>JAOTQM010000239.1:857500-882500 GCA_026939265.1 Oreonectes daqikongensis | reverse complement strand
TTTAAGAGCTGAAGACTCACTTTATAAGGGTTTTCTGTGATGTAAAGCACTCAGTAATGATTGAGATTTTATTGTCAACATGCTGATGGATGGTCAGACTTCATCATTCAATCTTTACATTATAAACATGGGAATTTCCCTGTGTTTGAACAGAGAGAGAGAGAATCTATAGACCGCTCACAGCTGTCATGTGATGGTTCATGGGGGTTTTTAAACTTTAAAGCTTGTGCTGTTGTCAGATTTGACTGTGTTTAAAGACTGAATCTTATTTTCTTAGACATATTCACAATGTTTTCATTTTACTACCAGAAATGATGATATTGTGATGATTTCTAAAGTTTAAGTCTTTAAGCTTAAAATGATTTCATATTGTCTCTGAAAACTTGACATTCCAAAAGTATTTCTTTCTGTGAATCACTTCAAACATTCATTTCAAAGATACGATTTAAAACTATTGAACTCTATGAAACTTGACGTTTTCCATTAAGAAACAAAGCTGAGGTTTTCTCACTTTATTTTTTGAAACAGCAAGCAAATAATGTTCCAGAATAAATTCCCAAACTTTCATTTTTGGTTCAAAATAAGCTTCATGTTCATTTGTGTTTTCTGTTGTTTGTTTGATTTGGAGGTGAGATATGAGCTGGAAATGTTTTCTTCTGTCAGATCGCTGCAGGACAGGATCACAGACTAAAGAGCTAAAACAACTTTCCCATAATGCATCTGTGTGGAGGTCACAGGCCAGTGGCTTTCTGGAATGTGTCGCTCATATTTTCAGATGAATCTTTCATTATTCAGGTCGGTGGACAGTTGTTGTTTTCTGTCATATGTTTGTCAGTGTAGTTGTGATCCAGAGCTGAAAGAATACCGCTCGTGTATTTCTTGTCGAGGGGTTTGGTTTGACAGAAACTGTAGAAGCACAATAACACAATGACTGGAATCATATTAGAGCAGTTTTAAGCTTTACATGTTTAATTACATTTGTGCTTTAAAACATGAAACTTTATTTAATGTCAGCTTTACTCACAGCTCGAGGCGTGCGGGACGCTTTGAGACGTGATGAGACCTCTGCCGGGGGGCGGGGTCAGAGGTCATGACCTACCAGTCTGCCCAGATGGGAGGAGTTAGTGTGCTTGTCACATTGACTTTCTCTCTCGCTCACACACGTCTGTGGTTTTCACTGGGACTGCTAGTACAAAAAACGGATCTGCTTTCAAATGGATTAGAAACTGCAGTTTAAACTATGATAAACATTTAACGTCATGTTTTTGTTGCTTGGACATGAAGTGATGATGATGATGATGATGATGATGATGATGATGTGTGAAATGAGTTCTTTTGAAAGGGAGAGAGAGAGAGAGAGAGAGAGAGAGAGAGAGAGAGAGAGAGAGAGAGATGCATTATTTATTAGCAGTATGGTCAATGGGGAAAAGGAGATTTGGAGATAAACAAGTAAACCAGTGATGATGTGACATAAGATTCTTTTTTCTTCAGAACACAACAGAAGATATTTTGAAGAATGTTGATAATCAAACAACACTGAACTCCATTGACTTCCACAAAACCGCTGACACATTTCTCAAAATATCTTCTATTGTGTTTCACTGAAGAAACACTCACATACAGATTCTTCAACACATTCAGTTGAACTGTCTCTTTCATTCTCTATGTTTAGTGAATGATTTCATGACTTCACATTTGTTCTGATGTTTTGTCTTCTGTGTTGCAGGTGGCTGCTGTCGTCTGTCAGAAACAGGAAGGATGAAGATTCTTATGTTTATTTATTTGTTTCAGGCTGAGAGTGTGATGGGCCGATGAGAACACGTGTGTATCCAGTCAGATCTGAGGTTGATCATCTTTTATTATTGTTTTTACCGTTTATTGATGTTCACCCGGCGTTTGGTGACGTTGAAAGAAGGAATTGAAGGACAGACGAATGTATGAAAGCTTGTACAGTAAAAAATATGTGTCTGTCTTAGAAACCAAACCAAATCCCCTTCGGCTCACAATCACACGCTACTGAGACATCAGACTAGAGAGCTAACGCTGAGCACTTCTTCCACATTCTGGGCTACGGTACGGCCCGGATCCCAAGAAACTCTTCAATAACATAACATCACAATAATAATAATAATAATAATAATAATAATAGTGATACAGGCACTGCTGATGGTGCACGTTCACTCGCTGCAGGGAGCACGCTAAAGCAATTCGCACCATCGCTATTGGCTGAGAGTCATTGGGAGGGGGCGGTACTTGAGAAACACGTCTCTGTGTGTGTGTGTCGTGTGTGCGTGCGTGTGTGTGTCGTGTGTGTGCGTGCGCGTGCGTGCGTGCGTGTGTGTGTTGACGTGTCACGTTGAGTGTTTAAAACAGGCAATACACTTGCACTGGTGCTATTGTGCAGGAGCAGAAGAAACAGATCCACGATTAGAAATGCGTTTCATTCGAAGGCCCATGACAATCTTATCAAGAATTGCACTTGTGACGATTAAAACGTTTTTCTGTTAAAGACTCATGAAATCACATTCCTGTTGTTAAGACATAAGAAGTTTAAACATAAGAAGCTTGTGGCTTTAAGGCTCTCAAACACACTTTACATTTTATTTAAAGCGTGTATTTGCACTAAAAGTGAACTTTGAGTAGATAAACACTTTCGATTCAAATGAAAGTGTGTTTCTTTTTAAGGAAATGGACCAAAAATATTGATGACATCATCTTGCACTCATGCATGTTTTTTGTTGACCTGTAAAATCTTCACATAGATTGAGAACATCTCTGTCTGATGCCGACTAGCAATAGCATGTGATGTAAACGTCAGTGTAACAGCTCAACTGGATCTATAAGAAATACATCAAACAGGAAAAAAGCCATGAAGCCATTTCCTGAGTCTTTAACAAAGTTTGATGAGAGAAGAACTCTTCCTGAACTGCACTGCTCCATGATCCCGGGTTCACGGTACGGCAGTCTGCGATGCTGCTCTTCCTGTTAATGTCCGTCCGTACGTACGTCACCATCACTTTCTGCTCAGCATATTATGATATAATATAATATAATATAAATGTGCTACAGTTTGCTGAGCTGAAACCTTGCGACTTTTCTGTCAAATATACATTTTGTTTTCTAGAATAATTGCAAGAGCTAGTTGAGCAATAGCAATGTTTGGCCCTAAACTGTTAATATAAAGAAAACAAAGCAAAAGAAATCAGTTCACAAACAACAGAAGTACATTCATACATCATCATGTCACAACTCGTTTTTATTCTAAAGATGTAGATTCAGCGTGTTCATTCCCAGAGGATTACGGTGCCGTTTATGAGCTTTGCGAATGCACTTTTTTTTTTAACATTCCAGAATATTCGATCACATCTGCACCTGTAGATTTGCCGAGGACATCACACACTGTTTGGAAGTGAATGTTTTTAATGGCTTGTGTACAGAATCCAGGAGTCACTGCTGATCCAGCGATGAGAATTACAGTAAAAACACCTTCTTAACTGAACCGTATTAGAAAATGATCGTTCACTTCTGTACACATTACACAGATTTAATGTGTCGGTGTACACGCTGAAACATAAAGATTCTTCACAGTGATGACATTAAAGAAGCATTTTCTTTCTTTCCCTTCTTTCTATTCGTTTTATAATTGGTGAAACAGGAAGCATTCAGCCAAAAATGCTTCTTCTATGACATTGTGTAGCACTTTTGTTTTTAAGAGTGTAGTTACTGAATTCAGTGTAATATGCACACATGCAAACTTCAGCAGGTGCTTGATCAAAACAAAAACAAAAGTTTGGTTGTTATACCTGAATTTGTGAAAAGATGTGTTCTGAGAATAAGAGAGACAGTGAATGTTGAAAGAGCGTCTGGCCTCTCAGACACACCTGCTGAAATGACTCTTTTAATGTTGCCTGATATGTTGTGACTACATTTGTATTCTGAACGCTGTTAATGCCTTCACACCCACTGTGGCATTAAACGGCTCCAGACAGTATTAGCAGACAAATCATTATTTTTCATGCGACGTGCATGCTCGAAACCTGCCAGACTTACCTGCAATAGCTAAAACCACACGCTGTATTTAACTTTCACATGTTTCACAGGCAGAAAGCGTCTCGGGTTGAGTGAAAAAGAAAATAATAGGCAGAAAATGTCATGTTGAAAGCGCACATTTAGCAATGTGACGGTCATATTTGCGTAACCATTGGCTCTCGCTTCCAGGTTGCCATTCAGATTCAGTGATTGCATCAGTATAGAAATCTAGCATTAAAATCTGTAAGCGGGAATACTTTTAGATTCCCAGGTTTGCTCTGTTGGACATGCTATGGAATGTGCTGTTTATATCATGTTATTCTTCTATTCATCTGTGAATATTTAATCTTTTGTAATCTTTGTTATATACTAGGCTTTATGTACAGTATGATGGGGTGATTCATATTCCATGTATACTCATTTGGGAAAACCTCACTGTTTCTGCTTCACTTGCATACAGTATATCTGTTTTTCTTTTTGTAAGACGCACTGAAATAAAACAGAAGTTTGGCGAGCAGTGTGTGGAATCTAGAAGTGTAACCGGTCACTTTATTACTCAACACTTAGACTAGTATATAATGCATTATTTGTTCAAACCTGTATGTAATGTTCTTAATGGAAGATGTCATGTCCTTCTGTAAATGTTGTTTATTGTCGTTTTACCTGAAAATAAATAAAGTTTATTAATGCTTCAAGCCAAACGCTGATTTCTGAATATGAACAGTTACAAATTCTATTAAGGTATTCTATTTTACACAACAACACTGACTTTTCTAAATCTCCATTTTAAATCTTAATTCATTGATAATAGTTTGACATCAACATTTTGATAAGCAACAATGCACATAAAAATAACGAAAGTCATGTTCTTATAAGCATTAGATGAGTCTGCATTAACTTGTTAAAAAAGGTTCTTGACGTCCAATGACGTTTTATGATACTGTAGATCTCACAGACTGTCATTAACAAACATAATTACATATTAAATACATATCAACGTCATCATTTTATAATCAGATGTAATTTCAGGTAAAATCAAGGTCACTGACTCACTTTACCTCAAATCACCTTTACTGGTTTGGAAAAGCATTTAATGTTCATAGATTATCATTATTATAAAAGTGTTACTTTTACAACAGACCGTTTTTAAATATGATACTTAAAGAGATTAAAGTTGTTTTATATTATCGTCAATGTTCGTGAAGTTCGTTTCACTGCAAATCATGTGTCGCTTATTCCTCTGACAGACACTCGCTGGAACCAATAGACAAGCGGCGGGCGGGGCTTCAAGTAAGGGACAATCTCTATTTCTTTCAAGAGATTATTAGTGTTCCACGCAGATATTATTCTTTTAAATGTTAATGATTAAAAAAAACTGCACCTCATATACACATCTTTTTGATAACAAAAGGATTGTTGAAAATGTATCTCCCCAAGAAATAAAACAATTCGTTGCAATTAAATGATATTTAGTAAATTGTCCCTTTTTCCTTTTCTGCTCATTTCATGTTTCATTTACTTGATATTTTGTCCTCGGGTAGATGTTTTAAAATTCTGCGTTTTACTGTTACACTATACAATCACTTCCATTCACTTTTTCAAATAACAGTATGTGTTGTGTGGCTGGATTTTTGTAATCAGTTCTCTGCGTCGTACATTTTGAAAACGCTTTCGTATTATTGTAGATATTCGTTCTCTTGTCTCAATTTGACATGAAAACGACGCTCCCTAAGACCCGCCATCTCTCCGCAAGCCCCGCCCTCCCGAGCGCGAGACAGCAGGGCGCCTGGAAACAGGTTCGAGCAGCTCACACGCACACGCACGCACACACTAAAACTCTTTGTTGACGTTCGCGTTGTTATCCGCAGTCGCTCGCGGAGCGCCGTCGCTGGCGCAGCTTTTGACTTTCCGAAAAGTTTCCGCAGGAGTAAAATCCGACTCGAACGGATAAAAAAAGAGCGCTGGAGGGCGAGCGAGCGCGCACAACATGACGATGGCCGCGCGCGATGCCTCCGCGATTCTCCTGCTCGCGCTGGGAATACTGGGAGCGAGCGGACAGTACGGAGACCGCGGGATGTCGGTGCCCGAGCACGGCTTCTGTCAGCCCATCAGCATCCCGCTGTGCACGGACATCGCGTACAACGAGACCATCATGCCGAACCTGCTCGGGCACACGAACCAGGAGGACGCGGGGCTGGAGGTTCACCAGTTCTACCCGCTCGTCAAGGTGCAGTGCTCGCCGGACCTCAAGTTCTTCCTGTGCTCCATGTACGCGCCCGTGTGCACGGTGCTGGAGCAGGCGCTGCCGCCGTGTCGCTCGCTGTGCGAACGCGCGCGTCAGGGCTGCGAGGCGCTGATGAATAAATTCGGCTTCCAGTGGCCGGACAGTCTGGCGTGCGAGTCGTTCCCGGTGCACGGCGGCGAGCTGTGCGTGGGCCAGAACACGTCCGAGCCCGCGCACCCGACTGCCGACGCGACGCTTTCGACGCCTGACCACTTTACAGGGGTCCACTTCAAATGCCCCGCGTCCCTAAAAGTGCCCCCGTACCTCAACTACCGCTTTCTGGGCGAGGAGAACTGCGCCGCGCCCTGCGAGCCCAAGAAGCACCACGGCACGATGTACTTCAGCGAGGACGAGCAGAAGTTCGCGCGCGTCTGGATCGGCATCTGGTCGGTGTTGTGTTGCGCGTCCACTCTGTTCACCGTTCTGACGTATCTGGTGGACATGAAGCGCTTCAGTTACCCGGAGAGACCCATCGTGTTCCTCTCCGGGTGTTACACCATGGTGTCCGTCGCCTACATCGCCGGATTCCTGCTGGAAGACAAAGTGGTGTGCAACGAGAAGTTCGACAACGAGTTCCGGACGGTGGTCCAGGGCACCAAAAAAGAGGGCTGCACCATCCTGTTCATGATACTGTACTTCTTCAGCATGGCCAGCTCCATCTGGTGGGTCATCCTCGCGCTCACCTGGTTCCTCGCCGCCGGCATGAAATGGGGTCACGAGGCCATCGAAGCCAACTCGCAATACTTCCACCTGGCGGCGTGGGCAGTGCCCGCCATCAAGACCATCACCATCCTGGCCGTGGGTCAGGTGGACGGCGACGTCCTCAGCGGCGTGTGCTTCGTGGGCATCAACAGCGTGGACGCGCTGCGCGGCTTCGTGCTGGCGCCGCTGTTCGTGTACCTGTTCATCGGCACCTCGTTCCTCCTGGCGGGTTTCGTGTCGCTGTTCCGCATCCGAACCATCATGAAGCACGACGGCACCAAGACGGAGAAGCTGGAGAAGCTGATGGTGCGCATCGGCATCTTCAGCGTCCTGTACACGGTACCGGCCACCATCGTGATCGCCTGCTATTTTTACGAGCAGGCTTTTCGGGAGCAGTGGGAACAGACGTGGACCGCGCAGTCGTGCAAGACGTACGCGGTGCCGTGTCCCGCGCGCAACCCTCACATGAGCCCGGACTTCACGGTGTTCATGATCAAATATCTCATGACCCTGATCGTGGGCATCACCTCCGGCTTCTGGATCTGGTCCGGCAAGACGCTGAACTCGTGGAGAAAGTTTTACACGAGACTGGCGAACAGTAAACGGGGAGAAACCACCGTGTGACTTCCGCCGACAGAACTAAACTCTTGACATGGATTTCATTCACTCGTCTTTTTTCAAATCAAAGGAATTTTCTTTTTTGCCTGATTATTTATATCTCTACAACGGGACGTGGAGATTTTCCTGGAATATTTGGGGTCTTTTTAAAAGCTTGTATGTGTTTCCAAGTTCAAGTTTTGCAAATAAGACAGAAACGCAGAGTTCGGGACACATCACATCACATCACATCATGGAAACACGAATGATTCTGGTGCTGCTGAATTACTCAACTGTCGGAATATTTGATGGAAACTTTCATTTGGAAAAATGAGCTAAAACACACAACAGTAAGTACTGAAGTGCCTTTCTTTCAATGGTTCTTTGCGGTCGTATCTGCACTTCTTTCTAAGTCCGAGAAATCACACATTTATTCGGGATGTTTTCTCTTCTTGTTGGTTTAAAACATGCCGCTTTTGCACAGAGATCTTTCTTAAACATACAGCTCGAACAGAACGGATGAAAAAATCATCATGTTGCTCATGAATATGTTGTGTAAACTTTCACCAAACGGCAGTTTCACAGGCCTTGTGAGTAGTAATGGACCCATATATTGACATAAATACATCAATCAACTCATATTTGGCTTTTTGAGCTCATCCCTTATAACAACATAAATATGGTTTTATTATAGACGCTTCCATCGGACGCACGCGCCTGTTAACTTCCGCTCTGTGTTTGGATGTAATATAACGATGTATTTTATTGTATTTCATTTTTATTGATATTAATTAAGCTTAATATTTGATTGTATATTGTATTAAATTAAATTGAAACTACTCAACAGATATTGATTCTTTGTGGAGGTCTACAGGAAGTTAAGTTTCTTTGTGTTGTTCTAGTGGTTTTTGGCAGATTGATTACAAATACAACTGTGGTTTTACTACAAATATTATGGTTAAACAATATATGTTTTTGTAAGGGATGGGCTTTAATTTTTAATTGTCATTTTTAAAAAATATTTTCAATCATTTTAAAGCCGATGTTTATTGGCAGATATAAAGTATCTCATTATTAATATAATTGTTTCTGAGCCCGAAACAAAAGGCAAAAAGTGGACAACTGCTTTTATATTAAAACATTGACTACAGAAAATTTGAATTCTCTTTTTCCCAAAAATCATGTACCGAGCTACTTTACACTAGTTCAAGATTCTTGAACTTTTCTAGTGTAATGTTAGTTTAATAAACAAATATGTTCTTCGTGAGCAACCCAGAAAAGTGTTATAATTATCGGCCTGATTTCACTGTTTGTGACGGATAATATATCGTTCATCTCTAGATTTAAACAGGTTTCATTATTCCAGGTTTCTGTATTTTATTGGACTTTATCAGGATGATGTCATGTATGGGTCGAGCACTACAGTTGCCCTGAATCAGGGTTTTCTCATATCTCATCTGTTTCTTTATAAAAATGTTTTTTTTTACAGTGATTTTCTACAGCAAATATCTCTGGTACAAATGCAAATGAATGTGTTTGTTTTTTTCTGTATTGAAATACATGTGACTGCTGATGGAGGCCTGTGTTGTTTTTCTCAAATGCTTTATGCATGAATTTAAAAAGCATTTAATCACACGAGCATTGAATTCTATATTAAACATGTCTACCAGTCTGGATTTCTGCTTGAATACTATTAAAAGCCCTTTATATTTATAGACAATAGTTTATATATTCACTTCTTTACAGAATAAAGCTCACATTTCTACAAAATGTTCCTGTTTGGTTTGTTAACAAGTTTTGTGTTTTTCTGAATCTTTTTCACAGGAATGTGAATGTATAATTGTTACGTTTTAATGGTGTTTTTCAAGCTCCGACCGAATGAAAATGAAAAGTCATTTTGGTTTATGTCTTCTATTAAAAGCGTGTGACTTGTGTAAGGAGATGAAATATGACTTCAGGTCATTTGTGCTATTGAAACAGACCTTGAATTCTTCTTGTCCTTGTAGTTTCTATCATCCCTTTTAAAAGAAAGAAAAACATTTTTTAAAACTTTATAACCGCAATAGTCCTGTTGTCTGGCTTTCTCTATTTCAGACTGTAAAATAACTCTGAAATAATAAAAGGTCTGATACATTTCATCATCAATATTTAAGTCAGTATTATCAATTTATCTTCTCTGTTGTGTGTTATGAAGGTTTAATGTCATTGATGCTACTAAAGGAACATGTCGTGGAGTCACTATGTGTTTGTGTTTGTGTTTGTTGTAAATAAGCTGTTTTGTGTGAAGAAGGTGATGGTAAGTAAATGATTTTTTATCTCTGATCTTTAAATGTTCATTGACCAGCGTTCAAGTGTAGAAATGACATCAGTGGCATACAGAAATATTAAAGTGATAGTTCACTCAAAAATACAATTCTGTGGAGTTCAGTGTTTAATTATCAACATTCTTCAAAATATCTTCTATTGTGTTCTGAAGAAGAAATTCATACGCATGAAGATGAAGAAATGATGACACAATTCTTAGTTTTGACTGAACTAAGGGCTTATGATCTATGATCTTATCAGTGACATTATCAGCCTCTCAAATGTCGATCGTTTCTTCTAGTTTTGTTTTTATGTATTTGATCTTAAGGGCACGTAAGTGTAAAACATGATAATTGTTCTTTATCCAGTTATTGTGAGGAGTTATAATGTATAAGTGCTTCATTTGCTTTGAAAAGCCGTTCAGATGTTTTCTGAATCAATGTGTGTTTGTGTGGGTCAGTGTGAAAGCTGTTTGTCAAGCTCTGCATGTGTGTTTGTGTGTTTGTGTAAGTGTGTGTCAGATCATCACAATCTTCACATGTCTCAATGTTTTTCTCCAGGTGCTAACATGAGAGTCAGGCTGGAAATGTGAAATGTGTGAAATTAAATCTGTGTTTTGTGTGATACTGAAGGCGTTGATATCATCACGTCTAGTATGACGGCTTCAGGATTTAACTTATGTTTATAGTTGACATGAACGAACCTGTAAAATACATCTGAAAGAGAAACACTCATGCCATCAGTGACAGATGTTATTGGGTTTTGTTTTGTTTATGTAATTCTTGTGATTTTTCTCATTGCAGTACTGAGACTGTCTGTCATGGTGTGTTGATAATGTCATGTTGGAGATCCATGTGTGTAAAGATAAACACTGAAATCTTCATGAAATTCATGTGTTTAAACATGGTTTTTATTAAAAGTAATATGTATTTGTTTTCTAATGTTGACATTATGTTGAATTCATTTACTCATTTAAATAATTGCTTTTGTGTTAAAGTATAATATTTCCAGCCTAGAATCCACTTTCTGTAATTCCCACCTCATGGAAAATAGCATCACAATGACACTAAAACTAGGTTTTGGCACAGAATCATGGAAATAATAGTTCTCTGGATTTCTTGGAAATGCGATTAGATATTAGATTTCAGGATCTTGTTTTAGTATTTTAGACTTTGGCAGAGAGACTCATCATAATGCAGTTTTCTGTTGAATCTTTTTCCTGGATTTTAAACATGGACGTTCTTTAAAGGATGTGATGGATGAACTGGTCATTTAGTGCTGAAGTTATATGTTTCTTCATGTTTTTCTATGTTTACCATAGTACATCACTGTACTGCTGGTGTTATTTCTACAGTATATATTGTGTAGGATCTGGTACGTTTGTCAGAATGTAAAATAAAAAGAATATTAAGACGGAGCTGTTTTATTGACAGATAATAAAAATGAATAACTTTGTAACATTGAAAGTCTCATAGAAACCAAATGATGAGTCTAACGCAACGTGTGTCCAATCCCATAATGCATTGAGCTGAGGTCAGTAAAACTATTTATGTAAGGTTCTTTTCAAGGATCATTTGGCTGCAGAGATTCAACCCGTTCTCCTGTTTTATGAATAAAATTCATATGAATTCCCATGTGAACAAAGCTATTACCTGGAATGAATCTGTACAACTTTAGCTTCTCATGTCAAGTGTGATTCATGTTTCTGTCGTGTTAAAAACAGCATTAAAACATCCCAAACAAACTCAATTCTTATTCTTTCTGAATATTTCACAGGATACGTGGTTTTTAAAATCCATATATAAACCGAATGTGTAAAAATAAACAGGTTTGCAAAAAACAGCTGATATTACATTTACGTATCTCACATAAGTCGAGTGCATTGCATCGTGGGATACATTATTTTGTACAGTCTGAGATCACATATACTCATCCTCTGGAGTATTCTTGTTGATTCCTTCGTGTGTATTGTGATGAAATGCTTTGCTTGGGTTTGACAGCGTTATCAAAGATCTTATGCTCTAAAGCCCTTTACAGTACAGCCCATAATGAGCTGTCAATCATTCAGGATCAAACCCTCAGGGCTGAAGGAGAGAGAGAGAGAGAGAGAGAGTTTATCTTGAGTTTATCCACATGAGGGATGTTTTCTAGAAAAAACTAGATTCAAGATTCTCACTGGATTATTATTACTGTCAGGGGATCTGTCACTGCATTCAATAGAAAATATCAAACTTCTAAATCTCCAAATCTAACATGCTTCTTATTCTCTCTTTCAACACCACATGGTTTGGTATTTTGTTATGTAATGCAAAGGCATTCATCCATCATTAACACATCTTGAGTGTTTCGATTCTTTTGGACATTTTTGTGTGTTGAAGTTGCATTTCATGAATGGATAGATGTTGTTATTTAGTTTTTCTCTCTCATGCCATATTCATAATGTATCACTGTGGTTTCTGCTTTCTTTAAAAAACTGATGAAATGAACCGAATCCTGGTCCCACAATCTCTCTGATCCAGATTGACTTCAGCCAGCGTTCACATTGAGAGAGAGAGAGAGAGAGAGAGAGAGAGAGAGAGAGAGACAAGCATGAAATGGTTTAATAGAAGTCGCATGTTTCGAGCTGAAGGCGTAAAGAGTGAAAGTTGCTGAACATGAGGATTTCCATCACGTTCTCACTGTCGTCCAGAACCCTGTTCATGCAAAACACAGACACTGAATTTAAATGTAAGGCCCCACAGTTTCTAACACACGTCTGCTGCCAAGAGCATTGAAGTCTACGGCTAATAAGAATCCCACTGGAGTCAAGGGAAACATGGCTGGATGGGATTTATTCCCAAACAACCTTATTAGCCAAAGCACAGCTTGAGGTTTCTTCATGTATTCGGACTCTGAGAATCTATTGAAGAATAGTGTTTCATAAACATCATTACCCTAAAACTATAGACCTTGAGGATTTTCATTAGAGATAGATTCAGACGCACATCTTCTCACTCAAGAGTGTGTTTTCATGAGGAAGGACTGAAATGTCATCAAATTGGTGTAAATGTCATGTGACTGATCACTCATGTGTTGCAGAGAGATGATGTCATGATGATGCTGATTGGCTGATGACCATCCTGTGAGATGATGACAGAAGCAGAAGAATGAGGAGAATACAGGTGATAATCTCTAGGAAACACATAAACTAATGAACGAATGCAAACGTTTGTTTCAGGCATTAAGTTTGACGTCTGTGTTGATGTTTGTGTTTTGCCTGTTGAGTTCATCTCAGACATCCGGATGTTGTTAGATTAATGAATTATCATTTAAGGATGAAAGTAAACCTCAAGAGCCCTGAAGTGCACGTGGGGTCTTCAGAAACCACAGGAATGAAATGTGTTTAATGCCCCACTGAACTCTTTCAGATCAATAGAGATCTTCTCTCATATACACTGATGTGGGATTTATCAAGAGCACCTCATGTCTTCTCTAGAAGGGCTCTTCGGGGAATAAAAAGAATAATAAAAGAAATGTGATTGACAAAAGAAGTAGAACTATAAAGATATTATTCCAATATAACCATCAACTTATGGTAATGTCATGTTTATTCAAGTTTTGCATATTAGCCCTTTAAATTGGGATGGATTTTGCTTGCTTGTCAATGTTTTTCAGCTGGAAAACATCACTCTGAAACTGAAGCAGTCAACAGTTCGTAGTAAAATCTTCTTTATGAAAATGTTCATTATGAACTGTTTTTATAAGAAAACCATTGAGATCGTTGAGAAATTCTCTTGTGTCTGGGAGGACATGACAGTTCAATAATAAATAATAATATCATGTTCATTTTGGCTGAACTGTTAACCTTTACCTTTTGATAACTTTAGCTTAAGGCGAAGGTTTTTTCTCTAGTTATTTTATTCTCTCTAGTTAAAAATGTCATCTGATGCTATTCTGAAGAATCAAATATCTTTCATGTTTAAGGAACCAAGGAGTCAACTTTCATCATTTTTTCATCCTCATGTCAAACATGTATGAGTTTCTTTCTTCTTTAGAACACAACAGAAGATATTTTGAAGAATGTTGATAATCAAACAACACTGAACTCCATTGACTTCCACAAAACCACCGAGACATTTCTCAAAATATCTTCTGTCGTGTTTCACTGAACAATGGACACATACAGATTTACAAACACATCAGGGGAATGATAACAGACTTTTTCCAGCTCTTTACATCAGAAATGTTCTTTAAGAACATGATTTCTTGCTGATTTTACAAAATAAATAGTTCCTGTATCAGTTATTATAGCAAGTCATGGGTTAAGTTATAAGTTATGGGTTCAGTCTCCAGAGAACAGAGAACTACATCTTGTATTCACTGTAAGTCACTTTGGATAAAATCATCTATCAGTTGCGCTCATGACATAAACACTGACATGTGGTGTAAATATGTCACTGTAAACTAAACCACCAACGCAGGAAAGCAGTTTTGCATAATCCTGATTCCTGTTAATAGAATTGTGATGGCTTGTGGGTGAAGCCTGCAGCATGAGACCCTGACAGGAAGTGATGTCATCAGTATCTGCTCTCAGCTGGCACATGGCTCATCTTTAAGTGCTTCCCAGTATGTTATCAGATCAAAGACAGATTCACAAGAGCTGCGCTAATCACACCTCGCTGCTGGAGATGTGCGCGCGCGTGCGTGCGCGCGTGTATGTATGTGCGCGCGTGCGCGTGTGTATGTATGTGTGTATGCAAGGCAGTTCTGGCATTTCCAAAGATAGCCAGGCTGACATTTCTATTGACTTTGATGTTAATAATCCTGAAAGCCAAATGATTGTGTGTGTGTGTGCGTGCGTGCGTGTGCGTGCGTGTGCGTGCGTGTGCATGGTTTTATACATTACAGGGACCTACTGGCATGACAAATGTTCAAAGATTTATATAACGGTTATAGCAACCATTGTTTGACCTTGTGGGACATTTTATTTTAGCTTATAAGTCAAACTAAACAAGGTTCATTTATAGGCTAAATGTAAAAATGCAGAAAGTTTTCTGTGTCTGTATGTGTTTCAGGGTTGGCTGAACAATCTCATCTCATTGACTAAAACAGACTTTATTTTTATTATGTATTCTCTTTTTTTTTATAAAGTCTTGGAACTCTGATTGTGAGTATATATTGTGTTCAGTTCATGTGTGTGATGCTTTGAAACAAATGTGTGTTTATCATCATGTGTTCATCATGTGTAACTTTATTTTCAGCTTTTGAAACATCTGACACATAGAGTTTGAACTTGTTAAAAGGTTTTTTAGAGGAGTCTTGAAATCCTGAACTCAATTAATGTGGAAAAATTAAGTTATCTAGCCAATTGCTTTGAGTTACTGCAACTCAAATATAGTTGTAAACAAATAAACACAGTTATTTAAGTTAAGATTACACACAATATTAAGTTAAAGTAATTATCAAAATTATTAGGTAGCCTAATAGAGTTTGACACTTATCATTAAACCAAAACATTTCCATTTTTTGCATCAAATTTGTCACAACAGATGCCATGAATTATTGTGTACACAAGAAATCACAACACACATGACACAACGTTCTATAAATCTATACACTACTTATACAAACTTAAAGATTCTTTGTTCCATAAAGAACATTTAACATCCACGTACGCTTTCTGTTGCACAAAAGCTTCTTTTATAATGGTTTTACAAATGATAAAGATCTGGTTGTGTTAAGATCATTTGGCTGGACGCTTTTTTGGGAAACTGGGCAAAAATGATTGTTCTTTGACATGACTGTGAAGAAAGAGGGATGATGGATGATGGATGTTTGTTTTGTGGTCTGCAGAAACTGTAGCTTGCTGTTATTTCTCTCAGACTTCAGAAGAGAAACTGATGCTGGAACACACACACGGGATGTATTGTTGTGTTGTGTGCAGGTGTGTTTAGCGCTTCACTTCACCTGTGAATGTGTTTTACTTTCACACAACACACTGAAACCAACAGACCAGTTAAAACTCTTATAAAGAATACAGGCCTTAACTCAAAATGTTTTAGTGACGGGTTACATCTACATTTTTCAATAGACACAACTGCAAACTACAACTACAACATTTTGAGTTTAAATGTGACATGTTTATAGTGTAGTTACTATTTATATGAATTATGACACTTGAATTAAATTATATTTGATATTTTCCTGAAATAGCTGATGCATGTTAAATATAATACATTCATTGGTAACACTTGAAGATAAGGTTGTTCAGTAAACATTAGTAAATGTATCTGTATTAGATAACAAGCAATATAGTTCTTCATGATGACTGTTTCTGAATGTTAACAGATTCTTTAGATTTTAAAAATATATTAGTAAATGCTCAAATTAACATGAATAAGGTTTATTGGTAACAATTACAAGGTTATTGTAAAGTGTTTGATTTGTTTTGCTCTCTGTAACGTAAAGGAAATAAATAATATCTCAAACAAGATTTCTTATGGTGTTGCAGTTGAAGTCAAATGCAGGTCAAGATGATGATTTACTGTATAATGAAGGAAGGAAGGAAGTATAGAATCACTCTTCCCTTCAGCTGTTCTATCATTTTCTTCTCCGTTTCCTCAGCACACTTAAACAAGCAGGTGTGGAGACAGAAGTGAACACGTGTCATTTTCTTCAGGCCTGAGGTGATGCAGGGATCTGTGTCAGAAGACGGGACGGGGTCACGCTTCATTCAGACTCCAGTTACAACAACACCTCCTTACTCCTTTAAAACTGTGGATGAAGGGAAAATGGACAATTAGTTAAGTGATTTTTAACAAAGATTTTTTATGCATTTGATTTAAATTGATATAGTAAATGTTGAAATGAACATTAAGTGTAACAAATGCTGTGGAAGTATTCTTCAGTTTCTCTCTGTTCTTAAGTCAAGTGCACATGAACGCATGCTCTACAGCTCTCTCTCGCGCTCGCGCACGCGCACGCACGCACAGTGTTTTGCCCTGGAGGCGTGACGCACACTGACTGACAGACTGAGTTTGTTCTTGATTCTGTTACGCTGTTGTGTGAGTATGAAGCGCTGCGTGTGTTTGAACTCTTGAGAAATGTCCTTCCTTTGACACGCATCTGTCTGGAGACATCACAAAACAAACTTCAGTGATCGAAGCTGTCATTCTCTCCACGGATGCCGAAATAAAGTCACACGCCCAAACGCTTCTGATGCAATCCAGTTCCCAAACGCGGTGAACACAGCACACATTCTCATTTCAATGCTCATATTTACACTTTTATACAGCCCGAGCTCATGAAATGCGTATAAATAACACGAAGGTGCAAAACTGTAACATAAGTAGGTTACGCCAAATTGCAATTTGACGTGTAGGCCTATATCTACTCCGCGTGCGTGCATATTTGTCTTAATAACCCAAACCCTAAATCCTAAGTTTCCACTTCATGTAGGCTATGTTTTAAAATGGCGGCTCTCCGCCGAGGGCGTATCATTTCCATGCAAAGAATGACGTAGATATACACGTACAATTGTAATTTGGCGTAGGCTTTGCACCTGCGTGTTATTTATACGCATTTTGTGTGAACGGGTTTGCTTTAATACACATTATAGCAGAACTTTGAGTATGTATAAATTCATCATTTTGAAGAGAATGTGTTGGACCATCAGGTCAAGTGCATTATGGGTAGGCTACTGTGTCTGTGCATTTTTGCTGTTTACTGCATTTAAAATAACAAAAACCTTTATATTCTCTGTTTTGTTTTGCAGTGTGTTTTCTCTACAGCTGCTTTGCTAAAATGCTATATTTTGAAATAGATTTGAATAAAACGTGTAGTTTTTATGAGCCGTGAGTCTGTCAGCGTCCTCTTCAGATCTACTGTACTTTCTCTGGCCCACAGATTTCTGGGAATGCACACTTCTTTCATCACGCCTGCACTGGAAGCCCTGTAATGACAAGCATCCCTGACGCCTGGCAAAAGACGGATGTGTTTCCATGAGGGCGGCGCATCCGGACCTGCTATAGTGTTTTCATACTATACTCTTTCATGTGTGCTGGAATCTGACAGAGATGAGAAGCAAGGGATTATGGGTAGATGATGTGTTAAAGTTCATATCTGAGTGTTAAAGAGCTGCTGTGTGGTGGTCTCTCCGTGTTATCTTTCACTGTAGCTCACGTGTTATTTTACATACAGAAACATGTCAGGTTTTTATCACTTCTTTTATTTAGTATACTTAAGAAAAATAAATATGCTTTATGTAGTAGATGTTTAGTACCATTTAATAATACCATCTCTTAAAACATGGCAATCCCATGGCATGTTTATCTTTCATTTAAACATTTGCTTAAAGAAAAAGTTGGCCCAAAAATCATAATTCTTTCATCATTTATTCTCCTCATGAGTTTGTAAATCTGTATGCGAGTCTTTCTTCAGTGGAACACAACAGAAGATATTTTGAGAAATGTGTCTGATTATGCGTCTGTTTGATCAACATTCTTCAAAATATCTTCTGTTGCGTTCTAAAGAAGAAAGAAACTCATGAGATGAGACATGAGAGTGAATAAACACACCGTAAAAACATTATTTTGTGGGTTAACTTAAAAAAATAAGTACATTTTGAGTTGATTCAACTTATAGTTAACTAATGCATTTGCAAACTTGTTATATTTTTTATATTAAGGCAGCCAGGTTACTTATTTCTTTTTTACAGTGCAGAATTTGAAAGTGAACTATCCCTTTTAAACAGACGTGAGGACTGGAAAGACGTGCAGACGTTCATATTCTGAAGAAAAGTGCTGATCTTTTACAGATTCAGTGTTCAGTTCTCTCGTGGTCTTCAGAACAGACGCTGTACTCATGGATACTCAAACCCCGGAGAGAGCATCTGAAACATAGACGGTGTGTGTGGTGCCTTGTGAGGCCAAAGCAATCCCATAATGCATTGCAAACAAGCTTAGTGAAAAAATCCTTTTGAAGATAGTTTCGTCCATGAGTGTTTGTATTATTCATTATAGATGTTCATATTGTTAGAGTTCTGTTTGTATGATGCTCACTATGTAGAAAGTGACATACAGCTTTAGTTTCTTTTGTCATTATGAGATGGTGAGATGCATTAAAAATTGATGTGTTGTAGTGCGCGCGAAGCCTCAATGAGACCAATTACATTTTTCTGCTGCGCTAATTCTCCTGGAGCTGATAAAACACAGTACACACGTCTTCACCTTGAAGATATGACATCTTTGAAGTTTTATCTGGAATAAAGAAGAAATACAAAGGTGTTTTCAGAAGCGCACATTGAATACCCGATTACAGACTTTAATTCCCAGCGGATCTTAAAGCATCTCTCATATAAACTGCTGGCTACAGTAAAACACAGCCAGACTATGAATTATTAAAGGAGAAATCGATCACTAACAGCAGCACACACTTACAGAAGAAGAAGTTTAGTCAAGTGTGCTATTAGTATACTGCTTTTAAACTCAAAAGAGACGAAACTATACTCTCAGTCTATTTTTGATGTACTTCTCTCGACTCATACCGACAGAAAAGTCAGTTTGCTGAATTGCTTAAATTGCGTATAAATTAGTATGTCACAAGTGTGCTTGAAGTAAAAAAAGTACTGAATGTGTACTTCAAAGTGTACTTTCATACCGTATGTGCTGCAAGTATTGAACTATCTGTACACTTACAAATTAAAAGGGTTGTAAACCAGTTGTGTACTCAAAGTTTACTACACGTATACCTAAAATCACACTTATAAACTAAAATTAAGTAGTAGTATTGAAATTAGGTGAAATTTGTCTACTTACTATGTAAAGTGTACATTATAATATACAAAAAGTATACCTAATAAAAAGAATGTGAAGTATACTTATTTTTAACACTTAACCTTTGAGTATGTTTAGTTTTGAATAAGTATGTCAATATTTTTTAGACTTTTTGTTCTCTCACACTTTATATGTTGAGTTTTGTGATCATACCATCATATAAATACATAAATCTGTGCTGTGATCTCATGTCTCCATACAGTAAAAACATATTTACATGAATCATGTATATATCTGAAGGAAGAAATGACACCGTCGTTTGTGAACTTGATGCTCGTGTGAACATGAAACACAGATGAAGAGATTCTCAAAGATGTTCATCATAGATTGACACGTATGTCATATGATGGAACGCGTGTGTTCAGTTCATGCAGAAACTGTGATCTCATTGTTTTAGATCCAGAATAAATGTTTTGCTATCAGGAATTACTGTTCATGTTTGGAAACGTGTTCAAAACGTGACATTTTACTGAATATAATGTTCAAAACATCTCTTGGAATGTAAGCAAAGCTTATTGATTTATAAGAAAATATGACAAGAATCAGGATGAGACTCCATTTACATTTCTTGAATCTCACTGATGTCTATGAGATAAAATTGACATGTTGAAGAACATCTTTTTTCATTCTCTTATTTATCCATCTGAGATTCGAACAAAACATCTTATATAAGCCCTGTGATAAATGACTGTCCTGTCTTTCTGAATTCAGATGTGTTTCTGACTGATGTGAAGCTTTATTGTGAAGCCGGAGAATATGTGCAGTAAGATGCCAGAATAAATGGTTGTTGAAATGTTTTGGATGCGTGTGGTCTCGGAGGTTTTTAAGAGCAGTTTCAGGAGGTCCTGGCTCTCTGTTAATGCTCTTTTGAGCGATCATATTTCTCTGGATATTTTATAATACGTTGGGTATTTCTAATGATTGTAATACTAGTTGTGTAAGCATGAGCTCGTGTTACTCTGATGTTTCTTGTTTTCAGTGCTTGTCATGAGTCGATGAAGACACACAGACTGTTGAAGGACAGAATGCAGCTGTTACACAACATTGACACAGAAGACAAGTAACACAAAACTCTTTCATTTTCAAATGATACACTAAAGATTGTAACTTCAAATTGTTCTCCCAACAAAGGTAATAAAGTAACCTGAACAAAGATTTTTTTAGTTGAATTATTATTTTGAGTAGATTGAACAAAATTAGCCTAAATGTGGTACTAACAAAAAGATTCTTTTGTTGACTGTATGCTGCCCAAAGCGTGTCAAGAAGTTGAGTGTGTATATAATAAATCTAAAGTGTGTATGTAATATTATATATTAAAGTAATATAAAAACATAATCTTTTGAGTTGGGTCCTTAGTTGAGTGAACTCAAAAATGTGAGTGTTGCTTATTTATTGTAAGTTGGTTCAACTATTTGTTTTCAGTTGAGAGTCATGTGACATTATTCAGTTAATTGAGTTAATTGGCCAAAAGTTTTATAGTTTTTAAAGTGTAAGATCCTGCAGTAAACACTCAATAAAGCAATATTAAAATACTCATTAAAGTTTATTTTAGTATAAAAACACGTTACCCATACATGACTTGGACTAATGGACTTCAGACAGATGAATAAACACGAATGTTAGCGATAACATATCAATCTTTAGAGACTTTGATCTTTAAGTTTGTGTAATTAAATTGTGTAATTAAGTGAAAAACTACATCCATGAGCTTAAAGAGTGAAGTTCCAGGACAGGTGAGCTCTGCACTGCAAAGTCACGTATGGATTATTAAAAACCCTGAGAATGGGATTATATTTTGTAGTAAAGTGTGTTGTGGTTATCAAATGTACATATCAAAAAACAGACTCAATAGTGTTTATTTGAGAATAGCATGAATTGTTGTGTTGTCAGTCATGTTGGAATGAAGGTTTGGTTCATGAAGAATGTTTTTAAGTGTGTGAGACGCTGATTGTGTCACTGTTGTGTTGTATTAACACACTTAATTCATCAATCAACCCTCATCGATCATGTGACAACACAGATCTTTATCTCAACCCTGAGGTGAAGCTGTCAACACCTATAGAGTGTGTGTGTGTGAGTGTGTGTGTGTGTGTGTGTGTGTGTGTGTGTGTGTGTGTGTGTGTGTGTGTGTGTGTGTGTGTGTGTGTGTGTGTGTGAGAGAGAGAGAGAAACGGGCTCCTCTGTGTCTCCGTGTCCTCAGAGGGAATTCCAGCAGCAGGTCTGATGATTATCAGATCCGGAGGCCTCCTGTTGGTCATCATGATACCCGGTGTGTGTGTGTGTGTGTGTGTGTGTGTGTGCATGCGTGCGCGCGCGTGTGTGTGTTTTAATGATGGTTTAATAAGCAGTTCACCACAGAAGTGTTCAGACTTTTATTTGATCTTTTATTTTTACAGCACTGAGGTGATGAGGTGAGATTCTTCTCACAATAATTGAGATGTGAGGAACTCTTTATTCTTCTGTTCAAGTGAACTTCTAGTAGCAATACTTGTAGCATATATTTTACTTTAGCAAGTATATAAAGTCTTTATTTGAACTTGCACGCATGCACGCGTTTGTGACCCAAACTTAACTTCATTGAGAATCTACTGATGTCAAAACCACAATGAATAGAATCAGTGCAGATTATATCTGATAACAAGCAAAAGAAATAACAAGTAAATGACATTAGCTAGCAAGTTAAAAGTATGTCTAGCCATTAAATGAACTGTTATTTGACTAAACTTAAATGCGACAAAAGTACACGACTTATTCAACAAAATTGTTTATTTAATCAACTTTATATACAATAAAATATTAATATCAATGAAATAACTGTTATATTATTAGCCACTAGTCATAGTGATCAAGAAACACATACCAGAAGTTAACTTATATATTATTATTGTAAGTATACTACTATCTTCCTGTTTAGGTATTTATACTTGAAATATAAGTACAAGTGTAGACCAAATACACTTTCTGTCAGTAGAAGTCAAGTTTATTTTTATATCTCTTTACAATTTGCATCGTATCAAAGCAGCACATATAGAGTTGATGTCATTTAAAGCATAATTCTAAGTATTTCAGTAGTGGATTGAACGTATACTTTCTTATTTTATAGTTTCAAAGAAGTATACTAATAGCATGAATAAACATATTTAAAGGGAAAACAATTCTGTCATTATTTGATCATCCTCTTGATAGTAGTTTGTTGTTCTGCAAAACACAAAAGGAAGATAGAAGTCGTCGATGGGAACCAACAGTTTTCATTTACCAACATTATATTTGAGGTGAACTATTGTGTCTCACAGACAGTATTCATGTAGTCATGATTATCAGTAGACGTCTGAACAGACAACAGCTGAATGTGAGAGGAGGATTGAGAGGATTCTTAACAGATGTGTGATAATGAAACTCAGTGTTTCCAGGATTCAGAGCGATCTGGCAGAACGTTTGTTTCTTCAGCTGCACGACGACTTCAGGCGTGTGATGGATCTTCAGCTCTTCTTCTCCGTGTTCAGCGCTTTCTGACTTTAGCTCACGATCACAACTCGATATTCCAACACAAAACTGTGTGTGTGTGTACTTTAACATTCATGTAATAAGCGGATGCTTGCTTTCACAGCATTTAAGCTTTTTAAAACTTTGTTTTTCATCACTAATGGATGTTTGTAAGATTTCTGTCTCTTTCCCAGGAGAAATATCTGAGACTTTGTCTCTCCATTTAATCTCATTGAGGAGAAATAACTGAGATGTTAAGGAGATCTGATATTTGATATTTCGTGATATTTCTGTCTTATGAGCAACTCTTTCCAGTGTCTTCAGTGTCCGTGTGTGTGCGTGCGTGAGTGCGTGCGTGCGTGCGTGCGTGCGTGTGTGTGTGCGCGTGTGCGTGCGTGAGTGTGTGCGTGCGTGCGCGTGCGTGCGTGCGTGCGTGCGTGCGCGTGCGTGTGTGTGTGTGTGCGTGCGTGCGTGCGTGCATCTTGTTTAACTTTTAAGATTATATTGATCATGTGGCGCTCATGAGTTTAAATGTGTTTAAGAGTTCAGACAGAAACACAACCACAAACAAAAGAGCTTTTATCTCTTCATCTTCAACTGTATACACTTCAATATTATTTAACTGGAAATATTAAAGAATATAAACAGCGTTGTGAATACAGTCATATCATAATGATTTTAATTTGGCCATTATGTTTTAAAATGTGTGTTATTAGTCTAAGATTTGACTTCTTTAGCATTCAATTACATTTTAAGTATTTAATGCTTTTCACAATTTTCATTGTTGAAAAAAAGCTGTACATACATTATGGTTTAAAAACTAATGAGACATGAATAAATAAAATAAAGACAAAAACATCTTGAAAATGAATGATATTATCTATATTGTACAAGAATACAGTATAAGAAGACAAGTTCATATTCATACAGCAGGTTTTGGAAACGTTTCATTTTTCATGATGTTTTTAATGACTTCATATGTCTTCATTTGCTGTTTGTTTTTCAGATCTTGTAAGACTCTTGTCAGACTGTTTATGATCTTCACCACAATCCTGCGGTGTTCATGAGAAGCAGAGGAATCTGTGTCTGCTTATTAAAGATGTGTTAAACCACAGTAATAACACTGAAGCGCAGATTCTGTTAGATTCATTTTACACTTGATTCAGTGTCTGTTTCTATCAGAAGTGTGACAGAGAACGAAGATATAAATGATAAATATCAATTGTCTTCCATCAGTTAAACAGACTGCAAACATGAGCAAAGATACGTCTAACAGATGTTTTTATTTGCTACAACCTAACATCTTCTGAATGAAATATTTCAGTTTCCTGACTTTGAAATACTGACATGATAAGAGGTCGTAGTCAGACGTCCAGATATTAAACCCAATTATTTCACGGCTCGTTGGAATGCTTGATTCTGATTGGCCAGTCACGACATTTGCAGGTTTGTTATTCACAGATAACAACTGCTCAAAACTAATAACGCATGGTAACCCGGTTGCTGCAAATCCTTTTGACAGGCACAGTTTAATATTACACAAAAAATAAATATAAATATGTTTTTTAATAACATATTTATATTTTAATAACATGTTTACAAATGATTAAACCAAACTGCCTGTTCGTGACATTTGAACTTCGTTTCTTACCTTAAAACTCAGTAAATGTGTTTTCCTTGTGGAAGGTTTGTCTTTGGTAAAAATGAGCTAATAAAATATTTCTAATTCACATTTTATGTCCAGTTTTTTCTCATGCGGCAAACAACCCAGCACAGGTGTGTGTGTGTG
>JAOTQM010000239.1:420000-850000 GCA_026939265.1 Oreonectes daqikongensis | reverse complement strand
GATCGGAAATGAATTAAGGCAAGGAACAATGTGATAAAAGGGGAAGAAAAGGCCCATGCACAATAAAACTGTCGCTACTAAAATGTAGTGTGAAAATGACGGAAAAATTCGATTACAGTATTACATGTAGATCTGCACGAGCTGGCGCGTTTTTGCTGGGTTTAGCATTACAACCAGACGGAACTGTTGAGATTAGGAACGTAATGGCCAATCAGAGGCGTTTAAATGAGTCACCGGTGAAGTGCGCGAGGATCACCGTGTTCATCATAAACAATGGCCAATTTAATTGATTATAACGGGAGTTTTGCGTGATTCATCTAAAGTCATTCACCGTTTTAACGATAGGGAACGATATGCTACTATTTCTGTAAACAGCCTAGTGTCTCTATAATGTCCTCTATACTGTGTGAAATGGATTTGGGCATCTTTAAGGAGCAGTGAATGAGCCGTGAGTTTGTCTTCTGCATTCATTTACATTTCCTCTCCGAGCGGAGATCAAAGCTGAAGGAGGTCAAATAGCACGAGACGCCCGGAATCAGATTTACTCTGAAAATGATTCGCTCTTTTCCCCATTCAAACTTCTCTCTCACATCTTCCCAGTTCAGCACACGAGAGGAATGCAGTTCATGTCCGTTTTGGGTTTTCTGGGAATCATTATGGAGGAATATTTCCAGCCAAAGGCAGTGAATAAATACAGCCGTGGTCTTCTTGATAACAATCGACTGGAGAGATTAATAAAGATGGCCATTAAATAACTTACTGGAGAAAAAACACGAGCAGTTTGAATCAAATAGAGAATCAAAATGTACTCTCTGTTTAATCTCAGTGATGTCTAGGAGAAATAACTGAGATATTAAAGAGATCTCATCTGTGATTTTACTTATGGGAATCTGACTGCATGAAAAACAAATGCGTCTAAATAAACACAAATAAAAACATGCGCTTGAATTGTATGAATCAAGCAAATGTGACGTCTTGCTTGAAAACTTAGACGACAGACTTCAGAAACACAATGTCCAGGATGAATGCAAATGTGTATTTAGTGTAAAAGAAACACATGAATGAAGGAGATTTTATTCATCAGACACACTTCACCCGTTCAACTTTCCAACAGCAGCTCTCAAATTGACACCAAATGATATTCATCTGTCCGTCTGCAGAAGCTTGTGTTCATTTAAACTAAAGAAGGTTTTGATTCATGGCAGAACTATGACAATATATCAGTCTCGTGTGTGTGTGTGTGTGCGTGCGTGCGTGCGTGCGTGCGTGTGTCAACACGTGTTTCAGATCATTCACAGCTGCGCTGTCGTGATGTGTGCGTATCAGACAGATTTATTTGACAAAAAGAATTGTGTTTATAACTAAACGTTTATGGTGTTCATATGTTTTATCTGTAATGATGATCTTAAAAATAAAATAAAAAGCTATCAAAGCTCTGAGAATCTGAACAGATAAGGTGTGTGTGCGTACGTGCGCGTGCACAATGCCCTTATAGGCCTAAAGACTCGTATAGGCTAATATGAGTCTCATTTGAAGTGTTGATAGGTGAACGAGCATTAGAATCCCAGTTAATAAGCAATTTAGAGATTTGAGTCGAGTCCGTAATGAAATCAGTCCTTGTTTCTGATCACATAATCTGCCTATTTATTCATATTTCATCGGCCGGCGCCGCGGTGACGACAAACAGGTTTAATCCCTCTGAATGACTCGTGAATCCCAGCGAAACATCCCAGACTATTAATAAGCACATCTCTCAGCCCTCCGGATGCTTGTAAGGAATGTTCGACTCTGAAACATTAATACTTTCCTAATGTGAAAACCTGTGATCTTTTCTGGCTTTATCGCTGTAATCTCTAACCCATAATTCCTGTGGGATTCCCGACATTCCGACAGCTCGGTGCTCATGTAATTCTCCTGTATGTTTCAGTATTTCATAGATGATGAGCAGATGAGTCTGATCATATAGACCTGAAACACAAACACACTTTTCTCTTTATATATAGTGTGTGTGGGATGATAAAACGACCAATGGGCTCCACAATGTTAATTGATTATTAAACAAAGTAAATGATTATTTTATGAGTTTATGTAAGGGTTTGGTTTATGCGTAAGGTGACACAACAAACAGAAAACAACAGCACAAACCTGTTAGCAATGGACTGGATGATTTGTGATATTAGCTGGTTTGTCTCCCAGTTCATTTAAATAACATTGTGTTAATAATTAAGTAATAATTAAAGAGGTGCCGCGAGCTTGACCAGAGCATATTTCTGAAAGTCTTGCTAATGTAAAAGTGTTGTTTAACAAAAAAACACTTCAAGATAAATAATACAGCAAACTTCAAAATGTTTTTTCAATGACAGATGTGTAGCTGAGAGATTTCCCATGAGTCAAAGTCACTGACACTGAGACGATGCTGCCACCTGCTGTCAACAGATGCTGTGTTGTGCTGTGTTGTGTTGTGTTGTGTTTGGACTTTATTTAAATGATCAAACCTGTTTGACTTTCTTTCTTCTACAGAACACAATGACATTTTGAAGAATATTTGGTAACCAAAGAATGGCAGTAAAAATATAAAAGTGTTGCAATCAATTTATAATCCTCATGTTATCCAAAATTTCACTTTATAAGTACATGTTTAAGTAAAATGATCATTTTTGTTTCATTCTGTATTTCTTACAAGTGAAAATTGTTTTTTTTTTGCATTTATTTGCTGAAAATTGAATAGGGCAAATTGGTCACATGTATTTTAGGATCAGTTCAAAAATAATGCAATAATACACTGTATGATGGAATAATTCTGTCAGTCTTTCACATTGCTGTTAGGTGACTTTACGTCATCAATATGTCATTTAGATAAAGATTTGAGAGAGAAAGAGCTTTACAGAATTTATTTGATCAGTATTTCTCTTGAGATTTGATAGATTTGCTGTCATGAGTTAAAGGATGAGTTTGGCTCTAGTATCTCTATCCTCAGGCTATAAGAGAAGATAATCCAGCTGTGCCTTGTGAGACTGACCACCTTCCCTTCTCTACACACACACACACACACACACACACACACACACACACACACACACACACACACACACACACACACACACACACACACACACACATTTCATCTGATCTGCTGGGTTTTTACTTTGTGTTTGGTCATATATCCTAGAGGCAGATATCATCTTTTGACGGCCTGTTCGATACGTCTGGACTGAAGTGAAGCTGGGAGCTCAGCAGTATTCCCGGTTGGCCTGGGGAGTCTTTCCTAAACATCCCGTCAGAGTCTGTGTTTGTGTTCAGATCTGTCAGAAATCTTCAGGAACGCTCACTACTACTATACAGATGTGTTCAGAGTAAAGAGGTTTATGGTGTGTGCATTCAGAAATAACTTTAATTTTCATAAACAACCTACAGGATGAATTACACCCAGTAGAAGAATTGATCATTATGAACATCAATTAATAAATATAATCATTTAGTGAACATTAGTGGCTTTTATCATATTATTATTGATGACATTTTATATGATAAATCAAAATATTAACAACCATCCAGAGAAACCACATGATATAAGTTATGGGATCACATGTGGACAATATATCACCACCTTAAATGTGATATAATGGGGTTTTCATGGAAATATAAATAACATTCAAAGAAAAATGTTTCAAAGCCACATATTTCACATGTGATTTAATGCTTTTGTAAATGTAAAATTTATGTTGTCCACATGTGGATTTCATTGGTTTATTTCTGTAAAGCATAATAGTAAATACAACAACAAATTCATACAAAAATCATGCATTCAACCACATGTCCTCCATTTAATTAAAGTGAATGGGGACTAGAGCTCTGATATTTTTTCTGATAAAAAAAAAGTTAAATAAGTCTCTATTGCTCCTTTTAACGCTTTGTTGAGTCTGTCCCATTTAGATAGATTACATTCGATTAGATTCAACTTTATTGTCATTACACATGTACAAGTACAAGGCAACGAAATGTAGTTTAGGTTTAACCAGAAGTGCAATAAGCAAGTGCAGGATATACAGTTGTGCATAAATACAGGATAAAGCAAAAATTATGAAGAATTTACAAGTGGGAATTTACTATGAACATTATATACAGATGGCTATTTACTAAAAAACAGAAATTTACTGATGGATATGTACAATATAAATTAGACTATGCAGAACAGTAGTGCAAATGAATATAAAGTGTGCATAAATGATGGACAGCAGCTATTAAGTTAAAGTAAACAGTGCAGTAGATGAGTTATTACAGTATTTAGTACATAGTACTGGAGTGCAAATGATGCTGTAGAGTAAGTAAACATGTTTAATCATTTACATGATTAAGTTAAATGATCATTTTGTTTCGTTTCATTCTGTGCAAAAATATTTTTGCATTAATATGCGTAAAATTTACAAAAAAAAGCAATTTAATAATGCAAAGTTCAACCACATGTTCTCCAATAAATGTTATGAAAAATATTATAAACCCTCTGTATGGCTCCTTTTAACACGAGCAGTTTGATGCTGAATGTTGAGTCTGTCATATGTACTTTAATGTTTAATGTACGAACAGATCAGAAGGAATATTGTGTCTGATGTCACATGTTGTGTTTTACAGAAGAATTGATGCTACGTCATGACGATATGATGACACTGGGTGTAGTTCAAATGTTGGTCGGCAGATGGTGATATTCTCTCATCTTTGATCTGCGTGTTCTGTTGTTTTCTGTTCTGTTCTAAAACCTGATCATTCTTATAACTCTGGAGTTTAGCTCAGTACAGATTGTCATTAATAGATTTTTACATCGATTGCATCGAAGGTCATGGGTTGCACATACTAGGAAAACAAATGTAGAGTATAATGCAATGTAAGTCGCTTTGGATAAAAGCATCTGCCAAATGTGTAAATGTATGTAATCAATTGTCTTACAAGTTTATGCAGATCATTTGTGAAGGTCATGAAAAACAGCAAAACCTCATATGATTTCATATGAGATTTTGCTTGTGGAATTGGAATATAATAACACAAAAGCTTCATGACCTGAAGTTTCTGTAGCCAGTTGCTAAACTTCAACTAAAGGGTTCTGTTTGAGGAACTAACAGAACTGAGATCAGATGAGACTGCATGAGCTATATCTCTGATTTACTTTCATTTTCTTATTTTATTCCTCAGCTGGTGCAATTCTGCCTTTTGTTTTGTGCTTCACATTTTTCCTACTGTTTAATGTTTGCAGAAAAGCACATAATCACTTATGACAACATAACTCACATGTTAAATAAACAGTAGCTTTTATTTTGTAAAATAATTGTAGCAACACTGACCACAACATCTATTCAATTCAATTCCGTTTATTTTAATGTACTCCTATAGCGCGTTTCACAAATGTGCATTATTGCAAATAAGAAACGTAGCCTATTTTAGCAGGAAACAAGAGATTAAAACTGTAAAATTATAAATATATTTTGCATATGTCTTAAAGAGTCACAGAGGACCACATCAGCAGGCAGACAGGATCAGAATTAGCGCTAGCTAGGGTTTATTCTCCGGGTGTGTGACGTCAGTAAAGAAGCCCCGCCTCCCGCACAGTCTCGCGCTCTGCACGTAAACGCTCTCAAGCTTGAGTGAAAACTGTCCGCCGCGACGCTCGTTTACTTCCCTAAACACCGACAGCTTTCCGCGCGACTGGCGGAAGAAACGCGTTACGTCGCGTCGGGAGGACATGGCCGTCAGAAAACAACAGCGCATGAGGCAAAAACAAGCGGTGGAGACGCGGGCGTTGCGCGCGAACGCGCTGACAGCTCTTTAAAAGCCTTCGCAAAAGTTTCACTGACGCGCTCGTGACGTCGGAGCGCGTTAAATGTAACAGGCGACGCTTCCCGTCCGCGTGTCTGTTAGTTAGTTTGTTTGTCAGTTCGCGGTCGTTGTGGCATGGGCGCGAAACAGAGCAGCCCAGCTGCCAACGGGCGGACGCGCGCCTACTCGGGCTCGGATTTGCCGTCGGGCACGTCGTCGAGTAACGACAGCGGCAGAGCGGCGGCGGGGATGAGGTATCACCATCACGGGGCCGCAGGTGCGTCCTCTTCGTCATCAGCCGCGGGGGCTCAGTTTATCGGCCCCAGGACTCGATCTGTGGGGGTTGTCGGTACCGGTAGACCGCAGTCAAGCATTAATATACCGAACTTTGGAGCGTACAGTTCACAAGAGTCCGGCAACAGCACGCCGGAGGAGAGCGCGGGGGAGAGAGAGAGGACGAGCGGGACTCCGAGACTATTGATCGGATCTTTACCTGCTCACCTGTCGCCGCATCTCTTCGGAGGTAAGACGTCATTTAATAACACCGAAACCTAATGTGATGTTTACATGTAACGTGTTAATCTGATGTGTCACGTTATGTCATGTCACCTGGTATAAAGTCATGTACAGTAATACTATAGTAAATATGTATACTCTGCTCCTTTTGTTGGCTGGAAATTGCTTTTTTTATAGGGCAGTAGAATCGTTTTAAACTCGTCTTGAATTTGGTGAAACTGGTAGTCTGAGGTCTTAATCTTCACTGTGGTGTTTGTTTGTTTGTTTGTTTGTTGTGGATTTTTAACCCTTGTGAACTTTAACCTTCATGTTAAAGGATTGTTGTTGTGTGGTTGACACACATGTCAAGCTACAGGTTGTTCATTATCTAAACTCACATTATTATGTTATTGTTGTTCATGCTGTTTTTATGGTTTCATAATAATTGACAGAACACATGCGATATGATTTTAAATGGCCGTAAAATCTGAAATGGTGGCCAGTTGCAACTTCTCATATAAACCTGTTCTTTAGAATGTGAGGTTAAAGGTCATGCTAACTTTGGTAATTATTAATAGATCAAACTTTATGGTTTAAACCAGCACAGATCTTTAATTCGCTGACCACCGCATGTTACCAGTGGAGAAAACAACGTTTTGATGTGTTATTGGTGAGAGGATGTACACACACACACACACACACACACACACACACACAGATGAAATATTGTGCAGTCACGAGCTGCAGGTATGCACGAGGCATCAGAGGAAACTTGTGGTTGTGGTTGAGATCTCATCAGGTGTACAGAACAGTAGGTCGGCTGTCACGTGGCTCTTGTGTTTGTTGTGTCTCTGGGAATTGGTTTAATAATCAGATGTTTCATAAACTAGCGTTTTGACAAGTGTATGCAATTGTCACACTTTTAAACCTCATAAGACCTGATGAGAACACGGGTCACGCTTCATACAAACTCTACACACAGAAATCAGAATAAGCTTTATAAAAATAATAAATAAGAACTTATGTTCTACTATAAAGGGCCATTAAGATGTTTTTAGTTTCAACACAGTTTACTTAAATTCTCATCATTATAATTCACAAATGTATGTAATAAAAAATTATCATGTTTTTTATTTTAAGTGATTTAAATAAGAAAAAATAATTCAAATACTGTTGGATGAGAATTTTAAGGAAAGGTTAGGAGGAAAATGTGCTTAAAATCGCCAACCTTGAAAAGCCACAATGGTGCTGAAAATAGACGTCATTTTCATGATGTAAGATTGTTTTGTGTTCGAATGAGTCAGACATGTTCGTCAGGTGTGTGTTTAGTGCAAACGTTGGCTTATTTAAATCCAGTGGAAAAGCAGGTGATCTGGGTCACGGGTGGAATTTCCCCAGCCGTTGGGAAAGGCCTGGATTGAACTTTAATAGCGTAACAGGCTGGGAAGAATTCTCGCTGGTGATCGAAGTTAATCTTTAAACGTTATTGAAACATTCAAGTGTGTCCTTGTAAAACCCTGTGGATAGACTTCAGCTTTTAACGCGCAACTGTCTTTATATATCATATAATATATCACACTCTTATAAAGCCATGATGAGCATTTAGCTGGTTATTATTATCATCAAGCATCTTGAATCATCATTTTTCATTTTTGATGAAGAGTTATTAAAGCCTCCCAGAACACATTGAGTTTTTAAATGTAATATTTGCTTTCAGCACGTTATGTCACACAGTAATGTACACGTGTCTGAATCAGGTAAATCCCTGAATGACATCACAGTCTCTCCCATCGATTGTTTTTTTGGTCATTACTGAAACCTTCATGTTTTATGACAGATGGTGTAATGTGTGCACAGCTGGTAAATCAGAATATTGAGGCGAAGAATGTAAAAGGTGAAGTGACAATGATGGTCAGGTCAGTAGCGTGAGGTTGTTTGACCAATGGCAGATGGGGGAGTGCGTTATATTGGTTTGGCGAGTCTTTGTGGTGCTTCATTTTACCACTGAGCAATTGTCATAAGATCACAAATGTATTATAGGCCAACTGTGATGAGTTCGCTCTAAATTCAAAAGTGTTTCTCCAATTCAGGTGAACTTCTCGTTCATATGTAACTCGGTTAACAGGTGCACCTGCCCGCTGGCTTCAGATATGACCTCTGCAAGACACCGTACACATATTTCATTACATTTATTCATTTGGCAGATGCTTTTATCCAAAGAGACTTACAAGTAAGAGAGCATAAAACATTTTGTCAACACGCTAAGCAGTAGCGATAGTTTACAAGACCATGTTACTAGGAGGATTAAAGCTGAAGTAAGCAAGGCAGAGAATAAAACAAAACACGCTCATGACATGACACTGTTCATACTGTCCACACTCATGTGTAAACATACAACACGCACTTCTTTAATACAGCACGAGTATAAAGAGATATGAAGAATGATTGAATGATTTCTCCTTGAAGCATAATGTAAAATGAACATAAGAAATGTTTGTAATCTATATTTTAGTGATTTGTACCTTCTTAATCGTGTCTATGAATTGACCGTACAGGAGTACAGAAAGAGGCGGCTTGTGAAAAAGAAGGGTTGGATTTGAGCAGGTTTGGGAATCGACCAACAGCAGAGAAACTTGGACTTTGGCTGAGAGCAGATCAGTGGATGTGTGCTGGCGTGACGGAGGGTCATTTCCATCTTAAACATCTCATAATGCGTTCAGTCTGAGTTTTCATTCTTTTAGTTTAAATTCAGTTTCAATAAAAGGAATCTAATCAAACGGAGGTTAGTTAGCTAACAGAATGTCTTGTTGCAGATACTATAAATATTGTTCACATGCATTTAAAGATGCTTTTCTATGAACGATGTGATACCTGATATGAAAAGAGGTCTGTTATGCTGATCAGAGATCAGGTTTGTCCTGTGCTGATGGCTAATTATAGCTCCGTTCCTTCACCTCCGTCTGACATCGTGATGTTTGTGAGTCAGCAGGGCGCATCTTATTTCTCCTGCCGTAGATTCTCAAGGCTGAGATGTTTTATGAAGCGTATATGCGCAAACGCTGCTCAACCATCCGAGAATCGATAGTCAATGTCCCACCCGTGTGCTGACGGACTGCTGTGCAAATGACTGGAGAATCAATCCCACCCGTGTGGGGGTCTTTAACAGACGACTTTAAATCCGTTCCAAAGGGATTTATTCACGACCCCTCACATGCTGACCTGCAGCCGTGAGGTCAAAGGTCATGGAGCAGCCTGACACACAAACAGCAAAACATACAGTTTAGTTGCTTTTCTGCCAACATTTTAAGGCACATTATAATATTAAATTTTACTTTAATTTCCTCTTTTCTCCAAACATAGGCTCAGACGTGCAATGGTTTGCAATAACTGCATGATTTTAATGCTTCAGAAGTTTTAGGTTGATGCCAATAGCAGAGAGATGAGACTGAGGGAGTGTTTTTTTTTTCATTTTTAAATGTTTTAATAAAATTAAAATGTATTTAAAAACTTAAAGCATTAATGCATATTGCATGATTTTGTAAATCTAATTTTTCTCAAATATCATGCAGCTTAGGGTCTGATGGCTCTTGGTTTAAAAGTGATCTTTATTTATTTATTTTACTCTAAGCAAACACATTAATGTCACAATATATTTACTGTATATGTTGAGCTTTAAGACTGTTGAGCTGTTGAATATGTGTCTGAATGTTGAAAGGGTCTCGTCCTCCGGCTTGTTTGAACATGTGCTCCTAGACTCCTGCTGTGGCACGACTGACTCCACGTTCCCTCTGAAGGGATTTGCACAGATGAAAATTTGGAAAAGTTTTTGAGTCTTCGCTTGCTTCACTGATCACAGGTGCAGATTTTATGAGACATATATAGTTATATATTAGAGTTATTACACAGACAGACTCTCACATGCTGGAGAAAGTCTTTTACTAGCTTAATATTACTCATGAGAGAAACAGATCTGTGCCTCAGGGTTTGTGTTCGAGCAGGATTAAAGAAACTCTACTGTTTGCTCTTTTTTTCTTTCTATGAAACACAGGAGAAAGTTCAACTTTGATCCAAGAATAATTGCAAGTTAACACATCGGTCAGCTCCAAAAAAACATCAAACCCTTTACAGTTTTCTCATGTGATACAGATTTGTTTGTTTTGAGGTATTGTACAATATTGCGGCTTTCACACAGAATGCGCTGCGCTATGAATATGAAACCCATTCATTTCAATGGCTTGCGGCATGCAAGGACAGTTTGTTGCGTTGACCAAAGCGCGCACGCAGTGGAGTACACCGTTGTCGAGCTTGCACACACGCCGCGGTCAAAGTTTAGTTCAACTTTTGTCGCTGTGCTCTGTGACAATTTCCTGCACAGCCAATAGAAACAAGGCATCCAAACAAGTGCGGAAAACAAAATGGATCAACCCCTTTCTACTGAACCCAGCGAAGTCATTTATTAATAAATTATCTACTTGAAGAGTTCATTTGCAAAAAAACAGATGACTTATAAAAATTATATTTTTTATTGTGCATTCCATTCTATTAATCAAACTCTACTGGGTTGTAATAATAGCTCAAAAAATACTAACACAATAAACAATAAAAAACAGGATGTATAAAAGGTTTTTGCAATAAACTCTTTACTCCTTATTTATTGACTTTGCAAAGTAAATAAGTAATCATGTTAAATAATTGTGATCTGGACATTGGGCAAAATAATCGTAAGTGTATCTTTTTTTGTTATAGTCGAGCAGCCCTAATACCCATGACCTCAGAACATCAGCATAAATAGCAGAAACAATCGATAAAATGTTGAAAATGCATTTAGAATATATTATCTTTCCATATTTCATTTTATTTATAGATGTTCTTATATTTTAGCAGTATATTGCATGTTATGCGTGTGGCACATCTGCAGATGTTGGATACTAATATTGAAAACATATATATAAAAGTTTAAAATATGAACCTTTTTAAAAGTAATTTATTCAGCAGTTGAATTGTTACAAATAAAATTCTTAGTAATCACTTCATACATATCGTATTTGTAATTGAGGTCATTTTTCATTGAGTACACTCTTCAGTTTAAAGACACTTTAGATAACAGTGAGTTAAAATCTAAAGAGATTTTCTCAGTTTATCTGTTAGCTGACTAGCGGTCAAAAGAGTCATTTTAAAGAGAACATTCCATAAGATCATAAACAATACATTTCATGCATTGTGTAATGTTGCCGCGTCTGAAAGTAAGCAGTCTGCCAAAGTTGTAAATCCGAAGGTGAACGAATAACAAAGTTATTAGCTTGTAAAAATGGGAGTCGACTCTGAATCACGCGAACGAGTCGTGACCCGTCCGAATCTTTAACCTCCGTGTAGCTACGTCACTAGAAAAAATCCCCACCTGCTCGCGAAAACTTGAACACACGCGCTACACCAATCACAGCAGACTAGACCATCTGACCAATCACAGCAGACTAGACCATCTGACCAACACAGCAGACTAGACCATCTGACCAATCACAGCAGACTACGCTAGCGGAAAGGATTAGACCGATGAATCACGGAACGAATCATTTGAGAGTCAGTCAAGAAGTAAGGTAATAAAAACGGCTTATTATTATGAAATAATAGGGTTTTAACACCATGTATGTACATAAACCTGTTGTCGGACACTCAATAAACTAAAGTAGACCCTTAAAAATCAGAAGCTATTTACTCTTTAAAATAAATGCACACAGACACAATCTGGCAGAGAAAGGATCTGCTGTAAAATGTGACATTCACTCCATAATGTGAAGAAGAATATTAAAACCCTTCACACTGCTCTGCTGGTCTGTGTGTTCGGGTTGTGCAATTAATCAAAAATAAATCGTAATTGTTAATTTGGCCTCCAACGATTACAAAAACAAAATAATCAAGATCAATCAATTATTGTGCTGCATTCCATTTTGCAAGAAGACACTCTTTTCTTTTCTTATAAATTCAAACGCACCCCTTTTCCCTAGCAGCCCGTGTGTGTGTGTGTGTGTGTGTGTGCGTGCGTGCGTGCGCGCGCGTGCGTGCGTGTTTTCTTATCAGTCTTATATTTGCATGTATATTACTCTCATGAGGAACTGGACATGTGGGCAGCAGAAATTTGCAGAAATTTGCAGAAATGAAAATGCATCTTTTAATAGATTCGTCATGAGGAAGAAGATCTGCTATTCTGCTCATGATCTGTTGCAACACTTTTGTTTTTGTAAAACTCTTATTATTTATAATGCACAACATTGTGTTCTTGCACAAATAAGATGTTACAGCGTTTCATCTCAGCCGAGAGGGTGTTTCAGGTTTTGTGTGTTTCAGTGTTAAAAACAAAGTCACATTTAGCATTTAAAGGGCACTTGTGTGCTGAAATCCAATAGGGAGAGAGATTATAGTGCACAATCCAGATTAAACTCTTTCTCTCGCTCTTCCATCGACACACATGATCTCTCATTCAGAGTCACTTTGAGCTCGACAGGACCTCTGTTTCATTTCACTCACTTTATATTTTCCACAGAAAGACAGACTGACACGTACAATACTCGATCAGCGCTCTGAACTTACAAAACCTCAACTGTTCATTTAGTTGTTTTATTTTTTGTGTGTTTTCAAGGTCTAGCGAGCCAGTTCGAGAGCCAGTCGAGTGGCATTATAGATGACGGTGTGAGCGAGTATGGTTTACTCTCTTATACTCGTCCATTATTACGTAACATTAAAGAGGAAATTACAGGTCCAGCCTGTGTTATTGTTGTCTTTGTGTCACCTGTTTTCTGCACTCGTCATTGTCAATTTTAGCCCGGTTACGTCAGACACACACACACAGTCGCTCTGAGCGTTATTCCCCGCACAGACGCTGCTGCAGATGAGATCTCCTGCCTTCTGTCCCCGTCTGCTTCCAGACACACGGATCTCATCCAGAGAAGATGTGCTGATTAAATCTTTAATAAAGATACCTGCTGCCTTTACTCTCATGAGATCCGGATTATCTTCTGCTTTCAAACCATCCGCAGTCATGAATCACCAGGAATTTAAAGAAACAGTTCACCTCAAAATTCTCTCATTTATTTGACAATGACACTTAAAATCTATTGAATTGAATTAAATACATTTTTTGTAGAATTTAACACAGCAAAACATTCTGTTCCTAACGTGCGTATTACACATTTGTCATCAGTTCAAGCGATCTTAGGGCTACGCAAGGCATCGAAAATTAATCGTAATCGTCAGTTTGGCCTCCAACGATTACAGAAACAAAATAATGGAGATAAAACAAAGATCCACTCTTTTCTTATATTATCCTCAGCAGAAGAATACAGACGTTCAAGTATCATAAATATCATTCAGTTCCAGTTTGGGTTTGCACCAATATGTACATTTTGGCTGATAACTGATAATTCATTAACAAAAGAAGCTGATAACCGATATATTGGCTGATATACAATATCTGAATATTAATATACATTTTCTAAGCCTCAAACAAAAGGCAAAAAGTGGACAACTGCTTTTATATTAGTACATTGACTACTGAAAACAAGCTTACACTTACAGTTCTCTTTTTGCCCAAAATAATGTACCAAGCCTTTACACTAGTTAAAGATTCTTTCACTTTTCAACTTTTCTGGTATTATGAACATTTATTTATTAGATGTTCTTCCAGTGCAACCCAGAAAAATGTTCTCAATTGAACAGAAATCATTCAACCAGAGGAAATGATTTTTAATTCATCGGCTTCAATATATCGGCCTGATTTTATTATCGGGCCATTTATTATTTAATAATATATTGTGCATCCCTAGTTCCAGTATTGGAAAAGTTTTACCACAGTAAAGTCTGTTGCATGTTGGTGTGCTGCTGGGTGTCACAGTGAGTTTGGCAGCGTATGCAGACGGTAAAGTGGCCGTCTGTGAGATGATCTGACGGTCTACAATAACGTCTCTGTTCTGTTAGTCAGCCATCAGACGGCAGTTCATAGAATCAACTGTTAAAATACTGTCATACAAATCAACCCTCGATAGTTTAAGTATTTTTGGACTAGTTTGTTTACATGCTTGTGTTTGGTGATTGGCTCTATTCACCTGAGGGCGGAGCTTTACAGCTGTTGTGGTGTCATTCAGACTAAATCCCACCTGACCTGCACGACCAGTGATGGGTGTACCTGCATGTCAAATGCAATTTAAAGCATTTCTGAAATGATTCTGGCAATAACCCGCTGAGACAAGAGTCAGATCAACAGTGTTGTGGTTTAATACACCCTGCATGTCGAGAAAGAAAAGATTCATTTCTGTTGGTCTTGGCACCAAATCAAGAACAACTGAAATAAGAAATCAAACTTTCATAATGTTTAATGTTATTATCATTTTTCATCTTGTGTGTTAGGGGTGTTTAGTGTAGGTCATATCCAGTCTTTCTGTTTATAGAACAAGATTACAGCACCCGCATGAGTGCTTCTGCATGAACAAATAACCATAATAACACCTGTAACCATAGTGACCGTGACCACAGTACATATCACATACAGTCATTTCTGTCATTGTCTGAATAACATTGACATTATGTTATTGAATAACATCATCATACTGAAAAGTACTTTGTGCGTGTGCATGCGTGTTTGTGCTCGTGTGTGCGTTTGTGTGCACGTGCGTGCGTGCGTGTTTGTGTGCGCAATTGTGCGCGCGTCTGCGCGTGTTTGTGTGCGCATTTGTGCGCGCGTCTGCGCGTGTTTGTGTGCGCATTTGTGTGCGCGTCTGCGCGTGTTTGTGTGCGCATTTGTGCGCACAGATTTTTACTGATGTTAGTAATTTGGATTATTAAACCGTGTGTATCAGGTAGGAGGACTGAGTGATATATTGAATATTGGTGATTACATTTGGTGGCGATTTCACCCTTTTTTGTGAGTCTTTCTTGACATCTGCCTTTTTCTCTGCAGACGTCTGTTTGTTTGTTCCTGTAAACATGTGTAAACAGTATTTATTTATTCACAAATTATTTATTTATGTAGCGCTTTATTTAATACAGAATGTTTTAAAGCAGCTTTACAATAAAATTCATGAATTATTGATAGTGCCCGAAAGGTTATAGATTTGGGTTTAGCTGTAGATTTTATAGATGGTTTCATCAGAAACACGGAAGTTAACTTCCTGTCTGTGTTTGTTGATCGGTTGTGTAACTTTGGCACATTTAAGTTAAGCCAAGTAATGTTTTTTCTGCAGGTATCCCAAAATAATACTGACTAGACATACTTTTAACTTGCTAGCTAATGTCATTTACTTGTTATTTCTTTTGCTTAGGGTTACAGAAAGTTACATTTAGGCAACAAAAGCGTGCATGCGCAGTAACGTTTGTTTATGTTGTTGCTTTATAACCATCTATTGTAGGGGTGAATTCAGGTACATTGACTCTATTGACAGTCATCTCAATGTCAGAGTGTAAATGGCGAAGTTTAGTATAAATGTGGTCGCAGCTTTTCAAAAGGCAATAGATAATAATGTTCCTATTTAGCTTGAATCTATTCAAATGCAGATTCAATTACGTTCAAGTTTTGTTCTTATCCAACAGTGTTTGTAGGGTTGGATCGATATTATTATTGAAAATTAACCATGTTTTAAACCCCTAAAGATTGCAGGGGACGTTTGATGAGAAAAATCTGCTTTTGTGAATTGTTGTTTTGTGCTTTATCCAGCCCGTTAATAAACCCGGATGGAGTAATAAATGTAGTAAGAAGTTAAAAGTTCTGCATGTTTTTCTATCAGAGTTGATCTTGTGTTGAAATAAGTAACGTTCTTTAGCTCATAAAACATGACATGTGTCAGTAAGCTTTAAATCATACTGTTGCAGGGTGAACTGAAGTCATTTCAAGCCCAGTTTAACATTAAAAAACTGTTTTTTGTGCTGTTGTGTTTTAGTATTTTCTTCATTTCTTCATTATTGTTTGATTATATGAAATGATATTATAGCAAACGTGATAGAAATGCTGAAATGAATGTCGTGTATTATTTATGATTTCTCATGTTATACTCAAGGGTCTGTGTGTTAGTCATACTTGAGCTGAGCGTCTGAAAGCGTCTGATCTGATGACATCAGGTCTCTGTAAAGATTCATTCAGTACAAATCATTCTGGATTTTACACTGAACCACGAGCTTCAATTCAGTCTCTTAATCCACACACAGATTTATGACCAGTGCCAAAACATCCTCTGCTGTGATTGGGCAAAATGACAGGAAGTCAAATGTCATGTGCATGTTTGTCTTAAGCTTTTTAAATCATTGATATGAAGAATACATCCATAATACATGTAGTATAATAACACTTTAAGCGATCATTCACCCAAAAATGAAAAATCACTAATTCCTTCTCATGTCATGTCAAACCTGTATGAGTTTCTTTCTTCTTCAGAACACAACAGAAGATATTTTGAAGAATGTTGATAATGAACTCCATTGACATCCATTGAACACAAAACCACTGAGACATTTCTCTAAATATCTTCTGTTGTGTTCCACTGGAGAAAGAGACAGATTTACATGAGGGGAAATAAATGACGACTGAATTTTTACTTTTGGATGAACTGTTCCTTTAAATCTTCAAATACAATGTTGTAAAGTTATCGAGGTTATGTAATCGCTGATACTCTACAAAAATCTGGACCATTTCTTAAGTATTGGCCTTGTTATTTATTCTGATAAACGTTGTACTGCCCCAAATGTGTTTCACAATCTGCTCGTTGTTGTCGTGTGTTTTGCTTTTGCATGAAAACAGATGTTCAAACAAAATAAACACGGCAGAAGTTTGATGTTGGAGTGGCACCTTTGGCCTTCTGAATGAATCTCTGATGGATCCTCATGTTTGTATAAGAGCGTCTGGTGGATGAATGAATAAAAATATGTGTTTTTATGGTTCTTGTTCTCTCTCTTTTCAGTCTGTATGTTTAGTGGAGAAGTGTCTCATAATCGTTTACAGTAAATAATAGCCATGCGCCGCACAACACGCCACAGTTGGAAGAGCAGACGGGGACGTGTTGAGTTTCACTTTCACCTTTGTCTGCTGTTTAAAAGCGGTTTGGTGCAGGTGAACAGCATTGATATTCATCTGTTGAGTCAGAACATCCCTTAAGGAATCAGATCATCTCACATGTGTTCTTACAGTAATCATGAAATCAGTTTAGTCTAATCCTCAAGTAAAGGGTTTTTGTCCCATGAAATGAGAAAATGCTTTCTTCAATTTAATAACATTTGTGATGTTATTTTAATATGTCTTGCAGATCTGTGTCTGGTCTTTCTCTTTTATCAACAATTGACACGAGTCGGTATTTGTTTCAGATTTTACACTGAACATCTTGTTGCTATTATTTGTGGTGTTCTGTTCAGCTGTTTAACACATTGATGCTGGAGTTGTGCATGTGAAACAGATGTTGTTGATGAAGCTGTATTGCTCAATAATGACGACGTGTTCATCGTCCATGTGAAGCAGCACAATGTGTTTGTCATCCTCTGTTCTTTCTCAATGGAACTTTTAATCCACGTCTCTGTGTGTTAATGTTTGTCACGAGATCATCCCGGGTGGATGATGTGCTCACACTATTTCTGTGTCTGCTGGTGAATCGTGTGTGACTCTGCTGTGATGTAAACACACACTTTTACAGCACGAGTCGGTGAAAATATCACAGTACATGAGCGTTAACTGTGTGTTTATACAGCTGCCTCTGTGATGACCACTACAATACAGACAATATTGATGACATCATCTGTGACATCATCCACTGTGACGTCACTGAATATATTTCACCATGAGTAAAAGCATCACATTGCTCAAAGCTTTTCAACTATTTTGTTGTCAACCACAATATTTCCTGATTAAATGTTATTTTGTAGTCGTTGTAATAAATGATGATGTGTTTATTGAGTGTTGTTTGAATGATATTTGAAGAGAGATTTAAGTTTGATGGTGTGTAGGTTGCTAAGGTGTTCTGAATAGTTGAATAGATGTTGCTAGGCATTTCAGGATGGTTGCTAGGGTATTTGCTGTCTCACCTGATTGTGTTCTCTAAATATTATTATTGCACATGACATGTTAATGTTCATTGTTTTTTTTGTGGGTTTTTTTAGGTTTCAAGTGCCCCGTCTGCTCCAAGTTTGTCTCCTCAGATGAGATGGATCTTCATCTTGTCATGTGTTTGACCAAACCCAGAGTGACGTACAACGGTGAGTCTGACTGTAAATGTTCTACAGAAGAGATCTGGGAACCTCAGTGGTCTCTGAGCAGTAGAGGTGTGAATCGTCTCTGGTCTCACGATTCGATTCAATTACAACGATCATGTAAATATGTTTTAATTCGATACAATATTCTGATGCATTGCATCATTCATTTTGAATATAACTACAGAAGTAAGTCTGTCTCCCTCACACTTTAACACACTGTCTACACTAGGAATGCAGCGATTACCGAATTTCACTATTAACAGCGCTTAAAAACGTCACGGTTAATAAATCGTAAAGGCTCCGTTACACCGAGTATTTCTGTTGCACGGAACAGAACTAGCAACTAGCGTAAAACGAAAAAAGTTACAACAGCTTAAAAAGCCGTACGTGTTTATCAGAGACACGGAGGCTACTACACACACTTTTAACTATGACAAAGAGACCAAACAGCGAATCTTATATGTACATTAACAATCAAGGATGTAGTGGTGACAGTTAGGCTTTCAGTGCAACGTAAACAAACAAAGCTGCATTTAAGTTACCGGAGTCGCGCGTCGGATGAGCGCCGCAGACAGCGCACAGGACGCGTACATTCTGTATGCACAAGCTCAAATTCAAAGTCTACTCCTGATGCAAGCTGGACCAATGTAACTTATTATCATGTTATTTTTATTAAACAATAACTGGGCTTTGAACGTTAATTAGCGATTAGGTCTATTATTGTTTGCTATGAACGAAAATAGCAGGGAAACAAAATGCATGTGATCCACACGCAGTAGCTCTTAAAGGGACCGCAGCATAATAAACATCTGTTTTAATGCTCATCAAACAACAAAAAACGAAGACACAAAATAAAAACACTCTCACTGCTGATGACTGTTTAAATTTGATAACTTTAAGGCTTTTATCCATATTTAATTTATTAATTATAATTATATTTAATTTAATTTATACTTTAAAGACTATGAAGTGTTATTTTACACTTGATTACTTTATTCAGTGTCTTTACATATAATATCATCACAGATCAACCTAAAACATCTGAAAAGCACTGTTTATTTCATTTGTGTGTTTGCTTTATTACAAATATAAAATACATGAGTTAATTTTTATTGTATTATAACCTTATTTATTTAGATTACATGGGTAAAAAACAAACTACTAGCAAGACAATATTATTTATTTATACATTTTTTGTGGTTTTTGGCACAAAAACTTTTGGCAGGGCCGTAAAAATGTTGAAATCAATGAATGCATAATAATCGTGCAATCGTGATTATTTCTCAGACTATAATCGTGCCAACAAAATGTATAATCGTTGCATCCCTAGTCTACGCAAGCGAGCGATGCAATGGCATATGACAAAAGACAATAAATCCATTAAAGGCGGGGTGGCCGTTCTCTGAAAATGCTTTAAAAAACTGAGTCGGGCCGAGTACTAAAACAAACTTGTAGCCAATCAGCAGTAAGGGGCGTGTCCGCTCATTGACGGAGGGAAGTGAGGCAATGCTGGCATTGCACAGCACGTTTGAGAGCGTGTTCCTGTTGCGTAGTAGTGCGTTTTGTCGATTCAGAAAACAACCACCCCGCCTTTAAGAACTAGAACAATTTCTGTTTATAATAATTATAACCGTTAGTTTTATGCATCCATGCATTAAATTCAACAGCCCTAGTCAGCAGTTTAAAGTTTAACCTGCTCGTGTGTGTAGTTTTTTGTGGTGTTTTTGTGTAGCAGTAGTTGGTCTCTTCATGTGTTTGGTCCGTGAGCAGCATGTAAGGATGTTGAAGAGCGCGCTGGTCCTGCAGCAGATCGCAGCGGTCTGTTCAGCATGTTAACACTCTGGCCGTGTGACAGAAGATCTCTGAAGCGTGCCAACTTCTTCACAGAGAGTCTGAATCGATAAGTGTCGTCTGTGAGTTATCATGAGCATCTCGCTCTCCGCTCAACTTTAATTAGCTCTTTAGCTGACCAGGCCGCTCTGTACCGCACTCGTTTTCTTGTTGTCACATCGACATGATCATTGATGCTCTGCAATGCGTCACGTCACTGTTGCCAGCGCCGCTTTATCACAACTGAGCCATCAGAACCGCCGACTATATCAATCTGTTCAAAGACTCAAACTGAGCTTGAACATTTGATATTGATATTCAGTGATTGTGAGAATGAACACAACTCATAAGAGACTCTAATGGACAGGGTTGAAAATCCAGGACTGTTTTTTGTTTGGTTCGGTTCTGTTAATGTTCAGCTCTCAGGGATTGGTGTGTTTTTGCTGGTACAGTTTTTTAAAGCGGTAAAACTCATTTCATTATGAATCAAGCAGATTTTGTCTGAGCAGCACAAAATGTTAAGATTACATTTAAAGGTGCAGTTTGTAAAATCCGCCGTCAAAGCAACAACAATGGTGTAGCTAGATGATGCTGTGAAGGAGTGTGGAATTATGGGATCTGTTGTCTTCAACTCCACCGCTGATGGCTATTATTCAGATGGTAACTAGAAATTGTTGTCATGCAGTTTCTACGTCAGTAAAGGCGATAACTAAGGGTAAAGTGGATATGACGCCATTGACAGACGACTGCACGGCCCCATTTCACTGTTTAAAACGGCGATTTTCTAGTAGTTGGGAACATTTGAGATATTGTAAGTACTCAGCTGAACAAAATATATTACACTGGCCTAGTGGTTTTAGCATTTTCTTACTGCAAAGATGTTACAAACGGTACCTTAAATTTTGTTTTACTTATTTATTCATTTTGTTATAAACTTCATAAAACGTAAACAACGCTGGTCCAGAAGAACTTCCTGTTTCAGTTTTTTAACACCACACAAATGTGTGAACAAAATACAACCAACAAAACATTTATAACCAACTCTAAATGTTACATTTTTTTACAATTTAATTATATATATAAATAGATAGACCAGTGTTAGACCAGTACAGACAGTTGAGGCAAAAATTAGTCTGTTTATCTTTTAACCTTTAGAGTTTTGTTTCTATTTGTGTATAAATAGTCACATTATTGTCTATCTACGTGGCTCTTCAAACACAAAAGCAACAGTGGCCAATGGCCGTGCTGTTACCATGGTAACCAGACGGTGACATCATCAGTCTGGGGGTCTGTCACGGGGGCGTCTGGCGGTTCTCCAGCTGTATCATGCATGTTAATTACTGTAAAGCACACGTCAATACAATCTATACATGTCACACTTCACCTGAATCATGTGTCAACCATCCTGATTAATACCTTTAACTCACCCGTCATGTGCGTCTGCATTGATCAAATACAAACATGTTTGTTTTCTGTGTTCATAAAATCAAAAAACATGAATTCCCATCCCATCACACGTCTCATACGCTGTCTGGGGTTTGGAAGATGGTGATTGTTTTTTGTCTATACAAGAAACGGGAAACATAATGCACGGTGTGTTTTCTCTTTCTGATGTGTGTTACACATGTTCACAGCAGCTGAAGAAGAAATCAAGCGTGTGTTTGTTTGCCTCGCTGAACATTTGGACTATACATGTACTAAACAAATACATGATTTCACAAACAAACTTATTTCCAGAATATTCCTGTCTGGACAGCAAAATTGGTGTCATGTGATCACAGCGTGTTAAACAGAAGGTGTCAGTTTGGTCATGTTTCCCCAAAATCATCTCCAATCGTTTACATTCTGTAGGCCTATATGTTCAGAGAGAGAGAGAGAGAGTTTTGTTAGGCTCTGTGACATCATCAGTGAGATTACACACACACACACACACACACACACATCAGATGTGATGTTGGAGTTTGTTGTGTGTCTGTTATTATTTACATTCTGATTGTGAGAAGAAGAATATTCATCCGCTGGGAATCTTGTGTGTTTTTTGTGTAGCTACAGTATATTTGTGTGAACACAGTGAACTATCATTATAACCCCTGTGTGAGGACATAGAGACTCATAAACCATTTTATGATGTCATGCACATGTTTGTGTAATGGTTAGGTTTAGAGGATTTTCACAAGTACAAATCTTATCGAGTCAAGGCTTAAAAGAACGATTACAAAATATTACCACCCGAGAGGATCACCAAAATATTAATAGCAGATATTGTTAAACGTTTCCTGTGAACATTTTGTGTTCTATGTCCTGACTAGTATAGTAAAACAAAGTGTGCGTGCGTCACATTCTCATTATTTACAGGTAAATGTCTCAGAGGTTTAAAGTTTAAAACACACTATTGGTAAAAGCAGCAGATGAGATCCATGAAGAGATCTGTGAGTGTATTACAGTCAGTTTATGATAGAAATAAATCACAAATGATTACATGTTTTACAACATCAATAATTACAAATATAAATGAATCGTTTCTAAAAATAGATAATGGTTTTTAGGTAAGATTCACCTGGGCTGTGTGTGCATCTCTTGACCAATGTGCACTCCAGTCACATCAGTGCATTTATACAATATTACATAACAGATTTTATTTTGACGGGTAATGATGTCAGATCGAGCGTGTGATACAGTACTGAGATCAGATCTCTGAAACATCTACATCTGTGTGTGATGTGATCATCTCATGTTTATTATATGATCGCTCATCATCATCATCATGTTGAGATTTGAGCACAGTGGATGTTCAGTGACGCTGATGTAAACGTGTCAGTATAAACGTTCTGTACTCGTGAGTTTGTTGAGATCAGTCGGTGACACTGAAATGAAGTGTTTTGTTCTGTTGTCAGTGTTTGCTGATGTCATTAAACGTGTCAAATGCTCAAGTGAAGGTTGTTGAAAGCTGGAGATTTTATTAAAAATCACATTTCACTCATCAAACGCGTCTGTCATCTAATGAGTCGAAACATCTCAAATATTCTGCTTTTCTATAAATAAATAAATAAAAGTGCTGTCTGTATTTGGTTTGGTACATTCTGTATGTTCTACAAGTATGACACTGAATATCTTGAGGGTTGTAATACAACAAGCAGTGATGTGTTTGTGACTCTCAATCTGTCTGAACTTTATTCAGCGGCACTATACATTCATTTTTCCCCCTTTTATTCTTTTGAACTTGTTTGCACATATTTGCACAAATGATTGAGCATAAATAGTATAATATTCATTTGATCAGCCCTAAGCTTTATAAACACTACAACAGATGTGTGTCAAGAACTGCAAATGTTTACACTCAATGTTTGAGTGCCTTTAAAATCAATGGCAGAGAAGAAGCAGCTCTGATCACTGGTGTCCAGCGCCACCTTGTGTTCACTCGTAACATCTCATGATTTCACCTGAAGGTGTTTTGTGTAAAACATGATTTTGTTGTTGTTTTTCAGAGGACGTGTTGGTGAAGGATGCGGGTGAATGTGCAATATGTCTGGAGGAGCTGGTTCAGGGAGACACCATCGCTCGACTGCCCTGCCTCTGCATTTATCACAAAGGGTAAATCTCACCGCGTGCGTGCGTGCGAGCAACTGTTTGTGACAGTAAATCATCTTTGTCTTTCAGATGTATTGATGAATGGTTTGAAGTAAACAGATCGTGTCCTGAACATCCTTCAGATTAACATCAGCTCTCTCTTCTCTGCACAGGTAACACACACACATCACTCACTTCTGTTAATGCATCCGATTTTTCAGACGAAACTATATTTTTGTCTGTTACGATGTCATTTAAGTATTGTTGTGTCGTGGACGAGAGACCACAGTGACCAGTCATCACTTACCATGTTGATACTATAAAAGATAAAATGATTTTTTCTTGTCATTCTTTATATAAACATTTAAATGACACGTTATTTTTGTGTAATGCGGATGATGTGTTTTGGTTGTTCTTCAGGTTTGTGAACAGTAAATGTGAATGACTTCCTCCTTCTGGACACTGTGACGTCTTCAGGCAGAGCGGGCGAGTACTCCCTGTCTTCTCGTAGCATCGCCATATAAACCCAGACGTGCCAAAACTCATTCGAGCGAATCTTCAGGGAAACTCTTTAACTGACGCCCTTCAGCTCTTCCCTCCTCTCCCCCACAAAAACAGACGGCACGTGAGCTACTGTTGCACGATTAACCAATCAGGAAACGGCAAAGGCGGCGGCTTCTTTCATTGGCTGCTCCGATTGGCTGGACTCAGGGTCAGCTGACCTCTATGTGCTACATCATCAATGGGAGTTGATTGTACTCCATGACTCTTGGTAAAGGGGATTTTATCTACCAGTGCCTTCATTCAAAGGCCGACGGTGGCCGTGTTTTTGGACCCAGAGGAAGACGGAGTCGCCATCTCGACGCAACCGGACATGACGGGGAGAAAGAGAGAGAGAGAGAGAGAGCAAGAACCCCTGATTCTGGTCGGCCCGGAGCCATACTGACATTAAAAGTGCCCAGCGTCTCTTTCTAGCCCTCCTGAAAAACTCACTGTCGTCTGTTTGGCTTCCTAGACGCCGATTGTGTCACGATTCTTGTAGCAATACTGTCACAGGACAGATGAAGATTGACTTCTTGGCTTCTCTTCCGGTCATCATGGTCATTTATGCAAATGAAAATCATAGTAAAACTGAAACGCTGTGAATTAGATGATAGAACACAGACCTTCATTCAACGCTCGTGAGATTTATGTCTCATTAATGAAAAAATAACTATGAATAGTTAGCATAGAATATACCAGGTGCTGATAAAAAAGGTTTAAAGAATAAAAGATTTGAGCACCGTTTTCCCTCTCAGATGTGTTTTATTAGTTTCTTATGTAGTTTGATGTGAGTGACACAAAGAATGAAATGTTGATGGTCACATGAGAGCTGCTTTTCCTGTAGTTTAGTTCCTGTAGCCTGTAGACTAGTTCATACAGATGTGCTGCTAACTAGCTCTGAAAAATGACTAATCACTGATTCACAATCATGATGTTGAATTATAAAGTATTTCCTGTCATGCTGTGGGTTATTACATGTGCCATGATAGCTTTAACATGCTGCCTATGTGTTTTGAGAGTTTGTGTGTGAAAGAATGCGGTGACATCATTGGACACAGAATTATGTTTAAATGGCCTTATGATATATTTGATCATTCGATGTTTGATGATGCAACATTTCCTGTTCTGTAGCTTTGTGCAAACGTCTGTTGTCGGCAGATAAATCTGATTGGATCAGCTGTCTGTCAATCAAAACTTTCAGTGTCGATGACGTTGAACACATTCTTCAGGTCATGATAATTCTTACTGCGGTTTTAACTTCCTGTAGAGAAACTCTCTCAAGATGCAATGACAACAGTACACATGTAAAGTTAACAGCCCACCTCAGATGATCATAATGGTTTCTAATGATTTATTGTAACATTCCATGTAAAAAAAAAAACTATGTACAGAGATAATAAAATTAAACAGATCTTTCAGTGATTGTCTGGATGTTCTATGTGTGCGTGTGTGTGTGTTATACATTATGACATTACATCAAACATTAACAGTTAATGATTTTTATTGCCGTTTTCAATGTTTCCAGAAGAGTTTAAGTTTTAAAATGCGTCCTCGTCTTGTGACTCAGGAGAAATATTATCATAGTGGCTCATTCAAACCTCAATAGCAGAAATGCTGACAAGAATAAAAATATGACAAGAATGTCTTGATAATGTCCAGCTCTGATTGAAGTGTAAGTGTTAAAACTGTATAAAACCATACGTGAGATTGTATTGGAAGAATAAAATATTGTGTAGTGGTCTGTGTAACTGCGTTTTCTGTTTCCTTTTCAGTGGAAGCGAAGCCTCTTTTCTCCCTCGAAGAGTTTTTCTTCTGCTTCAGAGATTCGGTTTCCTTTAACACTGTTGAGAGAGAAGTTTATTACTAACTAAAACTAATATGTTAAAGGGTTAAACCGATGGTGACTGGTTCTCTAAATAAAGTTTAATTTAATAACTCCAAACCCATTTATTTACATTTAAAATATACGGCATGAGTCATGTGGATTTATCAATGATGCTTATGAGGCGGTCACCATCCACTTCCAATGTACACAAAAATACACCAAACTTTTTCTTTAAAATCTGTTTTGATTTCATAAAAGAAAGAAAGCCCTGGAGGGTTTTGAACACCATGTGGGTAAGTAAATAATAACATTTTCATGAATGAATCATGAAAAAAAAGCATGCATATAGTAAAACCATCTATTTACAGTATTTCACTACTTATTGTCAAAACTATTCATTATGACTTGATGCATTTCTACATATCGCTTCTGCATTTATTAACATTTCTCTTGTTTCAGAAGAAGATTTTGTTCTTCTTACTTGATTTCTTTCAGTGTAGTGTTGATAGAGAGAGCGTCAGAAAGCTGTTTGGCTCCGTGAACAGTCAATTCATTTTCTATTAACCTGTGCAGAATTCAACAAGAACAGTATAAAGCTTCACATTCTAACCCACCGTTACTGTAGTTTACTGATAATAAAGGTTGAACGTATCGTACATCAGATGGGTCAGTGCAGAGTTCGACCCCAACGCATCGGCAAGATCAGACGCCGCATCATCACAGATTTGATTCTGTATCAGCCTGAAAAGAATCACGTTAAACAGATTAAAGTTCAACTTTGATATAAATTCTTTTATATGTATACAGTTTTTACTGAAATACAGATGTGATGTTTTACCAGAAGATGTGAAGGCTGGTGTTCTGTTTTAGTGCTCGAGCCAAACTTCTTCCACCCCGAGACGTGATGCCGTTGGCAGAGAGACTGAAGAGCAACATCACGTTGAGTGTTTTAAGTGAGTGTTTCTCTGAGGTCCTGTGTGATGTCAGTCATGTGACACTCACCTGAGGTTTGTCAGGCTGGGGTGATTCTTTAAAGCCTCTGCGAAAGCATCCGCTCCCTCGTCGCCGATGGTATTACCCCACATTCTACAAACATGTCCGTAATGCAAACATCATTCTTATAGCACTGTGTTTTAATACAGCAACAATATATATATATTTACTTGACTCTATTATCATGTCAGTGATCTGATATTTGATTTTATGTTATCTTTTGTTCTTTATTTTAGTCTGCTTACAGCTGGCGGATGAAATGAAAAATCACTTGCAGCACACAGGGTGAGTATTGACAGAATTGTGATATTTGGATGAAAACGTATGCCCGAAGATAAACCCAAGACCAAAAAACATGTTTGAGCCGTCCTAACTGAAAGAAACCTGTCCTTGTTTTGTCTTAAAGGGATAGTTCACCCAAAAATACAAATTCTGTCATCATTTACTTACTCTTTAGTTGTTCCAAATCTGTAGAAATGTCTTTGTTCAGATGAACACATCAGAAAGATATTTGGTCGAATGCTTGTGACCAAACAGTTATGGGGTCCCATTGACTACCATAGTAGGGAAAATTCCTTCAGAATTGTTTTTGTTGAACACAAAATGTAAGACAGTAAAATGTTCTGGGGCACTTTTGACTATTATTGTCATTTTTCCTACTATGAAAGTCAATGGGATTCGTCTAAATATCCTTCTGTGTGTTCAACCAAACAAATACATTTATAGAGATTCGGAACAACTAAAGTAGAGAGTAATTCATGACAGAATTTTCATTTTATATTGTGTGTCTACATCTTACCCCACATCAAATATAGATTTGCTCTTGTGAATGGCTCTGGCGAGATGTTTTCCACCTAAAGCTGTGATGTTGTTACAGCCGAGTCTAAAAACAGACAAAAAAAGTAGATTTCACCTGTGAAGCTTTGATTTCTATCCCAAGGCCCAAGAACAAAACCTAGACACAACTATAACAATAAAGATACAGAGGAATGATGTGAAAGAATAAATCAGGCAAACAAAAGCGTGACACACAGATTTATATATATATATATGACTGAACATAGATCAGACGGTGAGTATTTGTTCACTTACTTAATAATGCGAATGCGAGGACATTCTTCAACGATCTCCGCTATGAGTTTGGCGCCAACATCTGTGATGTGATTCTTGTAAAGGCTGTGAATATTGCCAGACGTTAAGGTAAATGTAGAATCAAATAAGCGAGACTCCAGATCAGTTCTTAACTAACCCCAGAACTTTGATGACTTTGTATTTGATGAGTTCCTTCGCCAGAACCTCAACACTGCTGTCTGTCAGCTGATTCACACAGAATCTGAAAGCACACGTTGGTACATTCAGTGCAGATTTTCACCCTTCAGATGTGCGTGTAAAGCGTGCGTGTTTACCGTACCTTACCACGGTCATTTTGCTGAAGGAAGGTGTCAGCTGCTTCACTCCATAATCACAGATGTTGTTGTTGTCCATGTCGAGCCCCAGATGCTTCTTCCGGTGATGCAGCACAAAGTTGAGCGCGCTGCAGTCCGCCGAGTAAATGTTACAGAAGGCTATCTTTATGTAATCCGCCGATATGCCGTTGGCCGTCATCTTGGCCACTTCCTCGCTGTTGGTCTCGAATATGCAGCGTAACATCCACAGGAAGTTGGGCATGGCGTGCACTTTATAACCCTGGATGTCTGTGGATGGGTATCGGGGCAGACCCTTCAGATGCGTCCTCACGCTGCTGGACAGGTAAGACTTGAGCGTCCTGCGCTTTTTCTTCAGCGACAGAGGAGGGACGAGATGCTCCAGGAGCGCAGCGTTGGGTTTGGACAACAGACCGCAGAGAAAGAGGTTCGTGAACTGAAAGTGTTCGTTGGTCTGAAACGGATCCTTCTCCCTGGGCTTCGATCGTCCCGCACACGCGAAACAAGAGAGACGGGACTCTTGCTTGTATTCGCATTTGGAGAAAAACCTCAGAATCGTGTCGGCTGTGGTCTTCGTGTCCAGCACCAGACAAAAAGCAGCGAGGAACGCCTGCAGGGTGACGTGGAGAAACTCGAAGGTGGCCGAGCCTCCGCAGGCGTCGTAATGAGAGACGGGCCTCAGGAAGCCGAACTGAAGGTCTTTCTCATCCAACCCGCAGGACGTGGCCTCCTCGGCGCCGAACACGAATCCACCTCGCTCCAGACCCAGCAGAGCCAGTCTGGCGAACGCGGCAAGCTTGTCTACACCCGATTTAAACGTGTCGGCGGGACACCTGGCGCTGCGCTTCAGGAGACCGGGCCGAGCCGCCGTGTGGCCCAAAAACACCTCGGCGAGGAGCAGGAACACATTGGTGAGGGTGATGCAGGAGTCGGGTAACTCGAAGGCGTCGTAGACGGAGAGAAAATGTTTAAAGCTCTTGAGGATGATCCAGCTGAAGAGCGGGACCGAGCAGAGACCGCAGAGATGAGGGTTCGCGTCCAGCTGCACGCTCACCAGCGTCTTGCGTTCTTCGTCTGGGAAATGCAAAGCCGTGTACGTCCTCAGGTGAGCGGGCGAGAAACCCCGCAGGCAAACCTTCTTCCTGATGACTCGGCTCTGGACCTCCGTGCCCGTCCGCGCCGTCAGGATCTTCCGGGATCCCTTCAGCAGTTTTCCACACAGCAGGTTCATGAGGAGCAGAAGCGGGTGCGTCTTCTCCTCCGGCGACACCACCTCGGGTACGTTATCCAGGTCAAAGTCCGTCTGGATCTCGTCGTAGCCGTCAAACGTGAAGAGCACCGCCTCTGGGAATCGTAAGAGGAACGCGAAGACCTCGTCGTCGGGGTCTTCGTCCGGATAGCAGTTGTGTTTGAAGATGAGATCCTTCAGCGAGATCTCGTCCGTTTCTTTAAAAGCGCCAAACATCCTGCAGCGGAATTTGAAGAAGAACTTGCCGCAGGTCTTCAGCTCTCGTCTGGACCAGAGGTTCTGCAGTTTCTGAAGGAGGATGGATTTACCCACACCGGCGTCACCTGTGATGAAGATGGTCTCGGCCTGCTGGTTGAAGACGCCCTGATCTCCTAGAAGATCATCCAGACTCGGTAAGAAGCCCAGACTTTCACCCGTGTCATTCAGCAGCTCCATCTGTGTGTCTGTGTACAGATCCTCCAGACGCGTGTCTTCACTTCTCGAGTAAGATGTGATGAACTGAGTATCTCTTCCCAGTTCACACCTGAGCTTCTCACAGTATCTGCTAACTGCAAACAACACACGCTTCACAAGTTATTATTTCTTTTTAGTTAAGGAAGCAACATGTTCAAAAATGACAATAGTAAACAAACCAAACATCAAAAATAAATAGATTCAATAAATATTATAAAAAGATTATAAAAATAAATCATTTTTCTGCCGAGGTGGTAAAAAATATTTCACTAATCTGCTACTAAACTAAAATCTACTTGACTAACAATGCTGAGTTGTTTTAAAATGTATTTTAAATTCAAATGGTTGTCACTAGCGGTCAAAGGCCATTTTTTCCCCATTTTACAATAATGAATAAACTCATCAAAATTATGAAAGAAAACAAAGGGAACTATGGGAATTATGTTGTAAAAATACAAAAATGAAAACGTGTTATATTTTATCGTCTTCACCTTTCCACTAGAATTTGCTGAAATGTTTTCATGTCATTTTCTCAAGCAGCTTCTTGAGGTCTGAGATGCTTTTGAAACAATATTAAAGTAAAGTTTTGATCTATTCTGTGCTCTTATTGGCTCTTCTTTCTTCATTATTCACTCAAATTCACATTTAAAAACAACATTTTTTATTAAATAAAATATTAGTTTTGTGATGAAAAAGCATGTGTTTGGAAAATTATATTTTTGTCTTCTAAACTCATTTCAGATATTTAAGCAAACACCTCAGATCAGAAAGAGGGGTTTTCTCAATAATGTGAAAAATGTTGTCCCAAAACTTCGATTAAATGTCCTTATTCTTATTGTTGAATGTAGAAGTATGAAGATAGTGAAACTCACTGGGGTCTGTGTTGATCACAGGTATGACTCTTATAGATTCTAATGGACTGTAGTGAATCTCACTGAACCACGGCTGCAGGTCAATATAAGCATCATATGCCTCATGCAGAACATGGAGGAGATATGCAGAACATTCTTCTCCTTTACTCTGAACCAGCTCCAGAATCCTGCGCACCTTCGGGGCCCAAATATCACACTTTATTAAGTCTGATGCATTGTTACAGTAAGTCAGCTCTAGATCCGACAGACACGTTATTAATGGACATTTGATGGAGTACCTGTTCAGTTTTGGTGGTGCTTCTCTGTATAATCTCTCGGTCTTCAGTACACATGAAGTTGTTCATGTGCAGATTGTCCAGTAGACACTGTGTGTTCTTCACCTGATCCACCAAAAGCTCCCGATGAATCGTCAGAAGCTTCACGCACGACACCGGACTTCCCTCATAAGAGCCCATGATTTACAGCAGAACCGGGTCAGTACTAGTGTAAAACCAGAGTAAATATTCACAGGAGTGACATGAAGTCAAATGTCACTGCAGACATCAAGAAACGATCCGTCAGTCGCGTGAAGATCTCCGTCGTTAAACAACACGAACCATCTTAAGCCTTCAGCTTCACGAACACGCCACGTGACATTTTAAAGAAACGTTTGCAAAGTTCTTAATGTCACCGCTTTAAAAAGAGAGAAGATGAAAGCGCGTGTGCTGGTTTAAAGTGAGCACAGACTTCAGTTGTGTTTTTATGTCGAGCAGGAAGTGAAACTACAACACACACATGAAATCTGAGATCAGAAACGCCCACTGACCAAAGACAGACTGGACAACATCTGTAACTGAAACATCTGTAAAATTATAACACCTGTAACATTGAAACATTATAACATCTGTAACATTATAACATCTTTAACATTGTAACACTGAAACATTGAAACATTATAACATCTGTAACATTATAACATCTGTAACATCTGTAACATTGAATCATTATAACATCTGTAACATTGTAACATTATAACATCTGTAACATTGTAACATTATAACATCTGTAACATTGAAACATTATAACATCTGTAACATTGAAACATTATAACATCTGTAACATTATAACATCTTTAACATTGTAACACTGAAACATTGAAACATTATAACATCTTTAACATCTGTAACATTGAAACATTGAAACATTATAACATCTGTAACATTATAACATCTGTAACATCTGTAACATTGAATCATTATAACATCTGTAACATTGTAACATTATAACATCTGTAACATTATAACATCTGTAACATTGTAACATTATAACATCTGTAACATCTGTAACATTGAAACATTGAAACATTATAACATCTGTAACATTATAACATCTGTAACATCTGTAACATTGAATCATTATAACATCTGTAACATTGTAACATTATAACATCTGTAACATTATAACATCTGTAACATTGTAACATTATAACATCTGTAACATTGAATCATTATAACATCTGTAACATTGAATCATTGTAACATCTGTAACATTGAATCATTGTAACATCTGTAACATTGAAACATTATAACACTGAAACATCTGTAACACTGTAAAACATAAACATCTGTAACACACTGTAACACAAAAATCTGCATAACATGTAAACTTTAAACACATAAGCATTATAAATGAGTCTTATCATCCTTTTGTTTAACTTTTAAATATTCTACTTTTAAAGCTAGCCTGGTATACTGTCAACATTCACACTTTGATTTTTGCCTTTAATAATATTTTCTTTTTCTTTTCCTGTTGTCATCTTTTATTCTTTATGTAGCACAATATTTAGCTAAATCTAAATCTATATAATATCATATTTAGCATGATTTCCTGTAATGTACAGTGTGTTCATTTGTTTTTAGGGTGATATTTTCTGATTTGAATAAATGTGCACTGGTCCTGTAAATAATTGAATATTTATTGTTGACTAGTTGATATAAAGTGTTAAACGCTGGCTTACGTGTAAGTTCCTTTGGATGAAAGTGTTTATTAAATGGATGAAATATAATGATGATGGAGTATTTTGTAGCAATCCTTATCTGTGGACTGTGATGTCAACTAAAGATTAAGAACATTTATCGACTGATAAAAACACTCATGCTGTCAGACAAACAAATGTTTTATGCAGTTTAATTTTTGCTACCATACAGTACAAATACTTCACATTTGATTGACATGACTAGATTCTTCATGAAAATACTGATCCAGTGTACAGTCTAGAATCTTCAATACAGATGATGCACATAGAGAGCGAACGTCTAACACTAATCATCAGATAGCGTCTCTTTTCTGTGTTTCTTCACAGCTTTATCCAGTTCTCTCATGACGGGCAGAGAACCCTCGTATTTGTTGGTTTCAATAGACTTGAGCTTCTCTTGATAGTCCTCTGGTAAACCGTTCTGTTCCGCACCCATCATGATCACCTGGAACACACAGAAGATCCACACGTGTGTTTGAAAGGATAGTTCATGCTAAAATCTCATTCTTTTATCAAGACTGTATGACTTTCTTCTGCAGAACATAAAAGAAAATCAAACCATAGACATTTCTCAAAATAGCTTCTTGCACTGAAGAAAGACTCGCATACACATTTACAAACACATGCGAGAGAAGAACCGATGAGAGGCTTTTTTTTAATCCATGTATCGTGTATACTAGAGAAGTGTCATATGTGTATTAAATAGACGGGCTGTTGATCTATTGTCTTTGTCATACAGAGAAAACACTAAAACTCATTCTGCTCTCTTTACCGCCATTTTAAAGTTCGTGGATAACATCTGTAAGCTCATTTCGAGATTTACTTCCGCATCGTGAATGCTTGAGGTCAGTTTACCTGCAGATACTGCGGTGATGGTGGAGCGTACACACAGCTGTTCATGATGTAAGTCCTACAAATGAGATCCTGATCGCTGGTGGAGATGGACACCTCCGTCGGGCTATACGTCCCTCTTTTCACACTCTCCTGTCTGCCAACACAGAGGAACGTCCGGCTTACATGACATCTCCATGAAAACACAAGCAACATTTAACATAATGATGTGTCTGAACCTGTCCAAGGACTCCAGGTCGGATATGTTCATCCTCCACACCACACCCCACACCTCATCCCCCGGGCTGCGCTCCATAGTCGCCACACCTCCGTGCCAGCGGTGGCTCGCCAGCCCTCTGTGGTTTCCAAAGACCAGTTTATAGTCCTGGAAAATGTAGGAGTTGAGCTACGTCACACATCAAGGTAAATGCACTGATAAGAACGGATGACATCATACCTTCAGTTTGGCCACGCAGTAAACGCTTGCTGATGGATTCTTGAGCTGTAGACGCTCCTTCAGGAGATTACTTCCATAGGCGAAGTACAGGAAGGTGGATTCGTTGTTGTGATGTGTGCCGTTGTCCATGTCTGAGGCATCCGTGGGCATAGGGACTGTGAGGATGAGGAGGAACAGGATGAGAAGAGGACGAGAGACAGATGGCTGTGGAATCATAGTCAGCAGGGCTCGAGCGCACGGGTGAACAACATCTCTTTGATAGAACCATTCAACAACGCTCCATTCTCATGCAAATCCCAAATCATTGTGTCCCAAACTGCAGTGATACAGGCCTGCATTCACATCCCCAGCAAGAACTTTCCCAAAGTCAACCGGCCCTCTAGCGGAGATCAGTGTCAGTTCTGTACCTATCTATCTATCTATCTATCTATCTATCGCGTGTAATATACATCTAAATGATTATTTTGGTGCTTTCAAAACAGTGACCAGCCCAAAGAGATCTAAAAGAGAGGAGAGTTGATCCATTAAAGAATCTTTGCTGCAACAAAAGATCTTTGAAATGTAATTGTCAGATTAAAATGATAACCAAGCAAAACAAAAGAAACTCTGAAACAAAATTGCAACATAAATGACACAAAGTTACCCTCAACTTCCGTTCACATCCGTTTTTCTAAATCTCTTCCTCTTTTATTACTTCCTCAGACTAAAGCGTTACACTTTATGGCTATAAAACACTGTACGTTTGATATATTATGGCTTTAAATCTGTGTTCATCCAGTCTATGAATGTGCAACACTTTTTAGCATCAGCCTACGCTTTGAATTGATGTGGACAGTTAAACGTCTACATGGTTTATTATTATTATTATTAATTTTTTGTTTAACTGTATTAAACTATAAAACAGGAGTTTGAAACTAACATAACAATTCACTGGAAGAGAAAACACATTTTGAATTTCCAAACAGATATATTACGCCTGTGACAACTAGCCCCGGTTGTCAAACTGTTATGCGCGTGGCGCCGCCCGCTGGATATGCAACACAAACGCAGGGAGAGAACATGCGTGATTTTATTCCATCAAAACTTTGCCACATCAGTAATAAAGTTCAACAGAACGATAATAGCAATCGCGATAGGCATGTGATTTTCAACTAAAAAGTTTAAAAACGAACTACTGCTCACGGGACAACGAATCTGTCACTTCATCGTACGAGACTGGAGCCCCAGCAGGCTTCAGATCCGCCCGCTGTCCTCCGCTGCAGCGAATCGGTCAGTTCGTTAAGATGCTGTTTTGTTCTTTACACTCAGTTATTATTCCATCGACAAGATTCGTTTATGAAGTAAACAACTGAGATCAAAAGTTCCAGCGTTGTGTACGCCGCCATTTTTGAGTCTACTTCAGTTACTGTTACTGTAGTAACAGGCGTAATTCGCAGATATCGCGAGAACAGAAGAACGGCGAGTCCTCGCGCAGCTTCTGTAAATTTTGTCCCAAACTCTGAGCCAAAATGATTTTTTTTATTTGAAGCGGTTGAATATTTGATCACATACCTGCAGAACACAGAAGCAAAAGTCCGTTCAGGCTGACGCTGATAAAACAGAGTTTAATGACGAACATTGTGTCTGTCTGAGGGTTCAATCTGATGTGTCGATAGAGAGACAAACTCCAGGAGCTCATATAGACACGAGGGGTGGATCTTTACCCCCCCACACGGCACCCTTCTCATGTCTTTAAAGTGTTTCAAGCTTTAAAGTTGCATTATCTCACCAATTTGCACAGTATGCATTTAGTTCATTCGTTTTGCTTTGTCAATTCACTAACGTGACAAATTCCAAGTGAGACTACAGGAATAATTCGTGTTTAAGTAATATTGCTGCTGACAGTGGGCAGTTCCCAGCATGCTTTGCACGAGACTAAATGTTATTTTAATCAAGATGAAATCACAAGATGTTAAAATTGTACATATCTGCTCCATTCACAGGCAAATCCACATGCATGAGCTTCTTCTGCGGTTACTGTGGTGCGCATCCGTCACGGATGGATTTTCTCAAGGCATCTCTTGAGTTTCCCATGAGGACAGCGCCAGGAATCGAGCTATTAACTCACGGAATGAATCCTTGTTTCCTCAATTACTCTTTAAATCAACCTGAACAGAGTAAAGAGCTGAAGAAAGATGATCGACATGCTGCACACGCTTCAGAAGTGCATGAAACATTCACATTTACTGGCAATGTGGACAGACACGGAATTGACAAGATTATTATAAGATTCGTTCTGAGATAAAGTATGGCTCTATTGGTTTAAAAGTTAAAAAGCATGTGTTCATAACAAACCTCCAGAGGGTTTCTGTCAAAAGTCGGTGCTTCAGAACAGGTGTGTTAGAAAATAATGCAGTAAACAGATCATCACAGTATTCGAGCGGTTTTGTGTTTCTGACCCCGAAGCACAAAATGTTTGTTCACCTCCCATTGAGTTGCTTCACGGTGAATTCTGGAATAATGTGTGTGGTGTTGTGAGAGATGCGTGTTCTCCTGCAGGGCTCGTGACGCTCGACTCTACAGACTTTAATTGAATCAAAGCGTCACACTGAAACAAACACATGCTTTTGGGTGTTCTAGCAGTGGGACGCAAAAAACACAATTACACAGCTGTGACCTCACACATGTGCCCGACGCGAACATCCATCAAATAAGCATCAGTCCCACTGTGTCATGACCCGCTGCCCGCGCGCACTAAACTCGTGGAGTTGTTTTTATACTGCAAATACTTTCTATTTCTATATTATATGAAGTATACCGAGAGCACACGTGTGTGTTTGTCAGAGACACTCGGTGTCGACGGGTTGAATGAGAGAATCACATCTGTCTCATTGTCTATGGAAATCTCGATCAGAGTACGAATCTGTTTCAGGAGACTGAAGTGAGACACATCCTAGTAAACAGCTGCGGATCTTAAACTGAACAATGTGAATCCTAACCTTCACCCATCCCGAAGTTTCCCAGCATGCTTTGTTCTTTTCTCCTGAAGGGTTAATGGTAAATGACAGATCTGAGGTTCAGTGAGAGGTCAAGGGACACATAGGTGTTTATTTACCCTGGAAAAACCTGCACTGGTGTCCAAGATATGTGTGTGGTTTTAACCCCTTGTTGTGTTTGTCTTTTCTTTTTTAGATCCGCGTGATGTTTTTATTTGATCAAAGGATGATTTTCCAGGGTTGAGTTCTCTTCCCATCACACAAATGCTCCGGTTCAACCGAGCTGAAATCAAATGCAGGTATTCTTTTAGTAAAGTACTTTTCTCATATTCGTCATTCGAGTACTAAAGACTTGAACGCTTTATTTTAATTGATCTAACCAAACATCCGTGTTCATACTTTTCATTTCTGGGGACCTTTTCAGGAAAACATACAACCTAAAGGTTTTGTGTGCTTAATTCTTGTAAAACTGAATGGCTTCAAATGTATTAATATAGAACCGTATCTTTACTCAGCATCATTCATTCACGTCATATTTTTACATAAATATTATATAAATATAGTTATTATACATATAGTAACATAAATAATCAAAATATTCAGACGCTTATGGTTTCCCTCGTAGTATTTTGTACTAAAGAGTTTACGTGTAATGAAGTATAAATAATGATTTTGTTTACGTTAAATAAACATTTTTTTATAGTCGTTTCTACAGCACGACGTTATTACATTTATTTACATTTACATTTATTCATTTGGCAGACGCTTTTATCCAAAGCGACTTACAATTAAACTGTTATTATTTAACAGTGTATGTAAAGACAGATTTGTGTGGGATGTGAAGAAATGAGAATGAAGGTCAGAGAAGGAAAGTTTTGATGTGATCATCCTGTAAACATGTTATGAGGAATAAACTAAAAATACTGATCATGTGTGTGTGAAGAGACTAAAATCAAACATTCACCTGAATAACACCAGTACAGCCCATAAGAGCGAGAGTTCCTCCCCCAGACGCTTTACTGGACTACTGTCACTTTAAACACACGCTGGAAATATTCCCAGACCCTCGGCTTCACTCGGGATTTGCTTGTTTCCAGAAATAATCTCTCCTCAGATTGAGCGAACGGGATCTGCTTGTGGACGTGATCATCATGAGTAAAGAAGTCCGTCCGTCCTGGGACAGTCCCACACAGTTTGTCCTGGCGTGTGTGTCTTATGCGGTCGGTCTTGGGAACGTCTGGCGTTTTCCATACCTCTGTCAAATGCACGGGGGAGGTACGGTCCTCATTCTTTTATGCTTTACACATTTTTATGTTAAAACTGACCTAGAATGCAACAATAAGACGCAAACATTACGTCTAATCTGAGCAGACACACATATAAAACCAACAGAATGAAGTCAAATATACACAAAAGAACTGAGAATAAATCTTCTTATACTGTATTGGTTGTAAAAAGTTATTAGATCAAATAAACCTTTGTATGATGTTAGGAACAGGTTTGATTTAAAGAGAATATATGAAATAACCTGCGGGATTCTGGATTTATGGTGTGATTTTATTAAGCAAAAGTGCTTTTATTTTTACGTCAACAATTGTAATATTTCAAGTATCAAGTATCCAAGAATAAAGTTCTTACTACAAATACAGTTTCTGTTTCCAAGAGTTTTGTTGTTGTTTGTTTAAAGGATTTTAACTAATAGTTTAAACTGTAGATTTATTGCATCAATAAATCATGTTTTTTTAAATCATAAAACTACTTCACTGAATGTTGGGTGTAATGATAGTAAACACTAAATGCTGTGTTAAAATGAGTAAAGTAAGTAAAGTACGGGTACTTACATTACATAATGTATGTTCGTTCAACAGTTCTGTATGAAGCAGTATTGAGTTTGCTTTAGAAATGCATATAAAAATGTTGAACAGCGTAATAATATTTACTGCTGTGTTACAGGTTTTTCATTTAAGGTAATCTCGTTTTTGTTTTTGTCACATCAATACAGCCAGGTTCAAGTATTTGTGTATTCTTCTCATGGTTTATTGAGTCAGAAGTTCAGTTTTTATCAGCTCTTATTAGTTTACTGTAATCTGGGTTGTATGTTGTGTATTATGGTCATGACGTCAGTAAATCTTCTGAGGTTATGCATTCAGTGCATGTTTCAGAGGACGGGGATGCATAACAATTGACAAATGTTTCATTTACTTTTGAGGAAAGTGATCAAAGTACAGATGTAACAGAGAGAATGTGTGCGCAGTCAGAGACACAGAGCTGTTCCTATAGTTCTCAGAAGAAGAATTTACATTTATACAATACAAATCCATGTTTTAACATCTCAAGCTATTCCATTTTACAATGATTGTTTTTTAATCCAGTTTCCTTTAATGCAATAGTTTTATGTGAATGCAATAGTCTGTAATGTGATATTCACTACATAAATCTTCTCACTCATGCATGCCACAAATCCACAAGCAGTATTTGCAAATGTCATATCTGTGTGTTTGTGAACCTTGTTGTGTTTTTCCAGGTGGATTTCTGATTCCCTATCTGTTGATGTTGGTTCTGGAGGGTATTCCTCTCTTCTGTATGGAGCTGGCCGTGGGTCAGAGGATGAGGTTGGGCAGTATCGGGGCATGGACGGCCATCAGCCCGTATCTGGGTGGACTGGGTGAGCGCTCGATGGCTCTTTACCGCCCGCCACACACATTTAATGCATTAAAATGATGTTTTTGTTTTTCTCTGCTCATACCAGGAGTCGCCAGTGTTGTGACCTCAATGTACTTGTGTCTTTACTACAACATCATCAATGCCTGGAGCTTCTGGTATCTCTTCCATTCATTTCAGGTGAGTTCAGATGAACATGTTGATTTCATGTTTATTATTGTGTTGATGTTGTGTGTTTGTGTAGTCGGTGTTGCCGTGGTCCGAGTGTCCGGTGAACGGTAACAGGAGCGGATATGTGGAGGAGTGTGAGGTGGCTTCACCAACACAGTATTTCTTCTATCGTGAGACGCTGAACGTCTCCTCGTCTATAGATGAGAATGGAGGTGTTCATATGGGACTGGCATTGTGTCTTCTGCTGGCGTGGGTCATTGTTTTCCTCTTCATCGTCCGCGGGGTTAAATCCACAGGAATGGTAAAAGCATCTGTCAAGAAAATCATCAAGTCTAATAAACAAACGAAAAAGCAACTGTCCTGGATGAAAACTTGATTTTGGTTGAAATTGATTTGTTTGTAAATCTCATCGGCCCTCCCTGCCAGGAGAAATCATTAAAGAAGTTGTCATGGTTTTAATGGAAACCAATTGGTTTTAAAGTGGTCTCTGTTGGTCTTCTATTGGTGGGATCCCATAGAAACCCAATAGAAACCATCACAGAAATTCTAATTGTTTCCATTAAAATACCATTATGAACCATTAGCTTTTTCCATTAAAACCATTACAAAATATCATTTGTAGTGTGTTTTGGGCATTATTCCAATAGGATTTAACATCCAACCAATAGAATCCATCACATACCAGTAGACACCATTATAGTTCCCATTAAAACCAATACAATTCCCTTTAAAACCATTCAAACCATTACAACCTCTTTAATGGTCTCTGTTGTTTTTTTCAGCAGGGTCGGATGGGAACCAAACGAACACCATTAAAACACCCAACACACACTATACATAAAGACATTTCTTAATGGTTTTAATGGAAAACATCTGATGGTTTCTAATGGTGTTTGTACCGTGGAAACCATTATAATCACGTTTGTTGTTGTGTAGGTTGTGTATTTTACAGCCACGTTTCCATACCTGGTTCTCATCATTTATTTGATTCGTGGCTTCACTCTTCACGGGGCCTGGAATGGAGTCAAATACATGTTCACACCCAAAGTATGTTTTCGTATAAAGATCGTATAAACTGTTTTCCTCTTTGTTATTAATTCACTGTTTCTGGATGTCTGGATGTGTTAGCTGGAGCAGTTAGCAAACCCTCAGACGTGGATCAACGCTGCCACTCAGATCTTCTTCTCTCTGGGTTTGGGTTTTGGCTCTCTGATCGCGTTTGCCAGCTACAATCAGAAGAATAATGACTTTGAGAAGCAGGCGGTGGCTGTGTCTCTCATCAACAGCGCCACATCGGTGTTCGCCTGTGTGGTTACCTTCGCCATCTATGGATTTAAAGCCACGTTTAACTACGAAAGCTGTTTGGAAAGGTGAGAGACACTAGAAACTCTTCTGAAATCTGAACGCTGAGTTTGACTTTATGTACAAACCTCGATCTTCACATCTGACTTTTACAATCTCACTTTATTCTATTAAACATTAAACTGTGTGTCTGTTTCACTGGATAACTGTGTGATTGTAGGATTTTTCGCTCTTTAAACTCTGCAAAGTATTTGTAGATTTGATGGATTTCTCAGATGAGAGTGTAGTTGTGTTGAAACATGTGGGAGATTTCTGACTCTTTCTCAGGAGAAACATCTGAGATGAAACGTTTTCATTTACTCTCATCGATGTTTAGGAGAAATATTAAAGAGATTTCATCTGTGTTTGTTTCTTCAGGATGAGGCTGTTATTGCTCAACACATTGGATCTGTCTGAGAGTGACGTCTCTATTGATAATGTGACCGTCTGGATCTCTCGCCTGAATCACACAAATCCACCGATGTTTGCAGCTATCGCATCTAAAATAGAAGACTGTAGTCTGGAGGCTGAGTTAGACACGGTAGAGTTTCTCCTGAGCAACACATGATGTTTTACTAAAGTTAAAACCATCATTTAACCGGTTTTAAAGATATGCTTACAAAATGTGTTTATTCAATTGTGCTGTTAGTATACATATACATTCTTGCTTCACAGCGATGCCATAGAAGTTTGTGGTTCCACAAAGAAGATTCAGGTTCTTTAAACTCTTTCTTACCTTTTTTTAACCTTCACAAAGAACCTTTTGTGACACAGAAGCTTCTTCAGATGTTAAAGGTTCTTTATGGAACCAAAAGGTTCTTCTATGGCATCATCTGAATTTTATGTACTCCTCACTTACTATAAAAATTGTGCTCAATAATTCCATTATTTTAACATTATTTGACCAGCTTCATTTATTCAAGTTATGCCAAATGCAACCAGTTTTTCTTTTTACTATTATTTAAATTCAAGTCAATTTTATTTGATTGTTGTTTAATTTTTAAAGACATATTTTACATTTAAGTTCAAGTTTATATAGGTACAATATAATATAAATAACATATAAATAGTAAACTATTATTGTTTTACATAAAATATATTATGTTTATACTTAATAAAATAAAGTTTTTGGCTACTTGTCCAATCTACTTAAATTAAATAAGATAAATCAACACAATTGTTGAAAAATTTGGTCAAAACATGATTTTTTCATGTTCCATTTATGTTACGACTACATGAATGATTTGTGTTGCGTTAACATAAAATTGTACAACTGGGAAGAGGATTTGCATTTCCCAGCATGCTTTGCATAAGACTGCATTTTGAGAGGTATTTTCTTAATCAAGTGTTGTTTTATGTGTTTTTCAGTCAAGATCTTTGACATTTAGAGGAGTTTTATATATTTTTGAGTTTTGTGGTTATTGTTCAGAAAAAAGTTGCCTTTGGTTAAGTAGTGAGCGGTTACATTTTAAAATGTGAAGTTTTGTTCAAGATTTGTTAAAGATAAATTATTTTTTTTGTAGCATGAACTCAAAATGTTTATGTTTGGAATGTGAAATGAAAATATGAAACTTTAACATATAAAAATCATGTTTGTTTAACAAATATAAATTAAGAAAGTCGAACATAGATAAAGTATGTCGAGTAAACGTTGTTATGTGCAACCGATTTTTTTCTTCTTCATTGTGAGTTTGTGTGTGTTTGCAGGCGGTTGAAGGAACAGGTTTGGCTTTTATCGTGTACAGCGAGGCCATTAAGAACATGCCGGTGTCTCAGCTCTGGTCTGTTCTTTACTTCATCATGCTGTTATTGTTGGGGATGGGGAGCATGCTGGGTAACGTCACAGCCATCATCACACCGCTGGGAGACCTGAAAATCCTGTCACGTACATTCAGCAACGAGACCATCAACGGTGCCATATTTACTCTCAAATGATTTCTTTATTTATTGAAAGTGTTTAATGCGAGTGATGTTGGTCTGTGGCAGGTCTGGTTTGTCTTCTCTGTCTTCTTCTGGGTTTTGGTTTCACTACCCGTTCAGGCAGTTACTGGTTCACTATGTTTAATGATTATGGAGCCACGCTGTCTCTGCTCTTCATCGTTCTTTTCGAGGTGGTCAGCGTCTGCTACGTCTACGGACTGAAAAGGTGAAATTTGGGTTTTATAAAGCCTGTTAAATACACATCACATGACTTCAGGACACAGAAACAACAACAAATATGAGAAGCTTGTTCTCTTTTCTTTTCTAAACTATTCACAATAATACAGCCGGTTGTGCCTCAGAGATTTCAGGTCCTCATGTATTTCTAACAGGTCAAACCAATGATTTTAACTCATAATAATACAGTTACAGTGTTTTTCGTGAGGTTTTTCTGAGCTGAAATATCTTCAATTCTTATTCAAACCTGACAAACAGATGTTTTGAATTCATGTTCATGAATTAGAATGAAATAATAAATATAAAATCTTTTTGTATATTTTGGTGAAAGAACCACAAATGCTTGATTTATTTGAAAGGATTACATTCTTTAGTAAGTTGAATGTGTTATTCCCACAGGTTTGAGAAAGATATTGAAGATATGTTGGGTCATCGTCCTAACTGGTACTGGCGAGTGATGTGGGCAGCGGTGAGTCCGGTTCTCCTCATCAGTCTCTTCATCTTTTACATCATTAACTACATTCAGGGCGGCACGCCGACATATCAGGCCTGGGACAAAGATCTAGTAAGTTACATTTCTTTGAAAGCCAACTGGATCCGAACGTAAAAAGTTAAAGTCGATGTTTGTTTTGTAGGGCAGGTCAGTGGTGAAGGAATATCCTCCGTACGGTCAGGCTTTCATCGCTCTGCTTCTGTTGTCGTCTTTAAGCTGCGTTCCTCTGGTGGCTCTCTATGAGTTCTGTAAGAGAAAACACAGAGGACAACCCATCCGTCAGCGTCAGACCATCAGCACCGTGTCATCTGGACATTAGATCAAACACTCAACAAAATAGATTTGGGGTCTTTCGTGGCGTTCTCGTTCAGTAGGTGTTATGTACGTTAATAAACAGATTTGATATATATTTCCTATATAAATGTATATCATCATGAAGTCAATTTATCAGCAGCAAAGCAGATTTTTTTTATATGATGTAACAAAGTGTTTTAGATCGATTGATTGTAAAATACCACAATTTGATCAAAGAAACCAAGGAAACAATCCAAAGGGTTTCTAGTTTCTTAATGCATGGTGCCAAAAAATAATAAATACTTAAACTGTTGAATGTACAGTGTAAATACATTTTACAGTGATTGAATGTGTTGTTGTACACATTTAATCACAACCGGTTTGTTTATAGCAAAACAGTGAATGTTATGACGAATGTGATAAAATCCTGCACATTTGTTTGATTTTCTTGTTGGAGTTATGATATTCTGAAATGTTTATGTAATGTTTTAGATGATAAATGTTCTTGAAACATGAAACTTTTGTCTTGTTGTAAATGTTTTCTCTAAACATCAAACACGTCTCTGTCCGTCTAATTATTGTGTAGATATAAAATTGAGTTTAAGTATAACAATTACACCATTTATAATCAAACTTTATGTAAACTGTATTTATACATAAAGATTAATAAAGAAAAAGTTTTGTAGTAAATATGTGTGTCTTAATCGTGTGTAATGAAGAAATGTCAGGACTCAATTTAATACTTAGACATAAAGGACTAAATAATTCAAGTATGACAGGAGGACAAGGTTGAAAATATATCAAACAAAAACTTTTATAAAAATATTTAAAAAAAAAATTTTTTTTTACATATAACCTTAACCTCAAAATGAAAAATCTTTTAATGTCTTTAGAAATAATTTCTATTTAGCATGAAATATATAAAACAAAATTTTTCATGCATTCTATATTGTGCTATGTTGATATGTAACGCTTCACAACACTTCATTTGTTCTCTAGCTTTAATTAATCTGTTGTGGCATTTTAATCCCTGTGTTTCTTATTCAGTTTGTTTTCTGTGACACGTTCAGAACAAGCATGTTATGAAATCAAAATCAGGAATGTCACTGCTGTGAAATGTCCTTCAAATTTCATTTAATAAACGTGTTTATATCCATCTGGAACGAGATGAGAGAAACATGTTCAAAACTGAGAGACAGCGTTAAATAGATTCATTTTAATATTTAACATGTTAACATTTATGAAAAAAGATACTTTGGATCTCTAACAAAAAAATAATGACAAGTGTTTGAATTCTATATAAGACTTCGGACGTTCCTTGAAGGAAATGAGACAAACTTTGTAAAGATGTATAATCCTTCAAACCAGCATGTGTCAAAGAAAAACGAAGCAAATTTCCCTTTACATATAAACTTATTGTTTTCCAGCATCCATCACTGCAGTGACCAGACATCACCATGATAACAGTTTTAATATCAATAATACACATTTCATCTTTACATTCTGCTGCTCAGATGAAACTCAAGGCAACATTCACACGAAGTCACTTTGCAGTAAACCGTATAAAACGGGGAATAATAATCTACATGCAGTAAACACACGGCTAACCGCACACACGTTCTCCTTTGGACAGAGAGACTTTGGTCCCATAACAAGTTAAGAATCGTATAAATCAGTCTGGATTATAGAGTTAAGAAGAATCAGTCCATTTCCTCAAGCAAATCACTCCAGCATGAGTCGTTTTATTGAAACTGCTCCCAAATCATGACTTTACAGGCGATAAAAACATGTCGGCAGCACTTCAGACATCTGGATTTCCTTTGCAAGTGCTTACATTTAATGCTAACTGCTGCCAAACATGATTTTCTGTATCTGTATTCTTGTTTGAGAATCATCAGTAAACATTTGAACACCATCAAAACAAGACATCTGAATAAAGAGAATGAACACAATCCATTTGGGCAGTTTGTCTTTCTGACAGTAAATGTGGTTCTGTTGTTCATAGTTCATTCACTTCTATACACTCTTGCAAAACGTTTGGGATATAAACATTCCCTGAATGCAAGTCTTACAGGATTCTACAAACAACAGATTTTTAGGATGTTATGATGAGCAACAGAACATCAGCGAGTTTGTGCAAAGAAACATGCGATGAAACCACGCCGTCACGTGTTGACCACAAGATCTGGGACCGAAAAACCTCATGGAAGGCGTTCGGATGAGTTTCGTGTTCGCACATGAAATGCATGATGGTCTTAAGGTGCTTGAGTGAAGCTTCTCATTGGCTGCTGGCGCTGTGGGACTCTGTCAACCGTGTGGAGAGCAGCAGGTGTCCGTCTCGCCCCGGCCGGCCCCGCCAGACCCTCGCCCTTCACCTCTCCTCCTCCTTTACCATCAGTACAGACTCCAGGGCCGATGAAGCTGAGAGTGAGACAGCAGTGAGGATGAGGAGGACGATGAAGACTCAGAGGGTCTGAGCTGCTTTCCACACACACACATTCAGTCCATCTTTTCTTTCTGCACCAGTTTGGGAGCGTCTACAAAGTCCCGTCCGTTGAAGAGGATGACGCCGCCCGTGACAATGCTCGCCAAGCCCCAGAACAACACGTATGCCAAAGTCTCCGTCCACGTGTCGCCTGCGGAATGACAATGCTGAGAGTGAGCAACACCGACATTCACATGATGAAGAAAGAAAGGAAGACATCAGAGTTCTCTTACCGGCCATGAGCAGACAGATGATGCACATGGAGAACGCCACGACCATAATGATGGGCAGCTGCAGGGACAAGAAAGATTCTTAAGATCATGTATCTGCTTATAAAATGATGTAAAAGAGTATAGCGTAAATAAAAAAATATAGCGAAATAAATAGAGGTCATTTAGTGACTGTAAACTGTAATGGCTGTTATTATCAGATGATTCTATCAACAAATGTTTGGCACATTACTACAGAAGTGATGTATTATCACAGGTTTAGAGATGAGTTTGATCATCCTAAAACCAGCTGAACATAAACCCGTGCTGGTGTCTCTTACCGTGAGGAACTTCCAGTCTTTGGGTTCATGTAAAGGTGTGTTCATATCTGCTTCTTCCACTGCGTAATTCCCAAGGAACAGATCGATGGAGTCCTGGAGAAACAGCAAAATCAAACACTGGCTGTGTACAGGTATGGTACACTAATACAGTGACTACAGCTTGACACCACTGGTTACAAATGCTCTTAAATGTTCCAGATGATGTAAGTCTTCAAGTCAGATCAGACGCATCTCACAGACGTCAGCTCACCTGTCTGAATCCATCTGAGAAGTTGTTCTTGTAGTATCTGATCATAGAGTTCCAGCCATCCATTAACAGACCCCAATGAGTTCTCTTCCCCGTCCTGAGACCAGAGACAGAAAGAATCAGAGCTCACTGATGTTATAAACTTTTGAACACAAAGCAGAGAGAAGAAAAGATGAGACGAGCAGAGGTGTCCTACTCACCGTGTGAAGTCTGTCTTCAGTGCTCCTGTGCCTGCGTACTGTTTAGCACACGCATTAGCATTGTCTGCCCACGCTGCAGAAGAACACATGAGAAACACACAGAAAATACATGAGTATGAGTTTATGAATGGACCTGATATAATACATCAGTGTCAGCATGACGACATCTGCACATGATCACAATGATGTGTAAGCCATGACATCTAAAAGTGCAGATATGACAAAAACAATATATGATATGACGTTCAGTAATCGGTCTATGATTGAGATAAAGAGGTTGCTCACCGTTCTTGTATGTTTTTTCAAAATCAGCCTGTTCTTCAATCTGCTGTCCTACATGGAGAACACCTATCCGCTAAAGACACACAACACACACGGTCACTTATCAACACACTACTGCACACATACACACAATCCACCTTCTGTCTGAACGGGATTCAATATTAAAGAGTGTGAATCAATAACACAAAGAACAAGAGAAACACGGGCCACACGCACCACTAACTGTGACTGCAGAGACCTGCGGGCCAGAAGACTCTGAATGACGTTGGTACGATCTAGACAGTCCATGCAGTTACTTCTAAATGTCCCGTCCTGTTGCAACTGGACTGTCCCATCAGAATCCACCAGAAAGTAGCTGTTAAAAATACACAATCTCCTCATCCAGAGAAGTATTTTCAAGGAAAACAAACATGCTGGAACAACCCACTCAAACACACATCATACCCAAACTCATCCTGCATCTCAGCCACCGTGTCCACCAGGATCTGCAGGCGATGCCACCTCATGCGACTGCACTCCTTATGGAAGTCAAACGCTATGTACCTGCAGGAGAACAAAGGTGTGAGTCCAGAGGCGTGCGTTTGTGTGTGCTGTGTGACTCTGAGGTCATCTCACCTGATCATACCGTTACCCAGACTGTTCACCATCTTTGAGAAGGCCAGCTCTAAAGGTTTCTCGGAGCCCTTCTGATTGATCTGGAGAACAAACACAGAGAGAAATCTCAAAGATCTTCACACAGCAGTGAGAGAGCTTCATGTGCCGACAGTAAACACACACACACACACACACACACACACAACATACCAGGTTGAGAAGGACTTGTTTGCCGTACGTTATGATCTGTGAGTCGAAGTGTCTCTGGAATCCGTCCAGCTGTGAGAGAACATGTTACACATGTATGATATTTTCATGTGTATGTATATTTTTGTCCCAAGATAAAGAAAAAAAATACTGAAATAAACTAGATGTTAAACAGGAAAAGCTCACATGATTGACATTTTTGCCGATCTGTGGGCGGGGCTTATATTTGAGGTTGGGTCTCTGAGACCAGTAGAATGGTATAGACCCTCGAGTCTGTGGAGGATAACAGGTGGTTACTGGATTATTCATTCATTCATTCATTCACAGAGATCAGAACTAGTGTCATCAGAATGTCTCTGAAAACAAAAACACGATCTGACACACAGGCTCTCGGTTCAAGAGTCATGTTAATAAAGATCATAGAAAGATATGAAGCTGTCGAGAAACTATGAGAGGCCTATACAAACTGATATTTCATGAACTTGCCTGTAGAAATGAAGCTTTAGCTCCATTATACTGAACAATCTGTTCGGTCTCCACAAAGTTTGCTGCATGACCTTCAGAATCAATACCTGCAACAGAAAGACCAACCAAAGCAAAGATTCAGTAATTCAGATAAGAGTGTGTATCGTAAAATACATGTATTTTATCATGTCGTCTGGTCACAGTAAGCAGATTTTAGAACCGTTACCTCGTACGTAGTATCGAACGCCAGCGCGGAAGCAGCTCCGTCTGGATATGATGCACCACTCAAAGACTTTTCCATTGATGCAGCAGGACCTCATGGTGATAACTGTCAGCTCTTATTAAGGAGAGTTAGGGTTGTCAAGATACCAAACAACTTATTCGTGGAAAATACAATGTACAAATTCTCCTCAAACTGATACATCTTTGGATGTACAGCATATTTGATGTTAGTTTACACCCTGTGATCTCGTGACAGCTCATGAAAGGATACAGCCATGAATAACAGGAAAGACAAACTTGTGCAGCTGTAAGAAAACACAGAGTGAAAGATATTCACCAAGTAGTTATGGCTCATCTACATACAACTTTTTGCTTTGAGACAGAAAATATTTGGAATATTGTGGCCATTTTAATGCAATTTCATATCATTATTAAACTAGTTGTTCTTTGGGAGCAATCTGTGTAAACTGTGATCATTTTCATCACGTTTTATTTACTACATAACTATATATATATAATACAGAAATACATCATGCATATGTCTATCTTTATCACTCAGTCATGATGTAGTTGTTTATTAGTGTTAGTGTGGTTTGTTTACCTCTGGCTGAGCTGTAAATTCTCTCAGCAGATGACCGTTCCACACAAACCTCTGATCTGCCTGCAGACAACACAAAGAATGATTTGGTTTTTTTAGTCATACCTCACCACTAAACATTAAAGAACACACACATCTCTCTCTCTCTCTCTCTCTCTCTCTCACCCGCTCCAGTAAGCTCATCTCCTGAAACTCCGGGCTGGTGTTGGACAGACGCTGTAGTGTGTGTGTAAGATCGTAGTCTGTGGTGAAGTAGAAACCGTCTGTATTCAGGACGTTGTTGAGCATGGAGAGAAACGCCTTGTTGTCCTGCATCTGGAAGAGCAACATAACACAACCAACAGATTTACATTTACTCATTCTTACAAGTAAGAGAGCATATCTCTGCTGTTCAGTCACACAGGCAAAATCTCTGCTATGATTTTCATTAATAAACCCTCAATAAAAATGCAGGATTATTTGTGTTGGATGTGTTGTAAACCACATTCATTTCTAACCTGATTATCAGTGAGATGTAGAACCGTCTTCTTGTATGAAATGATGTCAAAGTCGACAGCTTTCCAGACCGCATGACCCAGCAGATCTCCCACTTTCTTCTTCTTTGTGATGACAATGAGATACATGCCTGAGGACAATGAGATACACATGAGAAAAGTTCTCTGAAAACATACACTGCAAAAAATGGCTTTCTTACTTAGTATTTTTGTTTTGTTTTTCAGTATAAATGTCTAAAAATTCTTGAATTAAGATGCATTTTCTTCATAAGCAAAATGAGTCTTGAAAATAAGTCTTGTTTTTAGGCCAAAAATATGAAATGTAAGTAAATTTGTGCTTAAAACAAGCAAAGAAATCTGCCAATGGGGTAAGAAAAAAAATCTTGAATTTAATGTCTAAGAAAAAGGTTCAACTTAACTCAAGGGTTTTTTTTCTTACCCCATTGGCAGATTTGTTTGCTTGTTTTAAGCACAAATTTACTTACATTTCATATTTTTGGCCTAAAAACAAGACTTATTTTCAAGACTCATTTTGCTTATGAAGAAAATGCATCTTGATTCAAGAAGTTTTAGACATTTATACTGAAAAACAAGACAAAAATACTAAGAAAGCAAGCCATTTTTTGCAGTGTATGCTTTGATGTTTGTGGTTTTTTAGACAGTACTGAACTCAAAAAGAAATGTATTCTAGATTTGAGGAAATAAACCAATGAAATCACTCCAAATTAATGACATCATTGTTTGTAACATCACAAAACTGTGATGTGGGACTGCATTTATTCATTTACTTGCAAAAATGATGTACATTTTAAATTCATCCTCTTGTGAAGCATTGCCAATCCAAATCCAATGAACCCTTTTTTAATAAAAAAAGTGAATTTTTCTAGTTCTGAATTGAGAGATCAGACCTGCCACCAGTCGTATAGTTCCCATGATGCCACAGATAGGTCGAGTGATGGCTGACGGAGGGACATCCTTCCTCACTGAAAACACACAACCTTATTAATAAAATATTTTGTTCTCAATCTATTACAAAATACCTTCAATTTTTATTTGCATTCTAATTTGGGTTGAAAATATTAGATGACGTTTAACAAAAGATTACTCATGACCCACTCTCGCAGGCAGGCAGGAAGAGAAAGCAACACATCCTCGCATTATGAACGTCAGTCTGACAATTGTGCTTAGTTGCATCTCATAGCTGTGTGCTGCATTTTTTGGATTTACATTTGCAGACATTGTATTCATATAAAGTGACATACAGTGCTTTCATCAGTATGTTTTATTTACAGAGCTCTTTCATACCTGTGAGGGTCATTTCTGTGGACACCCTGTCAATGGCCAGAACATCAGCGACACCATCATCACAGGCTTCAATGTAAAACTTCTCAGGGGTCGTGTGCCTGTGAACAGACAAGAGAAGTTAATGTATACATACTGTCTATTTGCACTTGATGTATTTCTATTTACCTCAAGCACTACACCTTGTCCTGAATCTGATATCTATACATGTTATTATCACTGTGTATATTACCTGTTTATATTGTATAGTGGTCTTGTGTATATTTAGGATGTTCTGTGGTCATTTGTGTTCACAGTTACTAACAAAACAATGTTTGTCGTGTCCAAGAGGAATACGAATGCAGATCTACACTTGATGAATAAAAGTTGTATCATTTGATTCAGTTAAGCTAACGTTAGCACCTAAGTGTACAGAAACAGAATCTTCCAGTATTATAATTCATGTTATCTAGTTATACATATCACTACGCAAATGTCTACATGGGAACAGCTGCTGCAGCTCGACTGTGTTGTCTAGATAGTCAGCTCGCTGTGGTTTGAGACACAGCCACAGTGACGGGCGAATGTAGCTCCTGACGTGATTTAAAAACCTCAACCGATCAAAGATCAGCAGTAATAAATCAAACTGACGCGTCTGTACTCAACAGACATCACAAGATGGAAATTAACACTCACAGATTGAAGGTGGTGTAGGTGGTGGTCGCCATTTTTCCATCCGCTCTCGCCTGACCTTCGTGACGTGTCAGTGCGGCAGCGGGAAGCGCGCGACGGCCTGCGATGCTAGTTTGACGTCAACCGGAAGTAATCTGTAATAAAAGTCCCCGCGTGACGAATTTGAAAACGTTTCTAAAAACAAAATTACGATTGACGGCGAACGTCTATAATTGTTATGTAATCCATGTATATAATTAATATATAGAATCCAACGACTCGAATACGATTAGAGTTCAAGGTTACATAAATGAAAGATATCACACCTGTCTGTGAACAAACAAATCTTTTTTTATTATTTCTTTTGTAGTCAAAACATTTCATATTTTCCCCCAAATCTCCAATTGTTAAATAAACTGGATTGTTACAGGGATGCATACAGAGGCTTGATATTCACAAATATAAAAATGTCATCATTTATACACTCAAAAAACCTGTATCTGACTCTTCTGAATGTAACACAAAATATATTTTTTAATATACTGCCTATATATTCTCTTTCTCATCTATTACTATTATTTTAATTTATTAACCTATGATGCATGTAAAGTTGCCTTGCAACAATGAAATTGTGAAAAACACAATATAAATACAATTGAACTGAGTATTTTGAGAAATGTGTCAGTGGTTTTGTGTTCATACAAAGGAAGTCGAGTTCAGTGTTGTTTGGTTATCAACGTGCTTCAAAATTACTTTTGAAATAACAGGCTACAAAATGTAAAAACCCAGTTTCTAAGATCTGAAACTTTCACATCAACACATATAAATATCATTGTTAATAATAATAATACAGGTTTTAAACAAATCAGCAGATGAATCCAAAAAGGGTCAATTATAATCAGGAAAAAGTGAGATGTACTTTGTTTTATTGTAAACGCTAATACAAAATCACAAAGACCAAGCTCAGTATAAACATTCTGAGAAAAATACACTTTCAGATAATAAATATTCAGTCTTTATTAAAATGTTAGTGAATATCACTAGAGAAATCATGGGGTCATCTGGTGTTGCCCACTGGCTTCCAGTATTTGTACTTCATACTGGTGCTGGGCTGACGCCGCAGCAGATCATCACCTTTATCAACGTCTTTTGGTTCATCATAAATTGTTGATATATGAAATTCTTTTTTGGCTTTCTTAAGAGGAAGGAAGGAGTTGAGCTTTTCTCCATGGTACCTACAAAGACAAACACAAATCATTTGACAGGTCTATCAGCTCGAAGTCACCACATGTGAAGTAGATCCGCTGGTGGACACTCACCCGAAGCCTCTTTTACAGTTTGGATGTTGTCCTTCATTCTCTAAAGCCTCTGAGATGCCAGGCTGACTGTTCCCGAGCCCCTCACCATCCTTCCATCCCTGTTTCTCCATCACACGCCGACCTACTCCCTAAAACACACACACACGGTTTAACACGCATGACAACAGAAGCTCATTTCGATAAACGCAAAAGCTCAAGAGTGATGAATTAAATCACGCAAACCTTTGTAAACCTCTCAAAGCTTCCGATTTTATGTTGACGTCCAGGAAGCCCCTCCAGGCCCTCCCGCAGCCTCTTCTCAGAGCGCATGAGGACGTAATCTCTGGCATCCATGTCTCCTCCATCTGAGAGATTAATACAATAAATCACCAAATACAACTTGTGTATTGTTACTGCATACAGGATTTGTCATTATTTATGTACCCCCGTGTGCTGTAATGTTTCACGTTGAACACGAAAGGAGAATTTTGGTCGTATACTTTAGTGCGATACTTTTAAAAAAGATGTTAAAATGACACCGGTGAAACAAATGGTCTTCACTTAGAAGACGTTGATGTTTAGAAACTTGAAGTGAGAGGAGATCAGTAAAAATGTCATTTTTAGGTGAATAAAACAAAAGCCAGAGTTTTGTTATATAAACAGATGATGTCGCTCTGTAAATAAACAACATGCTTTTACCTTTGTCATAATAAACGCTCATGTCCACGTCCCAATCATCTGCTGTCTGCTCATCGAAATCTGTCCAAAATCGAACAATACAGGTTATACAGAGAACACATGAATGATCCATGAAGCTGTTTTCCATCTATTCTTTCTGTAAATCTCAATTAGGAAAAACATTGCGTCTTTTAGATTTACTGTCATTAAAGTTTAAACCCGGAATTGGAAATTATACCATAATGCTAAATCACTTAAAAAGGACACAATACCTCCTTCCTCCTCCTCCCAGAACTGAGCGTCTGTGTAGAAGACGAGTCCAGATCCTCCCTTCTCCCACTTCAGCTCGATCTCCTCCTCATACAGTCTCTCTTTAGAGCGCTCCTGGCTGGTGACATCATCATGAAGAGCCTCGTGTCTCTCCCACTCCTCACAGCGATCATCATCCTAAAGATAACACACGAACTGTCACTACTACAGCACTGCAAATTACATTCACCCATTTCAAAACGGTTGTTTAGGATATGACCAACTCACATCATCAGGGCCTGACAGCCCCTCCTCCTGTGATTCTTGACAGACGGCTGGAGGAGAGCCGGGATGCTCCGTGTCGACCTGTTGGGCAGCACTGCCGAGGGTAACACCTCCAGGCCCTGATATTTCCACCCCACCCGCAGTGAACACACTCTCCTCCGTAGGGGTCATGACGGCAGTGTTGCGGTATTGGTAAGGCACGTTGCCGTAGCGGCGATTTGAGCCTGTCTTTGGGAAGATGAGCCCGAGCTTGCGGATGAGGCGCGGCGGGAGGCGGCAGGACTGGATGAGCGCGAGGAAGATGCTGACCGGGGTCCCGACGTTCCCAGCGGGCATGAGCGACGGTGGATTGAGCTCTGAGAGACCCTTGAGGTCCTGTACAGTGAACTGCTGTGATTGGGCGACGTGATGTCTCAACTCAGACTTAGTCTTGTAAGGAAATGAATTTTGCTCTGTCAACAAGAAATAAAACAAATCATTTCATGTTGTTCGTTTGTGATCTGAAATTATCCATCAGATAAAAACTACACAAACAGTTTCTATTACAAACACCATTAGGAATCATATCCATGCTGAAAAAAACAATAGAAACCATTAAACAAGTTGTAATGGATTGCATTGGTTTAAATGGAGACTATAATGGTGTCTAGTGGTGTGATGGATTATATTGGTTGGATGTTCAAAACACACTGCAAAATGGAATTTTGTAATGGTTTTAATAATGGTATTTTAATGAAAACCATTCAAATTTCTATGATTTTTTTCAGCAGGGGTTGCTTATTCCCGTAGGATTTGTTGGTTCACATCCGACAGCTATCCCAGCCAACACATTACCAGTAAAGACCATTACAGTTTCCATTAAAACCCAATACAATTCTCTTTATAACCAATAAATGCAGTAGAATTTCTCCGACAGGTTTGTGTTGTAGTTTACAGAACCAACAGGACAGTACAGTAATAAAAAACCCCATAAAGTCAGTCATTGACTGTTGTTTTTCTAGTGTTCTCACCCGTTTCATCAGATACTCTGACTCTCCTGATCACACACTTTCTGCTCAACCAGTTACCAGGAGAGTCGATCCACTGGTTACCAGAATACATCTTCATGAATCTGTCTGATGCCTCTGAGCGAACCGACACCACACAACAACACGAGCCATCCTGTTTGCCACCGGAACCATCAGTCCTCTCACTGGTACCAGCGTCTGTCGTGTTTAATCCCACCGTCTCTACACGAACTTCCGGTCGGTGTCGGTAATGGAAACAAAGGAAGCCTTTACTCTCTATAAACTGGCTGAAGTAGTTCCGCAAATCCGCGGATCGGAACCGAACAGGAATGTTGTTTACAACAAAATACACCGCAGCCACCGACGCCGCCATGTTTGTGTGGAGCCACACGTCCAAACATTTCAAAATAAAAGTGGGGTTTGCGTGTTTAAATGTACGCTAGGATAGAGTTAAAAAACAAAATAATGTTTTTATAGAAACATTTAAATGTAATTTAGATACAATTTCTGATTTTATATTTCTCTGTAAAACAGCAACTATGTTTCAGTTTTAAAAAGTAACCTAAAAATGAAAGACTAAAATATTGAATATGGAATCAAATTTTACAAATGTCCCAAAATAAAATACCCTTTGGTACCCTTTTCATTTGCCCTGGTATTTACACTTACAAGAGTCTATTGTTTTTGTGAAAATTATTTATTTTCATTATTTATGAAAATCTTAAGAACACCGCAGTATCCTTTACTTTGAAGTTAATTTAAACTAATTATGCATTTAAGAAAAAAAAACAGAATCTGCAGTATTAATGAATATGATCATGGTGGGAGTATTATAATAACTCTAAAATAAACACAAATGTTATTTAAAAACAAATCTACCTTTTATTAAAATATCTTTTCAAAATCATTTCTGTGTTGTAGTGAAAAAAGAAAAACAGATTGCAAACCTGTTTAAACTATGTGTAACATCTATCCACAGATAAACTGATATTACTGACCGACCGACAGACAGACTGAAGGAATGCATAGAAAAAGTGTGATAACTATTGCTTTCTTCAAGAAATGATTGAAATTGTGATATTTGGTTTCTCTTTACATTTCAAGCATTCAAAGGTTTTAGGCCTCAGTTGTTATTAATGGTAAAAAACAGTTTATCCTAAAATGGAAATACCTTTTCCCTTCTTTCTCTTTTTTTTCTGTTTCTCATGCAATAAAGGTGGATGGAGATATCTCTTCATGCACTCTCTATTCAAGCCATGCTGATATTGAAGTCATTCCCTTCTCAAATATAATTTATTTTTTTGGTTCCCTTTAAGCATGAGCTTAAAATGCTTAAAAAGAATGTTCACATCTCTTCTGAATCCAGCGTTACGTCGAGTCTGAAGCTCACAGGGACGTGATCGGTCAAACCAGCCAACTGCGTCACGTATGTAAACTCTTCCACCACCTGAATGACAACAAAGAGAAATATTTAAAGTGTTTCAGCACTTACCCTCTCATTTATAGCCTTTTAAGTCCAGAGTATATCTATCTGACAATGCCTGTACTACATCATATGATGTGTCTTAAACAAAAGTGAGAAACGGAAATGAAACGCACTGTAGTACAGTGACTGGAGGCAGAACTCTCTCGATACAGAAGGTAGTCGATCCGACGGCCCACCCAGGGTTGACCAGGTTCAGGGTAATCCAAGGGAACACCTCTGAGGGGAACCGGTGGAGATATAAAATGTCTGCGCTGTTCTTCATTTTCAAGAGTTCTACAAACAAGACAAAAATCTTTTCAGCGTTCAGCGACTGTGTCGGTAAGAATTTACATTTACGCACTTTTATCCAAAGCGACTTGTGTTGCGTTATACTCTACATTTCTTTCTGGATGTGTGTCAGATCTTACCTCTGCAGGTTCTCAAAAGTCGCCACGTCCTCGTGATAGAGCGTGGGCTGTTCCAACAGCGTGCCTGCAAATAAAACCACATCAGATGAGAAACACAAACACAGAATGCACATATTGTTGTTTTCAGTGTATTCAAATGAGTTGAAGTGTTACAGCACCTATGACCCAGGGTTTCTCTTGACCCGCTCCAGCTCTACACGGATCTCTGTATTCTTCAAACACACTGTGGGATTGTTCCAGTCTGTCATCTTAAAACACAACACAAAAACACATGTGCTGTAGTATGACCGGTGTTAGGGTTGTCTTTTTTTGAAAAAGCATGAGAAACATTTGACTAAACAATTTACTAATGTATATGCACCAATGTAACAATACACAGAAATGATGGCTTTACAGTTGCAATAACATGCACTGATAAATCGTGGCCTAAACGAACAGCGTTAGAATCTTAAATTACGCATCACCAGTAAAATGACTCCGATCATATATTATGAATACACCGCTCAGGCCCGGAATGGGAATGTTGTTTTAATACATACCAGGAGAGCAGTTGTCAAAGTTGAAGTCTCCACAAAGCACATCAAACATCACCATTTCGTTGTCTTGTTTGGTCACCGTCTGGAACTCACGGATCCATTTGGTCAACATGTTGAGCTGCTCAAAGCGTATCTCTCCATCCCCTGAAGACAGACATGTGAGGCATTCTTAAACTGTTAATATTAACTCTTAAATCCCAAGGTAAATAAATATAAAGGTTTACTTTACTATAATAATAATAATAAATATAATAAGACTTGCCTTCAGGTGCATGCAGGTGAGTGCAGTTTATAAACCCGACCATTCTCTTCTCACTCTTCTGTAACCCTATGTCCACCTTGTGAAAAAACCCCACAGTATTTACTGGTTTTACCTTTTTGATAATAAAAAAACTAATTGGTGTGATTTTAATAAATGTACTCTAAAGTCAATATGTACAATATGCATTAAACTGTTTCTATGTAAAATCAATTGAAAAAACAGCGGCAGAAATAAGTAAGACATCATTTCAGTTTATCTGATTTGACTTTTTACAGGTGTTTAGGTAAAATGATCGTTCTTGTTTCATTCTGTGAACTACTAACCCTATTTTTCCCAAATTTCAAATAAAAATATTGTTTCTATTTGCATTTATTTGCAGAAAATGAGACCTGGAGAAACAGGTCAACATAACATAGATGCTTTGCATTTTTTCAGACTTCAAATACTGCAAATAAAACAATTTCATAATTGTATTTGGGAAAAGTTTAAAAATATTTTTTTATATGATAATCTTGTCATTCTGTCAGTGTTTCACATTGCTGTTGGATGACTTTATGTCACTCTTTGAGGTTTGATTTTGTTGAAATTCAACAGACGCTGGACTGGAACACAATATATCTAGAAAAGCTGGTTTGAAATGAAAAGTTGGAGTGGTCTCTTCATTTTTTCCACGGCTATATATTATATATATACTTTAAACCGAAACATTAAATAACAAACATACATGTTTCATAATTCATGTCTGAAACTTCTTTGACAATATTATCGCAAACAGTTGCGGTACGGCTCCATGTTTCATATTATGTTATGTATAATATTCATTAATAAATTCCAAACGAAATCAAAATGAGAATGTAGCACCTTAACACACAGAAGGCCTTTAGCGGCGAGAGCATCTTCTCCACAGCCGTTGGGAAAACAGTGAAACTGAGCCTCCATCACCGGATAGCGACTGGCCAGAAACAAACCGCTGTTAAAAAACTTAAAAGATGAACAAGTTCCAACAGGATAGCAAGCGTACACGCCAACATCGTAGATCACGTGACCATAGAGCGGCCCGAGAGCCCGCATGAGCTTCAGAGCGGCCCTCTTATCAAACACCTCCTGAAGACAAACAACATCCACGGAGGACGGAAACAGAGACGACACCTCCACCGGCACGTCAGCGTCTTTCAACAGCTTCTGTAAGGGTCGAGGAGGATGAGCGTGCTGGTTAGAGTTCTGGTTGCAGTTGGGTTTGGAAGGCTGTGGATGCTGCTTTAGTCCTCCGGCTCCATCAGATGATGTCACAGACGCTTCATCTCCATCGGGTTCCTCCGTCGGACCTGCGGCGACAGACTCCACAGCTCCGTACGAGCTCGCCGCGGCCTGCGGGAGAAGACTGCTGGAGGGGGTGAGCGTGCCGCAGCTGCTGGGAGAATCTACAAAAATACGGATATGAGGCCGTGTCACGCCCTGGACGACGATGTGCCCGATGACCGCAGCGCGTCGCTGAGTGTGTCCGAGGTTGTTGAAGCGCGCTATGCCGCCGGGCAGCAGGCACAGGTTGGCGGTCACAAATCCAAAGCTGAGTTTACCCGTCTCTTCCCACCTGGCATTGCGGTTCTCCATGGCGATGGTTGGCACGTGCTGGCGGTACGAGAAAGGCCTGCGTGCCGCCTGGAGCGGCGCCCATAGCACGAAGCCCAGGAGAGCGAACGGTGTGGAGATGATGAACAGGATGAGAAAGAGGACGGAGCCGAAGACGACTTGAAGCGGGTGGAGGTAACATTCGACCTCGCGCCGCAGCCGGCGCTCCAGACTGGTGCTGATGCAGCCGGCGATGAGACGGTCCAGGAACCAGAAACATGGGAAGATCAGCCCCCATCCTACAGCGTGCACACCTTCCAAAAACGCATTGGGGAAAGGGGATTCTCTCAAAGACATGACACGAGACGTCTTCTCATCTCATATCTCCCACATATCCACATGAAACCTGCAGCAAAAGATACAATCAAAATCTCTAAACACATGAGTAGACAAGTATATACAAGAGTATAGTTCAAAGTGTACTTTATCAAACGAAAAAGTACACACTTATAAACTAAAAGAGAGCCGCTTTGGTCTCATGTAGTATTGAAATAGTACACTGCACAAGTACACTACTCGTACATTAATATTAGTACTTTTACACACTAGAAAAGTATACTATGCTTGAGTTTGATGTAAGCACACTTAATGAAATGAAACTGAAGCTAACAGAAAAAAAACCAGACGCCAACAGCAATGCAAATCTCATGCAAATTTCATTTACATCTGAAAGAAATGTATAGTATAATGCAATGTAAGTCGCTCTGGATAAAAGCGTCTGCCAAATGCATGTATGTAATGTATGTTTCCATCTGAAAACGTTGATCTAGTGTACACTTCTGTGAATGGCTTTGATTGACACAATCTCATGTGTGTATATAGCTGCTCAACAGGAGAAACGCGTTCTCACAACCTTTCCCTCATTCATCCTCATGTCATGAGTTTCTTTCTTCTTCAGAACACAAGAGAAGATATTTTGAGAAATGAACAACACTGAACACCACTGACTTTCACACATTTCTCAAAATATCTCAAAAAGACTCACATACAGATTTACAAACACACAAGGGTCCCTTTAAGAATGAGAGCAGCAGACGAGTCAATGCTGTTTTCTCATTGCAAATGTTGAGATTAGAGTGATTTACAGTAGACAGACGGAAAGATTAATTCAGACCTCGATCCCCATCTGCACACTTTCCTCACACATGAGATCAGAATAAACACAGCAGGTCCGATCACTGCATCAAAAACGCAATTCTGCTGTTTTGAAATGTTTCTGTAACGGTGATGTAAAAACACTGACCGGATACACACGCGTGCTGCTGACGTCATCCGTGCATCCGCGGGACACGCTGACCATTTAATGATTGCAATATCATACACATAATAACATACATACATACATACATACAGTTCTCCCATCTGACTAAACCCTGCGTGATCGCGATCAACTGCATCCACGTGTCACCGGGGAGCAGATCCCGGTTAGCAGGGCGGATAATGGTCAACTTTACCTGTCTGTCAGCTCTTACCTGTTTAAATGATGACGTGTGTGATGTGATGGCAGTGTTTGCTCGGAACATGTGCAGATGTCTCTATCATTGCTCGTTCACGTGCTTATCGATTCAGTGAAAACAGCGCATTATGTTGGTTTTGTTTCTCAGTTCCTGCTCGTGTCCTTCCAGCGGTTTCACGAGCACGCGTACAGTATATTAATGGGTCATGCGCGCTCCCGTTCACTGTAAGCCCATAGCGTCGTGTTCTGACACTTCCTGGTTGTTTGGGGTTAAACATCACATTGTAAATATGACTACATGATGAGATAATGCTCTTATAAACAAGAAGCTTATTTAAGTGTGCTATACGTCTTTTAAACTAAAAATAAAAAACATACTTTTAGTCATCTTTTAATTTACACTAGCGGTCAAAAGTTTTGGGAAACTTGAGCGAAATTTTTCTCATTATTAAAAAAAACCTTTTGATCTGAGGTGTTTGCTTAAATATCTGAAATGAGTTTAGTAGACAAAAATATAATTTTCCAAACGTACATGTTTTTTCTTGACAAAACATTTTATTTAATAAAAAATGGGGAATGAGATCTAGTTTGGTTGCTCACATTCTTCCAAATATTTTCCTTTGTTTTGCAGAACAAGGAAATGTAAACAGGTTTAAAATGATAAGAGGATGAGTAAATGATGAAAGAACTATCACTTTAATCCTTCTACTAACATTGTCTTGTAAACTATTGCTGCTCTTGTAAGTTGTTTTGGATAAAAGCGTCTGCCAAATGTAAATGTTTATTCTATATCATTTTAAAAACTTTTATTTTCATCACTCAACAAATTAAATCACGTTTGTCTTTAAGGAAAATGAGAATCATGAGACACACAGAATTAGTCATCGAGCTGTTATTATTATATAAACAACAGGTCATAATGTCATACAACTGCCTATAAGCATCTGTGTGTGTAAATAAATAATGCTTAAACTTTTCTTAATAAAACAGCCTTTATTCCCAAATAATGCAATCTGTAATATAAAGTCATGTAATATAAATGTTTCTAAAAACAACATTCTGTGAATCAAAAATGTGTAATATAAAATGTGGTACAAAAAATGTGTTAACTCGTGATTATAAAAAAATCAAATAACAATCGTTAAAATTCAAAGCTATTATAGAAATAAAGCATGCAAATGAGCACAACAGAGAATAAGCATTAAAAACACTTTAGAGTTTAAAACACAACACAACACATGAGCAAAACTTACTGAGTAAAGAATGACTGTCAAACACAAGAGACACAACAAAATATTGATAACTAACTTTTTAAAAGGTTTTTTAAGATTGTTTTTCTATGTACTTTCTATGTATTTTAAAATAAAACCCAGATTCCCTTTATTTTGATGCTTTGCTTGAACCAGATGGGTCATTAAAATCAAATATTGTACAGATAAGCCCTCTGAACATCTCAGTATAAGCAGAGGCTGATACAAACCCATTAAACCACGAGTCACAAAACTAAAACTAATGACTCTTGTGTCAGTAGTCGTGACTGAAGAGGAGTCAAGACACAGTCACAGTCAGTTTTCAGGGTAAATTAAGCTCTTAACATTACACATCATCATCATCATCATCATCATCATCATCACATTACAGTCACTGTGTGTTTAAGGTGTGAATTCAGTGATGTACAATGATACCATTTTAACTACGAACTCTTCCAGCGATACGCAGAATGTATAAAAAGATGTAGATGATGTCCAGATAGAGGTTCAGTGTTGCAAAGATGTATTCCTCAGGATTCAGAGCCACTTTCTTATTCCCAAGAAGCAGCTGTGTGTCCACGGCCAAGAACTGAAATGAAAGCGTGACGTTAATTCCCTCACAATCTATTCCTGAAATAAAACGCTGTGTTGAGACTCACGCATGTAAAGATCAGAGCGCCCAGAGACGAGTAGATCAGATCCATAATCCTGTTGTACAGGAAGATGCAGAGGATACCAAAGAAGAAGAACACGGTGGCGCACACGCACAGCACACCATAACAGGAAGTGAAGTCAAACCTGGTCTGTGATTGGATGAGACGGGATGTGTATTAAAATCTCAAAACTTTAACTAAAACTTCAGAGGAACACAAAATCCTGCACTTGCTGCTATTGCACTTCTGGTTAGACCTAAACTACATTTCGTTGCCTTGTACTTGTACATGTGTAATGACAATAAAGTTGAATCTAATCTAATCTAATCTAAAAAGAAGATATTTTGAGAAATGTGTCGGAAGTCAATGGGGTTCGGTGTTGTTTTGGTTAGATTTAATTCAAACTAAACACTGACCTGAAGAGAGAAGACCATCACTGTGCAACAAACCAACCCTGTAATGCCGATAGCCATGATGATAATGTCTGTATTATAAAAGCTGGATATCACCCCTGTCATGTAGCTCATGGCCAGAGTCAAAACAGTCTGAAATAAAAGAAATCATTAGAAAAGGACACTTCCTCTCTGAAGTATGACAGAATTTTGCAAGAAAACACGATGGATGAAAGCATCTGCCAAGTGCATAAATGTAAATAAATGTCAAACATTCAGCAGACTCACCAAAGCGATGAGATTCCACGGATGTTTTCTGCGAACCTGACTGCAGCACATGAGGATGAAGTATGGCACCAGGAAAACCAGATAACCCACCCAGTACGTCCAGTCGTTCTTCTGCACGAAGAGTTTGACATGCGGCTCGAACGTGAAGATGGCCACCACGGCACAGGTAACAAACAGCTGCAAACTCAATACTGCAAACACCTGCCACACCAGAACACAAACAGCATTATTAAAATATACGAATCCAGTACGTATTGTCAGAAAAGCAGACCACATGGTCATTTCAAAGACAAATCATTTGTTTGAATTACCTTACGAATAAACAGCCTGCGGATGGCTTTGTCGTCCAGTCCGGAGGCGGTGAAGTCCTCGTTGTCATAGTCTGGAGGAGGGTCGATCCGCACGGGCTCGATCACTGGAGCTTCATTTCACAAACACATGAAGAACTCATCCACTTGAGATTCACTCGAGCTTTTAACTCGGGGTTTGATTTCTCACCGTATGAAGCAGGCGTGTAAGGAGCCACTGGAGGAAACTGCGTTTGTGGATATCCAGGACCACTCTGTCCATACATAGGATTCCCAAACGCTGTAGGTGGAGGATACGGCGGTCCGGAGGCCGGTAGCCCAGCATCATAAGCAGGAGGCGGCATGAACCCTATGGGTGGAGTCTGATCCGTGCCGAAGTCATCTGCGACTGGGTTCTCAAAGCGAGTGTAACCACTTTTGTTCTGTGCCATTTCTCGATTTCAGTTCTGTAAAATATCTAAAGAGGAAAATTCCTGAGGTTTATCAAAGAGAATGAAATGAGAGTGTTGTTGTTGGAAATTAATGTAGATTGTAGAAGTCAAATAATCTGGATTTGATGAGAAATGTTTGAGTTCACATTGAGATCTTCAGACAAGTCTGAGAGTCTGAGACATTGTTGACGTCTCTTCAGAAATTTACTTTGGAGAGAATTATGTGAGATTTCTGCCTTTTTTTCAGGAGAAATATCTGAAATATCACAGATGAGACTTAAGCTAAACTTTCCATTGATGTCTAGGAGAAATAATTGAGATATAAAAGACATCTCATGTGTCATTTTAATACTGTATATTTAAAAGAAAAACATTTAAGAAGTCAACAAAAACGTTTATCTGGTCACGTGCTTTAAATGTGAAGAACGAAATGCATTAAGTTTCACACTTTGACTTCATTTAGTTATCAGATTTTCTTTTCGATATTTCGATGATTTATTTATACTTACATGCTGCAGGCATACTGCACTACTGTAACGTTACACAATAAAACACATTCAATAGTCTTGTTCTCATCTGTCAGATCGCATTTAAACTTATATGCGTGAGATATATGAGCTGTTTACTCACCGAACGCAGAAAACTAGCAGGAACTTTTATATTTCACTCACAGTTTCAGTTTCATATTCTTTTCTTTCTGTTGTTAGAAAAAAATCGGTGTTTTTGTGAACACACGTCACTTCCGACACATCACGCGTCAATCAGCGGCACCTGCAGGCCGCACACTGTCACTGCACCCAAAGCGTTTTAAATCACACCGCATAAAATATAATTGATATCTAAATACATGATGTGATGTGACCATACATTGTAATTGTTTCTAAAATCATCTACCTACCCATATGGGTACAAATGAACAATGTTTATTAAAGAGGGGAAAAAGATTTGCACATCCAACAGGTGTCAGTGTTGTAAAGGATTATTCTGTTTTATTTGTGCATCTGCTCTGCCCTGATACTATTTATGGAAGCATATTGGTAGCAATATTTAATTTGAAATGCAATACGCAAAATGGCAATGCAGTATGTAAAATAACAATGCATTTTAAATAACATGTGCAACATTAGGTGCAAAATGAAAAATCAATAATATAAATTCTTAAATAATGTATTTATTACCTGTTTATTGAAACATCTGTTTATGTTTTACTAAACCCCTCATGATAGTGTCCAGATTGTCCTAAATGTTCCGTTTATAGAAATCTAAATAAATTGTTTTTTATGTATGCCTGTATGCATCAGAAATAATGGGGATAAATTATTAACAATTTTAATTTGGTTATTATAGGCTTTTTATTTTTCATTTGTAGACCCTTGACAGAATGTTAAGTGGTTACCTTAAAAAAAAACTTTTTACTGCTGGTATAATATTTTCTTTTTTTTGTATTGTACAGCCATATTAAGATTGAAAATACATTAAAAATAAAATCCTAAAAATAGGAAAAGCAAAGCAAATAAGTGAGCTAGTATTTTTTAATAAATGATCAGATTTGATCTTATAAACATGTTCATTTCATACAATAACTCAAAAAAGACCTCAAAGTATTCTTAAAGGTACACACATTTTGAGATATCATTTCAACTCAATTCACTTGTATGTAATGCTGCTATAAATAACAGAAAAACAATGTTGCTATAACCTGAAAACACGAGTGGAGAATATTACCCGTGTAATGAATTTCTGATGTATAAATCAATTCAGCACACAACACAGAGATAGCAGCCATGTTTTAAAGTACATTAATAATACAAAATATGACTCAACAGAGCTCTTACCAGATCTGTGTTTCTCAGTAGTGCTAACAGCCTTCACTTCTATGAATATAAAATTCACCTTCATCATAAACCCAGTTTAAATATAACTCAAATGCTCTCAGTTAAATAACAAATCCTCAATGTAAGGCACAGAGAATTGTAATAGATGCTAATAGAGGTTCATAGTGAACATACAGTACAGCGTCACATCTGTGAATGTAGTAGAAATACATACAAATAGCATTATAATAAATATATACCAATCTTTATCTGCATCAACATAAGCCAAAAATATCTCATCATTTTCTGTCCAAACGGTTGTGTGTATAAATAAATCAATGTTTGTCAATATTCAGGCATCCCATAATACCACACTTGTGATGAACAACATCTGTGCATCCACAACCTGTGACACATTACAGGAACAGTTCACACAAAAATATATGATGAATAAAATGATATTGCATAAAAAATAATGTTGTATATTTATAGTAGTTTCAGTTTAGCTTTAATACTGTTATGATGTGTTTTTGGGCGTCAGTACAAACACTATAAGGTCAAGAGCTTTTTAAAGATTCAGACACAACATGAGGGTCATTGTGACGCCCTATTTAAATACTGACAGAATATTCATGTTTTGGGTGAACTGCCCCTTTAAGAATTATTTTAGTTAGATCAGTAGTGACTTTACTGAAGTCACCAAACAGTACTGGACACGCTGCGTTTGAGCTTTTATGTAATAAATATTAAATACTTCAAATAAAACAGCAGTAGTATTTATACCATGAACAAAACAATAAAAAAAGTCTCTTTGGCTAACACTGTCAGAAATGAGACAGTCCAGCATCAGGACCGTCGCTCATCACCGCATCACTGCATGCGGTCCGTCTGCAGCTGCTGCGGCTGATACTGACTGTACGCGGCAGCGGCGGCTCCGGGTGCAGGTGATGCCAGAGGCTGTTGGACGTAACCGTATCCGGCCGCAGCGACGTAACCCGCGGCTGCCGGGGAGGCGGCGTAAGGGTACTGCTCATATGCTGCGGCGGCCGCGGCCGAGTACTGCGCATAAGCAGCGCTGGTGTAATCCAGATACGGTGAGGGCGAGGCCGAGGCGGCTGACTGCTGGACGTGAGGGATCACCACGCTGGGCTGGACAAACGCCTGCGGGTACATGTAATGAGCAGGAATCCTGGAGGACACAAACATACCGAATTAAACAGGAAACAAACAAAAACACATTCACATCACAAACAACTGCAACTCACAGAGAAACCCAAACGCACTACAGGTTATTCAACAACAGAGCATGCTGGGAAAAAAGTGAAATGGCTTCTTTTTTATTATTATTATTATTATTATTATTATACATGTATGTATATCCTTTTATTGTTTAAAACAAACCATAAACTATCATCACAACAATGTCTGAATGTTCTTGGACTCCATTGACTACCATAGTAGGAATATAATTGTATTGTTCTGTCAAACACAAAATTAGATATTTTGAAGAATGTAAGACAGCAAACAGTTCTGGGGCACTTTTGACTAACATTGTCATTTTTTTCTATTATGGTAGTCAATGGGGTCCAAGAACTGTTTGCATTTACATTTATTCATTTGGCAGATGCTTTTATCCAAAGCAACTTACAATTGAGAAAAAACAACAAGTGATTTGTCTGAGGAGACTATGGATATTAAAAGCCGATGTGTCAATCAAAACCACAGCAGAAACAAAATACAACACCACCCAACAGAGAATACAACACAATCTTCAACGTGAATCAGTGTCCCATTACACAACATTAACAAACAAAACCTCAGAGAAAAACACACACGCACGCACGCTACTGCAACTTTCTGCATTTTTATGTTTAAATAAACATCATTTCGTTTGATTTATAATCAATTTGTCACCCCAAAATCAAACAAATCAACACATGAAGTTAGATTTGGATAATAAACTCTACTGTATTCAGCATTATTACATGATTTTATCAACACTTTTAATAAAGTGATTCAGCTGAAGAGGTGCTACGCATACTCATTTCTATTTGTTACGCATTATGTTGAATTAAATGAATAATATTGTCGCTATATATAAATATATGTGTGTGTGTGTGTGTGACTGAAGAGATAATCCCCCCCGTATGCCACTGATAGAACAAATCAAGTCAGTATAATAAACCAAAAAAACACAAATCATACCGAACACTGATGTCCAAAACAAACTGAATCTCATGACACGGTGTTTGTTACGGGGCAGATTTTACAGCAAACAGCAGGTGATGATGTTAAATCTGACCGTACACTCCATACCTTCCTGTCAATCATGATGAGTGACAGCACAGCCTGCAGGACGAGGCTATTTTCTGCCCTTCTTATGTCTTTGACCAGCCATTAATGTACAATGAATCGGTCTGTTAGAAATGAATCTGACGTTCATCTAGTTGAGGTTAATTCAGACAATTCTTTCATCATTTCTTCATCCTCATGTCAAATCTTTCTTCTTCAGAACCCAACAGAAGCTATTTTGAACTCCATTGACTTCCATTGTATGAACACATTTCTCAAAATATCTTCTGTCCTCACACACAGATTTACAAACACATGAGAGAGAAGAAACGATGACAAAATTTTCAGGTGAAGAGAGATTTTGAGAATAATGATGAAGTAATGTGGTATGAGGGTTAAAAATACTCATGTTTCTAAGCTGCTGTGTGCATTTTATTTTTGAACCTTCTGGAGTTGCCAAGCTTCATGTCTAATTTAAGACGCTTTATAAATGAAAGCAACAGAGGCTCTCGTGTGTCTGAACACCTGTTGTCTTCTGCCTGATCTGAATGTCACGTCGTGTCTTTACGTTCCACACTAAAGCAGCTGCTCGGTGGCCTTCTTCACACGCTTTCACACTCATCTCATGCCACGCCAGCCCACCAAAGCTTTCAAGAACAGCACCTTGGTCAACACTATACTCTACACTTTACAGAGAGATTTTGAGAATTTCTCAAGAATCTGAAGTCACAGTCCAACACAAAGACAAAAGTTTCATTAGTAAAATAAAAGAGGCACACGAGAAGACTCGCCGAAGCATGCAAGCGTCGAGATGTTTGCTTTTAAAGGTGCGCCACTCAAGAAAGACAAACTCTGAGTCCTCAAAAACAAAAAGTCAAGACGACTTATTCATGAAAACAATGCCTAGCACCCCAACACAAAGATACGATCGTCTCCAGAAATCCTCCAGTTAAAGCACACGGTTTAGCTCTCAACAGCACTTCAGACAGGTGCAAACGCACACAGACTAAGTCTTCGAAAAACCAAACGTCCATGCAGTCTGATCACCGTCTGCGAGTCTCTGAATTGAGTGACAGTAGGTTATGTTAACGGAGAGCGAGCCTGTCGGATCAGAGAGAGACATGTTTGCATTGAACAAGAATGAAGTGATGGAGTGCAAAGAAAACACGCAACACAACACACGGTTCACACACCTCATGACCTGGCGGAAAGGAGACGGATACAGTAATGATGATTGATCATCTTCACTATCTCTACGACACAAGGAAAACACATATTTTATAACACAAATCAACGAAAACACGGATCCTGTACACACTAGATTGAACATGGAGCAAATATTTGAACATCAAAAAAAAGACACTTTTGCACTTTTAAAACAAGGATAACAAACTTTAGCTAGAAATGTCAAGATGTTTTCCAATATCATATTTTTACATCGGACAATGAAAACTACTTTAACTAATGCAACTTTAAAGTCATTAATAGAGTCACACTTACCCATAAGGCCGCTGGATAAACGTAGGATGAATTTGAGGGACACCAAAAGAAAACCCTGAGAAAGAAAAAACGAATGCTTCATTTCATCCCACATGAACATTTTTGTATATACTTTACTATTAACGGTAGTAAATGGTATAATGTAGTATATTACAGTACGTAATACACTTTGTTAATGTACACTATAGCACTCTGTACTATTAACTATAATCAATTGTAAAACTGTAGTAAGGTTTATTATTTACTAGGTTTAGGTTCGAGCTCACCTGGCTGCATGATGCGAGGTTTGGCCCCCAGGTAGGCCAGATTCACGTTGGCTTTCCTCCCGTCAATGATGGGGTTCGGGTCTTTACAGGCTCTTTCTGCGCCTGCGCGGTCAGCCATAGTCACCTGCGCGCATTATGACTTGAGGAAAGTTTTTACGAGATGAGGAAAGTTTTTATAAATGAAAAGGAGATACTCACAAATCCATAGCCTCTGGATTTCCCCGTCTGTCTGTCTGTGATGACAACAGCTTCTTCAATTTCTCCAAACACCTCAAAGTATTTCCTCAGACTGCAGTCTGTGGTGTGATACGGCAGACCGCCGACGAAGATCTTAGTGTAAGTCGTGTCTTTCTGTGAGCTGTGCATTATCGGAGATAAAGTTAAAGACTTTAATAAATGAAATACAGTAAGAGAGCGCAGAGAACTGAGATCTGAAGTGAAACGTGCGCGTCTGTGTCACCCCTTCAACCTCAACAACATCCATATGATTCTGCGCGCTCTCGCTCACACGCGGTGGACTCACAGGCCCCGCCCTGCCCACGCCACCAGACCACGCCCACACGAAACTCCTCCCTGTTACCCAGAAGTGCATTTTTTGCTCTATATAATAACTAATGATGGTTCATTTTGTTGAATTCATCTTTAAAGTGCACATACATCCATGTGACATTTCGGTGTTATTTATTTGGTATCTGTTATTTGTATCTCAACTTTTCAGACTGTGAATTTGATTTACACATATTTGATGTCAAAAATAAACTCTTGATAACACCTAAAACAGGAGTGCAAAGACAGGAGTTTTATTTACTGGCAGACTCATATTATACACTCAAGTGTTATTTTTTACATTTACAAAGAGACAATGTAAGATTTTTAAAGAGTTTTCTACTTTTGACAACTTTGGGACATCTGGTCATATTAAGTGCAACAGCAGGAGGAAAGTTGTGCTGTTGGTGTTTTAGTTGAAATAGTTTTAAAATGGGCTGATGTCAGATCTGTTTCTTGGCATCCAGATGCTGTTATATATCACTCACAGAGATGATGATTCATATGTGCTGTAATGTAGAGGATTTATTCCTCATGTAAACGTTTGTGTTTCAGTGACATCACCGAGAGAGCAGCTGCTCACTGACAGTCATAATAACACATGATGACCTCATGACCATACAGGTCAAAGTTCACACCAGCAGTTGTGCGAATTAGACATAATTGCCAACTGTCTAAGCTTTCATACAATAAATCTTAAACGCATGAGCTTTAGTTTGTCTTATACTGCACTGTTTTGTTGTATTAACTGTAACTACAATGACTTGAACTCGCACATTAAAGAAAATACTATTGTAAAATGTAATATTCACTATAGTAAACTATGATGTATTATAGTGATCACTAAGTCAACCTTACCATGGAAACATTTCGTTTTTCCCAAAGGTTTTTCACTATACTAATAGCACAGATGTCAACTTTTGGTGGTTCAAATACCCATGTGAGGTCTTAAAGCACATTTGTATTTTTAGTGCATGCTTGTCTATAGCCGAGCCATTTTCAAGATTGTCACATCCATAACAGTCCATATTCCTCACTTAAAATGAAGTCACAATTTTCGTTTCTGGTTTGTGCATTTTAATTTACAGAAATCCTACAAAACATGTCGTCTCTCCTTTTTTGTCACATCAATAATGCATGTATATTTCCCTTTTTTAAAATAGAAAACTCGTGCATAGACTGATATTTTTCTAAAGTTTAAGGGTTTAGTAAAATATAAACAGACGGTTCAGTATATTGGCAACAAATGCATTTTCTGAGCGTTTATATGCCACATCCATAACTCATTACTGTAGTGAACTTACAAACTGTAGTAAAAACTGAAGGTGGTGCAAACAGAGTTGGCCAGATTTGTTGTAAACACTACAGTATCTAGGAATTAGTACTACAGTTTACTTCAGTAAATCCTAATGTATGCTAGTGTTTCTTCATGTGGGATCTAAACGTGCACCATGTTTCTTTACACAAAGAAAGAGCGAGACACGAAAGTTGAATTGTAATCGCTCTGTATTCTATCAACAGTTTGCAGAGATACAATATAAATACAGTTCTGTACATTATAATATTGTAAATACTATGTTCATACATGTTATGTACAGCTCCTTGTTAAGGAGAGCAGCATTGCTTTGTCTTAAGGTCTTGGGTTTATATTCCACAGTTGTGAACAATAATATCTGCTCTGCTCATGGCACCAAACATACGTTCATTATTCAGCCTATATCCCATAATCCTCCATACCTATAGAAAACATATTTATATTGGCTTTAGTATCACAAACTATAAAAATCTGACAGTCAAACACACACAAACATGGATTTAAATGCTTCAGTATTAGGCGGGTGAACCTAGAAGTCAACTAAGATCTAAAATACACAAACGGGTCTTGTGTCAGTACTTCAGGGCATTTCTGCTTCTGTCTGGGTTTTACATCAAGAAAACAAGATGCATCACTTCTCGTCCGTCTCGTGCGAATGCGTAACTCAAATGTGCATCCAGGATTCAGTTCCTCCAGTGCAAGCGTTCACAAAGCAACGCTAAAACCTCCGATAGTAGAAATATTGTCAGTCCTTCCACATTTACAGTACATGACAGAACAATAACACAACCGAGAGCTGCTGTCCACCATGATTCTGATGGGTACGTGGCTTTCAGAAATATGGCACGTAACATATCAGCATAAATCTGTTAACAAATATTAAAGATGCTTATAAAGTCATCTAGAAAAGATGAAGCTAGTGTTTGAAGCTTGCACAGCAGATTTAAAGTGCTGTCTTTGGTAATACCTCATATCGGCACACAAACACACAGTAGTACATTCTAATGTTAGTTTATAGAGTTAGTTCTATAAGAAGTGGTAAATAAACCCACATGAAGATTATGTGAAGTTAGTATTTCAGCCATATCAAAGCTAACGTGATATAAAACATTTGTGCAACTGTGCAACTCTTGACATTCAAAGATGACATTAACATAAGCCTATAAAACACACACACACACACACACGTCAGGTTTCTATACATTGTGGGGACGGTGTCATAGACATAATGACTTTTATACTGTACAAACTGTATATTCCACTAACTCCCTATTTTTACATTTTCAAATAAGAATCATTTAGTTTGTTTATATATCAATTTCTCTCACATTCTTCCAAATATTTTCCTCAATCTTGTTTTACCAGCTTTATTAAGACATTTAGTCCCCAATGATAGATAAACCTGTACACACACACACACACACAATTTATTGCCATAGAATGACAGGAACCAGTCAACATATCAACACACATCAACTGTATTAGACCAGTGTTTCTCAACCAGGGTCCACTAGAAGACCTCAACATGACTTCAAATGAGACAAAACATGTATTAAAGTCAAATGAAAATCACATTTGTAGTCTGGTTCTCTTGGTTATTTTGGTCTGGACCAAAAAATGACAAAAAAACCCATACATTTAGTCCTGGTCTGCTTAGCATTTTAACAGCAAACCTAAAGACATCGAACCTAACAGCCAAAGTATAAGGTCGCTTTTATGATATACACATATTGATACCCAACATCACCGTGAAGACCTCATATAGTGTTCAAAGCGGTCAAAACAGCGCCAGGAATTCCTCCGATCTAATAAACACTCCTTTTATATTACCAAATCATTTGATTTTCGAGTCGTATCATGTTATCACTTCCTGTTTTTGGTTTGGTTAGCTCATATTTCAATCAAACCGCGCCAGAGTTTGTTTGAAAGCAGACAGAGATCCATCTTTTGGTCTGATTGTTTGGTGCGCACCAGGGTTTGCTTTAATCGAACATACCAGATGTGAACACACCCTTGGTGTTTGGTTATTTTTACGATGTATAAATGTGTGCTAGAATATTATACTGCGAGTGTTGTCGAGGTCTTAAAGTAAAAAGGTCGAGATGCACTGGTATAAACAGAAGGATGGATGATGTTCAGGCTGTTGCCGTACTGCTGGTTATTAAAAGTGAAGTGTTTTATTTCCACAGAAATGACAAGCTTCACGTTCAAGTCAGTATTCAGTCACAACTTGAGGTTTGGCATCTATGGACGGAGGTCCTCTGGTGAGACGGGACGGCTTCACGAAGACGCCGTGACCCGTGGCACAGCGGAAATACACCCGGCCCTGGACCGTACCGTTGTGTTTGCCTGTGAAGAACAAAGGAAAGAACGTTACTGGATCTTGGCTTATTGGCAGCTAAGATCTAGATTCAATCTTTTATCACTAACCCACAGCAAGATCCAGTTCCAATCCAACCCAGATGCCTCTGGCAAACTCCACCCCTCCAACATAATGCACCGTCCCGCTCCGCTCGCCCACCCAAACCTGCTCACCCGGAGCCATCCAGTCGGGCAGCTGAACCACGGGCGTGTTCTCATCCTCACTGGAGTCTGCTTCGGCATCCTCCAGTCCTCCTCCTGATACTGGGATGCTGGGAGATTCTTCTCCATTGTGGAGATGACACTGAGAGGTACCGTCTGGGTCTGAGTTTTGCTTCCCCGAGTCTGACCAGCCCGTCTCAAAACCACTGAGATCTTGCCCTCCTTCGCCATCATCTGCACCCTTAAAGTCTGTGAACTCCTGACTGGCGCTCAGAACGCACCCGTCTCTGTTACGAGAACAGCGCTTCTCCGAGGCACTTCTGGAAGGAGGGTCGGCGGTTTCTCTGGTGTTGATGTGATCACAGCTATCACTGGCGCTGAACAGCACGTCTGACAGCGTTGCGGTTGAAGCACTATGAGAGACGTAACCGCTCGTGCAGCTGCTGGCCGTGGGACTTCGGGGCACCTCTTTCTCTGCAGCCCTTGACCCGACGCCGGCCTCCGAGGTCTCCAGACTGGCGTTATACACCTCAAAGTTTGCAAAATCTTCTGGGACGTAAGGCTTGAAGTTTTGGAGCTGTGGAGACCCGGGGCCTGGGGCACTGAAGGCTGAATTAGGCTCCTCCTCCTCTGAATCCTGACCAATCACCAGTAAGCAAACAGGAAACAAACAGCAGGGGATGAGAGTCACTTAGATTCAGACGTTATAGTCAGATGTGATGTGGAAAAAAAAACCTTTTGAGATTTGAAATCACATCACAAACAGGCAATTTCTAAACTTTTTGTTTATTATTAGCACTTATTCTGCAGGAATAGCTTTCCTGTAGCTCAGTGGTTAGATCATGGCACTAGCAACGCCAAGGTCATGGATTGCAAATACCTAGAAAGAAATGTATAGTATAATGCAATGTACGTGGCTTTGGATAAAAGCGTCTGTCATACATGTAAATGTAGTTATGTAAATTCATGAGCACAACTGTAAATACTGAATACACTTAATGGCAGCAGAGAAAATAAAGCGTCTGAAATACACAAACATTGAAAAGATCAGTGTGATGTGTGGAGTGAGCGCGTTAAACACATGCAGACACATGACGACTGTGACATATGATGATGAGGCAGCTTTAGAAACTTAAGAAAACATAAGAAATTTAATATTTGTACTTGATAATTATAATAAAACTAAAGCTGAAATATTCTACTTTTATTGCAAACATGTTTTCTTTGTTTATGTCATGTTTGTCTGCACTGATTTCTGTGATGATATTTTTTAAGGTCAGTCAAAAAGTTGGGAGTAAAAAATATTAAAAGGCCAATTTTTTAAATGAAATTAATGTTGATTTTAAAAATAAGCAGAAAACCTAATAAAATGTTAATTAAAAAAGAATGGTATTTATAAAGAGGTGTATTATTTTTAATTTCGTGTTAAAACACTTTATATCTTTAAAACTGTAAGAGGAAAAAGGGTCTTATTAAATGGCAGACTTTTATTTTTTATTAAAAAGGTATTTAAAAGGTTTGGCATAGTCTTTCTTCTTTATTAATATTGCTTCTAAAAAAACAAAACAATACCGAACTTAACATAAAATGAAAAAATCAGTATTTGTAAACGTTTTTTATATGTCCTAAGGGTTCAAATGTATTTTATTTATTTTACACCAGTTTAAGGTTAATAAATAAAAAAAACTTAATAATTTTAATTGTACAAAACCAAAATGGCCACAAAAAGGTCTCATTTATCATTTCAGAGATTCCAGAATGAGTTTATATGGCTGCCTGTGGTCAGTGACAGCAGATCATGTGTGTTTTAAGGGAACACTACCTAGGGCACTATTAGCAGTCCGGATGTGAGTGTTTTAGAACGACACTTACACCAGCGTGCGTCAGTGTGTGAGTGAGATCTGTGCTCAGTCTGGGCTTTCTGTGATTGGCTCTCATGCTGATGATGTCACTGCTGATGTCACTGGGGCCGTGGCCCTCGCTCTGGGCCCTGGGTCTGGACCAGGAGCCGGTGAGGCCAAGTGTGCTGCTTTCCACAAACCAGCGCATGCTCTGTAATGATGTCACAACACTTGACACAGGCCATGCAACACGCTAAACACACACATGCACACGTCACACAGGCTGGTGGAGTTAGACAGGCACATGCAGAAGACATGCATGAGGGGGTGAATGATGACTGGGTACCAAAATGACTGAGAAATCATTTACATCAGTGACAGTCAAACATTCTTACAATTCAATTGATGTGTTTTGCGGCTGGTGATTTAGCAAACATCTTCTGTATGGTGTGTCTGTCTGCCAACATGCCATCAAACAATCTCCAGCTGAATGTGTGTGTGTGTGTGTACCTCGTGTCCCAGCAGTGGTCGTGCCTCCAGTGAGCGTTTGGCTTTGCTCTCCTCTTTCACTGGCAGGAGAGATTTCAGGAATTTGGGCGGCTGAGGTGACAGAACTTTAAATGGACTGGAGTTAAAGATTATTGGACTCTCTGATACCGACCCTGAGGAGACACGTCATTTCTCTCTTTCAGTTTGTGTGCTGACTTTAAAGCAAGATGTGTGTGATATTGTATAATAGATCAGCATTCGAGCATACTGAATGTTTAACAAGTATAACAACAACATAATCAGCGCTGAAGGGTTACCATGATTCTCTCTGCTTCTGTCTTTTGTGCTGTTATTGTTGAGCGATGACTCTTGTACGCTGGATTCAGAGACGTCTGTGTGAACATCACAGTGAGCCTGTGAAAATAATCCAGAGCTGAACATCAGTGTGTGTTTCTGTGGACGTCTGTTATTCTCTGTCTGTGTGTTTACAAACCTTCACTTCATCGTCTTCACATCCCGTCATGTCTGATTTCTACACAACACATTAAACAGTCAATGATAAGACTTATCTACTGTTTATCTATTTATTTAAATAAAATACAATAAAAATCAATTTATAACTACTATCTGTCAGTGTTTCAGTCGTTCAGTGTCAGTGTTTTCTTCTCGCTAACGCAGTGTTTTCCATTCATTACTAATTTGTCCCACCAGTGTTGCTAAGATAAAATGTCTATATATGTTTTTACAAACGCAAAACACAAAAATCAAATTTCTAACTAGAAGATAACTTGTACATACATATTTGTCACTGACGTGTACATTTATTAGAAACTGATAATAAAATTATATTTATATACCCTAAAGCATATCTAAGTCTAATATAAAAATCTAAACATATGAAAAGGGTCAAATAAAAGTCTTACGTGCTGTACGTTTGGAGTGCTGAGACTTCTGCGGATGTGTCTGTTTTGAACAGAGAGAGCTTCCTTCACACTGACCGCCTGAACACACACACAAGTTTATTTTAGTATCTTTGTAGGAAATTGACACAGACATCATCAAATGTCTCAATCTTTAAGATGTTTACCTGTCTGAGTCTCTCCAGACACAGAATATTCTCCACCTCCAGAACTCCTCGTGTGTATTTCTCAATGTACGTCTCTCCATCCAAAGTCTCCTCACCGTCTCCTCGTGCCGCCATCAACGCCAGCGTCTCACGTTCCTCTGGTTCCTCAGATGCCTGTCCACACACACAACAGATGAGTGTGTATTCACAGAGTTGGGATTAATTTCAAGCGTTCTGTGTGAAGTTTGTACCTTAGGTATGTTGGACACAATCTCATACGTGACTCCACACGAGTGCAGAACGTTCTTCAAAGACATCCTCCTCTTCAGACTCTGAGTGAAACTCTACAACACACCAACACTCATGACACCCCATTCATCTGCTGTTGATATGAATAAATGCGATGTGAGATCTCACCTGTCTGTTGTAGATGTTGACAGCGATTCTCTTCCGTAAGACCAGCTCCATTGAGGCCGGGAGGCTGAGCTGCACCGTGACTTTTACGATCAGATAGATCCGTTCGTTGGGTGCCGTGACGCGGTTCAGATGGACGGAGTCGTGGATGGACGAATCCCACGAGCACACAGCCGACACCTGTCATATTTCATTTGATGAAAGCAGCTGTGTTGTTCTGAAATATAATCAGTATTACATCACAGGTGGAAATGTGTTACCTCATCATGGCTGTGTCTGATGATGGGCAGGTAGAAGAAAGCACTGCCGTGTTCTTTGGGTAGGATAGAGTTAACTCCAGCAGCGTGAGGTCCGATCAGCTGTCCGTTCACACTCAGATTATCCGCTGGAACATACACAGATTTCAGATCTACATCTGACAAAAGCTGAATTAAAGATCTGGACCCAAATATACAGAACATCAGACTGGTAAATCATCCGTATTTGACCATTGTTACCTTGTCACAATTTTATTTTATAATCCATGTTTAATATGAATATCAGTCTATAGTGTTAAGAAGACCTGGTTGTTTTAATCTAATGAATTAAATCATAGTGTTTATATGGGTCTAGAAAGTGAATTCAACATTGTGTCCCATGCAGACATGAGCAATGTTGATATATATTTTTACAAATGGCTGTGTATTATTTAAGTAATACCGATTTTATCAAAGTTTTCAATTTTTCACTTTGACTTTAAGCATGATTTTAATGTAATTTATTTAATATAAAAATGAAAAATAGCAATCTGCATTTAGTCATTTAATGAAATAAAATGAATGAATAAAAAAGTGAAATTTTTTCCATGATTTCCAGGTCTAAAAATCACAAGTTTTTTTTTAATGAATTTTGAAACCCTGAGGATCAACACATCTTACCATTCAGGTCTAGGAACAGCACAGGTATATGCTCCTCCATGCCAGCAGGGGGAACCCTTGAGTAACAACAACAGAAAAGGTGGAAACAGTTAAAAGTTGTACCCAGAGACCCACTTTTCAAGTTTCTTCTGTATGTATAGTGTTTTAAAGTGTAGAAGGCTTATAAAGACAATAGATACATTACAGGTCATGCTTTCTGTTCCAGATAATATTACTTGTAATCATATTTCAGTATGTATAGTACATGTATGAAAGACTAGAGGAAGAGAAACATCTAGATTATAGTGAATATATGTTGTCACCAGTGTGCAGGCGCTCCAGGTATTCCACTGCCAGGGGCTGGAACCAGTACAGCGTTCCTCTCCTCCGTCAGACCCACCCACTGCTCCACTAGTCGAGCTTCTCGCTCCATATCTTCCTCAGATTTCTCTGTCAATCACAGCACAGAATCAACACCATGATTCCATCACAGCCGGTCACAATGAACTCTGAACTCCGTGAAGTCTAACCTGGTTTGTTGATGATTTTCTTGATTTGTTCCTCCAGATATTCCCGGCGTTTGATGAGAGCTTCAGACCAGCGTTCCCGTACACAGTTCAGGTCTTCCTCCTGCACAGACACAGCACCAACATCTCAACATAGTTCATCTGACAGAATGGGATCTGATCATTTAAGCATTAAAGCAACGTAAAGATCCAATCTCTCATTGCAGATAAATGTAACATAAGATATACAGCAGACACCAGCGACATACCGCTACACATCACAACATTCATTTGTGAATTATCTTTCATTTCATTTGAATCCTAATGTAGATAAACATCAAAAGCAACTCCTGATATTTCTCAACTTATTTAAATCATCTTCTCTTTAAATGGGATTATAATGCTGAGCTAATGGTTCTGAGGTTGTCATGTAGACGGCCTCCAGCAGATGGTGTCATGTCAAAAATTCAAATATTAAACACGTGTCAATAATGTCAAATAAAATTCAGTGTGTTGTTTTTAACCAGAACAGTCAAATGGACACAGATCATCATCTCTGTACTACAGATAGACATAACATGCAGTAGACATGCAGACATGCGCAGGTCATGTGATCATGTTAAGCACAACACATGTATCAGTGTATGTTAGTGCAATAACTGTGATTTATTTCTTAAAGGCTGATGTTTCTTTGCCTCTGGAGACATTTGCTTTCATCACATTATCATACTTTCAGTAGAAAACAACTTCATGTGTCAACATTTCCCAGGACGGTTGATTGAGACACTCACTGGAAAATGACCCTTACAGAAATGAACTATGGTTACTACAAATAAAACCAAAAACACTGTAGTTACTGTAGTAAAATTCATGCAACCACAAATGAACAGTAATCATAGTTAAACCATGCCATTTGTAGTGAAACTGTGGTTATACAAATGATAATAAATATGCCAAAAAACATGATTACTACACTTTTACTATAATAAAACCATGGTTCATTTTCATAAAGGGATATTTACAAGCAGAATATATTACACTTTTCTGTTTTCGAGTTATACAGACTTAGTCCAAGCCTGTCTTTGTTTACCTTACATAAAAACTAAAGAATTGCAGCTTTATACGTCAGTCACGCTGTGAGAAAGCACAAGATTAGCAGCAGATTGTCATCATGCCTGTTGAATAGAGCAGCCAATGAGAATACCTGATAACTATCAAAATCTTCATCTTCCTCTCTCTGCCAGGAGAGAACACATACAAATATCACTTTTCATGGTGAACGTCTTTTGTACCGTATAAGTCACAATGGATGGGTTTGAGTGGATAATGAAGAAAAACAGGTTTAAAAATCGACCCAGAATGCACCTCGTTAAATATGCGTTACATTATTCAGCTTCATAAAATTTTCCAGCTGCTTTACTTTTAACATTTTTATTCTACTTGGCTTCAATAGCTGTTCCATGAAAATGTTTCTCATTTGATTGATTGAAATGTTTTCTCATCTACGGAAATGAAAATGTTTACTGACCTGATAGCTGTCCAGCGGTCTCTGTAGTTTAGTGGATCGAGCCGATACACAGCCAATAGAGACGGACAGAATGGCTTCAACCATCAGAGGTAAAGTTCCAGAACACTGAACGGGTTTAACAGACACCTGAAGCCTTCGAGAGTGACCCTGATAACAACATACATAACTTTTTTTAGACAACAAATTCACAAACACTGGAAGAACCATAATTTAACTCTGAGATCTGATTGTCAGTGTTTTAATTCTGAGCTCTGATTGGATGAGGGGTGTCTCACCTGTCTCAGTTGAAACAAGCCTCCGGTGCTGGTGTCTTTGTTCTGGTGCAGCTCTACAGATGAATATTCTCCCTGTTCGTTCAGTTCCTGTATGGAGACCCACATTTCAACACTGCGAGACACTTCACTCCACCTGTCAGACGACACACACACAGTTAGCATGCTGTAGTGTATATATATATATATATATATATGTGTATGAATATAAAGAGATGAGGGTCATGTCACCTGTCTCCGAGCGTCCGTGTCTTGGCCTGCAGTGCGTCCAGTTCCCATAGCGAGCGTCCGTTCCCTGCGAACCGATGACCCCACACCTCTATCGCCAGAGCGCCCTCTGAGATAAACTCCAGGAACTCCTCCGTCACGTAAACAACGAAATCCTGCACACAACCACACAACACAAACCCGCTGCTATGATGTGATGCTTTGGTCTCCACGCGTCACTCGGATACGATCGGTGGGTTCAATCATTTTAAGCACAAATGTTGTGGGATGATTCTCATGTTCAAGTATAATTCTCATGGTTTGTTCAGTTATCGTGATGCGCTGAATTAAATGTTTTGAATATTACAGACGGACGGTAAGATGCACAAAAGTGACGCTGTCTGTGTTTTTTTTACCCTGCAGTCATCAAAGCGCACAGTGAACTCAGAGTCAGGGGTCTGAGGAGAGGGCGTGTCCGGGCTGACCATGGGCGGGGCTACAGTGGGCTCTGGCTGCTCCCAGAACGTGTATTGACAAAACACAAAGTTGGACAGGTTTAGAGGTAAACCCGTCGCCTCTCTGATCCTCACCTGACGGAAGACAACAGAAAACATGACCAAACTAAATACATCACATACTGATATTTTCAAAAAACAGCCTGTAGTCATGTTTACCCTGCAGATGAGCTTCTTGGCCATATGAACAATCTCTCCATTATTGTCCATGATGTCATATCCGCCGCTCTCGCTGGAGTTCTCAGATGAATCGTCTCCGGCCGCCGGACGCTCAGGTACGGCTCCGCTCACACGCAGCAGCTCCACGTGCAGACGTCCTGCGACCTACGGGAGGAGAGACGGCTGTGAGAAATCTGACGGGCGGATCAACAGACAGGCGTATAGACGCGCTCACCTCCCCCTGCTGGCTGATGATGGGAACGGCGTACTGAAGCTTGACGTCGTGAAAGAGACACTCCAGGAAGACGTTAGCTACGCCGATGAGATTGTGATTCTCCTGAGCTTCATAGAACGGATCTCCTGATTTATTATGCAGTCTGTTCAGCTGGAAAAATAAAACAAAAACAGAAATGAACGTGGTTGGGTTTATTTATTATTATTTATCAATTATTAATTTAGTTAAGAAGCTTTTAAAACAGGACGGCCTTCGTGTCACTGCTGTCTTGGATTGCAACCTCTGAAATAAAACACAGCAAATATAAAAACTCAAAGATGTCTCTCACCACTTCTTGTGTGTTTTCTCTCCAGTCTCTGTATTGTTCTCTCATATCCACTAACTTGTTCTCTAATTTCTCCATGGTCCACACTTGTGTTCCCTTCCCCTTGCGCCGCACCTGGATAGCCGGTTCACTCACAATCGCTCCACGCTGGAATTTAATATTTAACAGAAGATCAAATCACAAAGTTTAAAACACAATCTCAACATGAAGGACTGTAGATGAGATCCACAGCGATCATGTGACCCGGCAGGATGTGATGTCATCAGTTCTCACCTTGCGGTTGGCGCTGAGGTTGGCAGCAGGTATCTGGAGGGTCACCTGATAGTCGGTGAGTTTCTTCATCTCATCCGACAGAAAGTTGGCCTCTCGCACTAAAGCGTTTGCTCTCACCACCTGCTCGCGGAGTCGAGAGAGACTCTGACGAAACAACTCGTCTCTGAAACACACAGAGACACATTCATGTGTCTGAATAAACACACCAGCGGCAGAGATGTGTGGAGAATGACGTGTCACCTCTCGTCCGTCCACAGTCTGACTCTGTTGTGTGTGGCGTGTGTGGGGAGAGGCAGACGGTCGCTGCCGCTGCGCTGGTGCTGCGTGATCTTCTCCGGTGACAGCTGCTGTCTCAGAGAATTCAGCTCACGCTCGTACATGAGCCGCTGCTCCTCCAGAGCCAAACGCTTCTCCTCCAGATACTGCTTCTCCAGAACCTGCACCACGTTCTGCATCGGGTCTGAGCACAGGAACACAACATCAAGCCCGTGAAACACACAGCTCACGCCGTAACAGGTCATGTGTGTACCGTTGCTCCCCAGAGTCTTCATCATGACCTCCATCTGAGCGAACTCATAGCTGTAGTCTTGTTCAGATGAAGCCTCGCTGGCCGTCTCCACGTCCACCTCCACGAAGCTCTCGCGGGGAGAGTCTCTCTCCATCTCCTTCAAACGGTCACGTCTCTTGCGTTTGGGCAGGTTGATCCTGAGGGCGATACGATGACTCTGATGAGCGTTACTATGATGACACACATGATCGTGCTCACGGTGTGTGTGTGTTACCTGAAGAAGTGGTTGTTTCCCCACAGGATTCGATCTCCGTGCCACAGATGAACTCTGGAGTAGATCATTGTGCCGTTGACACAAGTCCTGCAACAACACAGTGAAAGAAACATTAAGATTAACCATCATCATAAACTTTATTTAGGAGAATAATGTCTTATTCTTGTTCTTGACAGGTGTTGTTTACCTGGCGTTGTTTACTGGCGTGAGAGTGATGTCTCCATCAGACGAGATGTCAATCACTGAATGTTCAGACTCAATCCCGATACCAAAGAGCTGAATGTCCTGAGACGTGTCTGAACCCACACGCGTGTGATCCTGTCAAACACGAGAACATCTAAACATACAATTCACTCCACAAAATACAAAATCTGGATTGTAGTTTCTTTAACCTTGTAAAGTATGGAGAACCAAACCTGTAATAGCTACAAATACATTTAAAAACATAAATACGTGTAATATATATATATATATAAAAACGATTAAAAAAAACATTATCATTAAAAACATATTGTGCTTATATTTATTTACATGAATATTACATTATAAACATAAAATATGTATTCATTTATCTGCTTATTACTGCTTAATTTATTATAAAAATATTTTTATCTGTGTAATCATATAGTATATTCTTCTTATTTTTCTATTATAACATTTATTTATTTTTAATTAGTGCAAATTTGGTCCTCCATAGAAGTTTTCTGTATTATTCTGATAATTGTCTTTGTTTATTTTTACATATATTTTTATTCTTTCATTGATTGTGCTTATATTTATTTCTATGAATATAACACTATGTATTTATTTATTTCAGCTTAATTTATTTTTATTTGTGTAATCATTTATAATTTAATTTATTTCCCTATTACAACATTTATTTATTTATTTTTAATAATTGCAAATTATTTTTCCATATTTATTTCTATTCTTCTATAATGCTCCCATTTCTGTGCCGTGATCTTCAGCTGTTATTATTCAACACACACCTTCATCTTCATCTTAACATCAGCTGACAGTAATAATAGTGAAGAAGGAGAATAACAGAAGACAGCGTGCTAGTTATTATACGTGTGGGCTCATTTAAACAAACATCTTCACGGCCCACAGATGCGCCGTTCCCCTCACATTAACATGCTAATGTCACATCCGCATGCCAGCCGACCGGAGGAGACAAACAAAGAGCTGTTGTCTGGTGTGCAGGAGCCCTGCGGCTGATTCACAGACAGCCATCGCATCTGAAGACGTTCAGTTTGTGAATGAAGTCGAATGAATGATGACTTGAATCTTGTGGATGTGGATCATTGACAGAGTGACGGCTTCTCCCAACTCTTATCTTTGAAGAATGTCAATGTAACTAAACATTTTATTGGTGTAAACGCGTGTCATTTAAACCTGAATGTTGTAAGTCTGATGCGATGTTTGACAGCAGAACTTTGATGTGAATGTACCTTCAGATAATAAACCAGCAGTTCATTTAGAGCCGGATCTGCGTTCAGATTGACCAGAAAACACTTGTCTTCTCCAACCTTGATTCCTGAAGACTCCAGAGAGATGCCCATACTCTCCAACTGCTTCTGACGCTCCTGCACACACCAATGACATTCACATATGATGTGCTATCTCACATATGAGTAAATCACAACATTGATCAAATTGAGATCTCTCCTGTGAGTCATTTTCATGTGCGTGTTAAAGACCTGTGCGATCTCCTCCGTCTTTCTGAGTTTGTCCTCCCAGGTGACCGTCATCTCCTGAATGAGTTTCTCAGACTCCTGCAGTTTTTCCTGAAGCTCTGGAGCTTTAAGAGACTGACAAATCCAACACAATCCTAGTCAGACATGAGCTCCAGAACGTTTGTGACCCGTGAGGAAATATTTTCTCACCTCGGCCTGAGAGAGCTGCACCCTTAGTTTCTCCACCTCCTCTCGGAGCTCTCGGATGATGCGGGCGTTGGGATCTTCATTGACCACGGCGTGGTTGACGATTCTCTTTGCTCGGTCGGCGTAGCGCAACGTGGACAGCGTCTCTTCATAGTTGTCGGCGGCTGGGCTGATGGTGGCTATCATCGCTGTTTTACTGTTGCCACCGAGATTGTCCTGCATCACAACAAACCAAAGGCATATTTTTATTTTTGCTATGTTCTAATGCTATAGTTCAAGTCTTTTCTTTTGTAGAACTGACGCATCTCTCGGTACCTTAAGAAGCCAAGTCAACACAGAGTCTCTGTACGGCACAAACTTATTTTTGCTTTTTCCTGCAGACTGATCAGCCAGAGCTGAGATCACACAACCCAGTGTAGTCAAAGACCTGAAGAGACACAACACAACACATGTCAGAGCTTTCAGAGAGAGAATCAACATGAACTGACAAGAACGGATTCAAAAGAAGAAAATACAAAATTATTAATTGATCTTTTAGCATAAGGCTGCACAATATAACAAAATATGCATATCACAATAGTTTGCAAAAAATGATTTTAATATTCAAAAAGTGATTTAAAAGTTTTAGGTCCATTCAGATACCACAGTGACATCTTTTTCCACCAGAAAGAATTTATTATATACACTTTAATGTACATTTATCTGTTATGATATATTGCATTATTTAGCAAATTCTGCATACATACATTTTTCTTTACTATCATGCAGCCCTAGAATATTATATTTCATAAACTTGTCTATAAAATATAAGCGGCTTTGCTTTAATGCACACTGTCAAAAAAAACTGAACTGAATTAAACATTCACTGTAGTCAAAATTATAAATTATAAATGTAAGAAATAAAACAGCACAAATGTAGTTAAAAATAATAAAGGCATGGTTTTCATTCTGTGCATCATTAAATTCACACAAAAAGTAAACATTTTAATATAATTACAAATTCTTTAATTTAACATATAAATAATAGCATACAGAGATTTATCTGAAAATGTTGTGAATGCATTACAGTTTTGAGTAGAATGACTAAACGGCCATAACACAGTTTGTATGTTTTTACAGTAAAAGTTTATGTTAAACTGATGTTAAAGGAACAGTTCAATTCTGTCATCATTTACTCACTTTTGAGTTGCTCCAAATCTGTATAAGTTTCTTTGTTCTGATGAACACAGAGAAAGATATTTTGAAGAATGCTTATAACCAAACAGTTCTTGATCACCATTGACAACCATAGTAGGAAAAATTACTTTATATTTTTTTGTTCTGTTAAACACAAAATGAGATATTTTGAAGAATGTGGGACAGTAAACAGTTCTGGGGCACTATTGACTATCATTGTCATTTTTTTGTTTGGTTACAAGCATTCGTCCAAATATATTTTTCTGTGTTCATCAGAACAAAGATATTTATACAGGTTTGGAACAACTAGATTCAACAACCAAATTTTCATTTTTGGGTGAACTATAGTTTATCCCACCTGTTGATGTTGCTTCCCTCCTTCAGTCTCTCCCCTGCAGCTCCAGTCTTAGACACACGCTCACTTCCGGCCAGATCCACAAGACTGATCTTACTGACCTTCTCACCGGAGTTCTGCATCCCATCACAAACACACACAGCAGATATTACAACAGCTGCTTCTTTAACCAGCAGCATCAGTGTTCATGTAAAGAGACTGACCCCAGACCGCAGGTCAAACAGCGTCTGTGTGAGGATGACACTGAAGACCGCATGTGACCGACTGCTCTCCTCATTCATGTTGGTAGCGGCTACTGTACGTGATTTATTTCCCTCGGACATCAGAGATTCAATGTCCTGTCGGAGAGAGAAATAAGACAGAATATTACATGAAACATTGAAATAAAAACAGACATATCAGCCGTAATTCTTTACGGTCTATCATCTTGCAAATATCTATTATAAAATCTAACAGCATGGTCTGGTCAATGAGTAATAAACATCTCAAAAACTGTGCTCAGATTTATCAGAAGCTATACAATCTGCAACCAAATGACAAAATTATGTGAGCTGTTCCAACAACATGTTTTTATATCTCTATATTCTTTCTTTATGTTTCTCTCACCTATTCCTAAGAAAGATCCTGAGACACAACATAGCAACATCTGAGCATTCTGGTTCATCTGATGAGAAGTTTCAACACATATATATTCACCTCAAAACATGTCACAGCCAGCTGAGACAGACCGTCCACATACGGACCCAAGACTTTATGTTCTCGTACCTTCAGAGACTGTCTGCTTCTGTACAGAAGAAATCATTGCAGGTTAACAGATCTATTACTGATCATTCCTCATGAATATATGGAATAATTGTGAATTAAAATGATGTAAGTCACTTTGTAAATTTAAGAAGCTGCTAAAAATAAAGATGATAAATAATTATAAGATTTAATGAGTATGCATTGTTGTATTCATTAAATGATTGAAGTATATTTTTAAATCATGTGTGTTTGGAAAATGTGAGCCTAGTTTGGGATTTGTTTATTATTATTTTCTTTTAATATTTTCTTTTTTTGGGGATAATTATTTTTCATTATGTAAGTAGTGCCGCAATAATCATGTATAGGGCTTAATAAGCAAAGCTTTTTTGGTCAATATGTATTACTTGTTGTGGAAAGTTGTTTTGTTGTTGAAATTGTTTGTGAGTACCGAAATAAATAAATATTGATATTTATTTATTCAATATTTATATAATGAATCACATCGCAGTTGTTCCCAATTCTGCACAGAAATGACATTTTCACATTTTAAAACCTACATCACAAATGAATGCAAGAACTTCTGTCTCGTATACAGTAGCCTTCAGTTTGTGAGGACACACAGGGATAGTGAAGACAGCGTGGCTAAGAATGCTTTTTTAAAATGAATTATAAATGTGTGAAAATTGGAAAAAAAACAAGATTCTAATATAAAACTATACATTACATAATATTACAGATTAACATTGTAAAAGTATACAGACTTTTAAGGAAAAGATTGAAAAACAAAAGATTCAAATGGAATTCCAAATAAATAGAATATTATAAAATATAAAAAATATAATTATTATTTTGAAGAGTTCAGAGTGATTTTCACAAATGATGTTCAGTTTTTTTAATAAATGAATCCTTTTTGATATATGATGTGAATGACTAACAACATTTCTTCCAAAATCCAAATGAAAATATTTTTTTATTTGCAGAAAATAAAATGGGACAAACTGGACAAAATAACAAAGAAGATTGAATGTTTGAAGAATACTGCAAAGAAAACAAGTGTGTCTTCTGTTTCATCTGCATTCTGTCAGTCTTTTACCTTGCTGCAAAACTTTATACTATATAATATGCATTTAATCTATAATATTTAAAGATCACCAGACTAAGTGCTGATAGTCAAGATGCAAAACACAGCAGCATCCAGATGAGAGACGAAGTTACGGCAACCTCACTTCTTAACTCTCCGTGAACAGAACGTCTGCTGTACGATGACCAAACACACAGAGGGATGACAGAAACAGTGAAATAGAGACATCATTGAGAAGATCACAGGAAGTATGACATCATGAGTCATCCATGTACGGCGGCCCAAAAACAGATTCACCTCTCAGATCTCACATAAAAATGTCTGAAACTTTGATACCATATCAAAGCAAATGACATTTTACACTCACATGCATCTCACAGTTTGATATAATAAAACACAAAATCTGCAAATGGTATTTGTCTGAAATGTAGTTGAGAGAAAAGCTCCAGCATCATTTGTTTGTTTTAATATTTAATTTAATGTTTGGACACGTTCAGCACAGAAATCTTCTCACCCTTTGGGATCCAGCAGATCTCTGACTTTCTCATTGTAGATCTCCATGTATGAGACCTCCACCTTGAATGAGTGAGCCTCGCTCTGATCTCTGGACACTCTCTCAAACAGACAGCAGCAGAGTCTCGGGATGAGTCCCGGATGATCACCGCTCCCCATCATCGAGAACGATTTCCCAGAGCCTGTCGGACCACCAACACAACATTTCAAAGACATGAAGACGTGTTATGATGTTATCTCAGCCGGCAGACGTGTTCTCACAGGTCAGAGTGAAAAATGAGACAAAGAAAATAGATTTATCCTTTAAAAGCAAAGTTCAGCCAAAAATACAAATTAATTTATGTCATTTAAAACCTGTGTGTGAGTTTTTCTTCAGTGGAACACAACAGAAGATATTTTGAGAAAATCAGTGGAGTTCAGTGTTGTTTGATTATCAACATTCTTCAAAATATCTTCTGTTGCGTTTTGAAGAAAAAGAGTCTCTCTCTCTTTTATGCACTTTTATTTAGACATCAGACATATGTGTTTATATCTGAATTAATCTTATGAAACCTGTCAGGAGCACATCCATTACACATCATTATATTCTGAAAATGAATTTAGGACCATTAAGATTATTATGTATTCAGGACAGATTTCACAGTGTTTGTTTCTGTGAATGATTCTGTTTGTGACTGTACCTGTTTGTCCATAGGCAAAAATACAGGCGTTGTATCCTTGAAATGCATTTTCGAGTATTCCGTCCCCAAGGCACTTGAACACAACTTCCTGACCTGTGAAACAAAGAAACACAACCATGACCATCACTACATTAATATGCACCTCCAGCTGAACCATTAGCATTTCTCTCTCTTACCTCAATACTGTATAAGGAACAATACACATTCTCTCTACTTTAACATAAATAATCCTTTAGCTCTTTAAAAAAAACCTTAAACATATGAGAGATCAGAGATCATTCATGCTTTAAAACAGCTGAGATGAGCGACTCTCTGCTTCACATCTGTAAAGTCGCGTCTGGGACAACTCTGTTATTAATGTGGTAGTATTTTTGTATTAATTTGTATATTCACAAACAGATAAATGCATCTTGTAGCTTATGGTGATGTCAGTTTGTACATTAAAGATGAAAAAAGTTGTGGTCGTAGTGACGTTGATATTGAGCAACCATAGTGTAGTCTGTTTTATAGCCTTATGTTAGCTTTTTACTATACAATACCGATTGTATTTAGGATTTAAAAATAAAAAAATGTTGTGTGAATTTGTAAAGATTATCTTCATAGACGTGTTAATCACTGATTTTTTTGTGATCTTCCAAAAGTCTGTGGGAAAGCATTGGCTTTCGGTCGAGGAAACAAGCGCGGCACTAACTTCCGGGTTGGCCTACAAAAATATGTCATCCCTGCAACACTCAATATGATATTTTTTTATTTCGCTGTCTGTAAAATGTCTTGGCAATATTGTAACTACACACAATCATGCTGGTAAATTGAAATGGATATAAAGAGAAAGAAGAGTAATTTGCATATAGATCTTATACCATAATTCATGTTGCTTGTATTTATATGAAATGACTCCTTCAAGGGCACAACATGACATTTGCAATTTGTGAACCTTTCTATCTACTTATAATCTCTAAATGGCAAATAAACCTTTTTTCAAAGACTTTAATTATGATTATGATAACAAGAGACACTCAATTATCGGCTTTATGAGCAGATGTTTGTATCTATTAGACTGTAAGTATGACAGATGAGAGACACGGAGATAAATTATCCATGTAAGAACATGTAGATGATAGGTTTATGTTGGCACACTGTCATGAACTAATAACTGAAAATAAAAACAGCAGAGTTTAACTATATTGTGAGGTTAGTTGAAAACAGAAACACACAAAAGTCTGTGCATTGATGATCAACTTCTGATCTGCTGATGTCAGCTGATGCTCATGTTCACGAGGAACGGCACATTCACACACCAGTGTCATTTCCTTGCCTTCACATCTTACAATACTAAATATAATCCATAAATATCAGGTAGATGTGAGGAGAGAGTGAGCGTGTCCGTGACTCACCGGCATGTTTGGGGACGTTGGACTCATCCATGGACCAGAAGCAATGATCGAAGGCAAACACCTGCAGACACAAACACAAAAGAGTTGTGACATGTTCTGACACGCGTCTCCTGCCGCTGGTCTACCGGAGACTCGCAGACAAAAGAAGAATTAATGTTATAGTTTAGCAGACAGACAGAACATGATGCTGCTTGTTTTAAATCCGGAGAAAATCCCTAAACTAAATGAGAAAATCCTGGAGACTCTGGGTCTTACTCTTTTAGAAACATGACAAATGAAACAAGAAATCCAGATTGTTTTAATGTTTAAATCCTTTTTAAAAGAGTCTTTAAGCAGTGAGATTAAATGAAGAACACATCTTAAAAGTTATGCTTCTCTGTTTTGTTCCTAAAAGGAAAATGACTCAATAATCACACGTCATGTCAGATTTACCAGGATAACAAAATCTGTTGGGAAGATCTCAATGAGACCTCAAACATTTCTTATCAAAACCTTTAAGACTAAATGTTAACTAAGATGCATGTCAACAACAACGCTTTTTTGTCTTCCTATGAAGTCATTTTAAAAGAAAGACCTCCATGAGGTGTCCCTGAGCTTTAAAAGAGCAACTTCTGAGCATTGACAGATTCTCACAGAGCTGGACTTTAAGTCTTTTGTTAAGACACAGTTAATAAGAAAACATAAATCTGGAGAGATCTGTATAAATTCCTGCTTTTGGAGAGGCCGGATCCCAGAGCAACAGTGCCTGACGGAGAGCAGATCTCACATCACAAAACAAAACAATGTTCAGAAGTAAACACTGAGGTTAAACTGGAGGTTTTCAAGCGTGCACTTGTTCATCATCTGTTATTATCACATGTTTCTGAAATCATTTATTCATTTTTGTTCATGCGGCAGTAATGAAGAGATATTTTATGAGCACATTTTCTCATGGTCTCTGGAGATCACCGGGTAACAGACGGAGTCGTTCGACTGACCCAAATCTCCTGATGAAGAACAGTGAGTGAGTCAGATGTTAAATTCAATGTAAACACACATGAGGACCAGCATGAAGTAAAATAGGTCAAAGTGTAGAGATGAATTAAAAGCAAGAAACCTTGTTTTCTATGTATCAGGCCAACAATGTTGAGTCAAGCTGCTATTTGAAAAAAACTACTAGTAAAACAAAACATGTACAAATGAATGGAAAAATAAAATCATAGAGATTATTTTACAACATTATGAAGCAATGACTCAATGAATGTGTTTGAAGCGTTCGGTCACGCTGCTTTGCTATTGGTTAAAAATCACCATTTAATGTCAGATGGTTACTGACTCCCCGAGTTAAACAAATTCACAAAACAATCTGTGCTGACAATGTTATTGCTCAGATGTTGCTCTTTCACAGCTCAGGAGATTTGATGGGGTTTTCATTTAAATACCAACTTAGTCTCAGACGTTTCTCTTAAAACTACTCAGGAGAACAAATGAGAGTGAAACACATGAAGAGTAAGTAAGAAGTAATGGGGTGAAAAAACAAAAACAAAAGAGTAATAGCTATCGCAATCAAAGAAAAGAAACACAAAAATTAAATTCGTCAGCGTGTCTGTGGTGAACTGGTGGAATGTGAGAAAGTCTTTTGAGTAATGGCCTCTGACTCTTCTGCTCGGGTGGTAAAAGGGAAAAAATAAAACTCGGATGTCGGGGACCCCCAGAATCCTGGACCCCCGCTAGTATTCCAGAATTAGTCTGAGCTGTAGTCTGTGTGTCTGTGAAGCACAAAGGCCGTCTCTCGTCCCCGAGCCAGAGGAGAGAGAGAGAGGCAACAATACAGCTTTGACTGAATGTACACTGGCCTGTGTGTGTGTGTCGCACGCTGTACATCTGTACACATCTCACACACAACATGTGTCTGCATATGCACCGGAACACTAGTCTGAGCCACAGACTAAACGTCTTGAGAAATTCGACAAACTTTAGCACGTTCAGTCATCATCTGATTGGTTGAACAGGTGTAACAGGTGTTATATATGAAATAAACATGAAAACATTTCAAAACCACAATTCAGATGAGACCATGTTTATACACATGCGAAATTCATGTGTCTTTTCGGTAAAGGTGGTGTGAAACTAACATTATTTTGCCTACGCAATGAACACATTATTTATATTTAAAAAATATAAATAAATAAGACAGAGACATCAGGTATGTAGAGTTGATGACGCCTCTCTTAGCAGAATCAGAGGATCAAGACGTGATTTTATGATGTTTATTATGATGAGAGTAACATACATGTGTGTGATGAGAAAAATAAAACAATAAACATGTATCTCTTACCTTTGGCTGTTTTCTGTGTGCAAAGAGATGCGAGCAGACCAGACACGCACATAGAGAAACAGAGAAAACAAGATCAGTCAAAAGCTGTCATTAATTTTTTATTTTATCACATTGTATAGATGCTTTTAAAGCAACAACATAAACAAACGTTACTGCACATGCATGCTTTTGTTGCCCTTCACTTCCGAAAGAATAGAATCACTGCAGATTATATCTGATACCAAGCACACGTACAAGTAAATGACATTAGCTAGCAAGTTAAAAGTATGTGTAGTCAGTATTTTTTGGGGTTACCAGTAGAAGAACCATTATTTGACTAAAGTTAAATGCCACAGTTACATGACCCATTCAACAAAAATTGTTTATTTAATACAATTATTATTATTATTTAATAAAAAAATCAATATTAATTCATATTAATTAACATGTCTAAATTACACATTTTCTACATTGAATAAATTAATTGTCATTAATAGTTATATTGTCAAAGCTTTAAAACAGTCAATTAATCGTCATAATCGCAATTATTTAAAAGACAATTAATCGTCAGCCAAATTTCATAATCGTGACAGCCCTAGTTTATAAAACACTGACGTCTTTCCTTATGTTTACTGGTTCATTGAGTGTGTCACTGTTTTTTTCTGTCTGATGAATGTGTGAATGCGTTCGTAACGCTGATGCATGAGGACAGAGATTTAAGAAGGAATGTTGCAAAAGATTTGTTGTGTGCACTTCAGTACAGCCGGTGGACTGTGAGTCTGGATTTAAAGACAACAGAACCACATTCAGGAATCATCATTGACAACAAACAATCGAAAGAGACTGAAAAAACATGAGCTGATGAACCTCATGGCTCTGTACCGTCTCACACCAAAAAAGCTCTCGATAGATAAGAAATGTGTGTCTCACAAACACTGTTTGACTTTAGTTTTTAAGATGCTCTCATAAACTACAAAACTCACACAACTCTTATGCAAACTTTAATAACATTTTTCCAAAAGTGTTATAATCAATATTTCTCTTGCTTCCTCTTGTTTGAACGGTTTATCACAATGCATTGTGGGATTGCAGCACATATTCAGAAATAAGTATCTTGGGTTTTTGGTGCAGGCTTCATGTTGGGAACGCACCCATGCCGCCTCGAAACGCTGCTTACGTACCTAACCTCACTACTAAAATACTGCTCAGTTTCCCACAAATGTTTTTCCTCTGAAACACTCCAGCAGTCTGACGGATGACTTTCCCATACTGACATTATGTAACCACATCTGATTTGATTACTAAAAATAAAACCTTAAAGAACACTTTAGTGCTGTAGAAGAGCAGAGTCACAAAATACATGATCATGAATACATGAGCTGAAGAACATACCTGAATGATGCCTCACACACTCCCACCTGTGTTATACAAAAAAACCGTCATGAGGAGATTATCACAACTCAAAGAGTTTGTAGTTTTTATCTCAGTGCCGGGTGGAGTATCTCATTTACCACAGAAAAAGATGATTTATTTAAATGGCCTTTATAGTGCCAATGCTGAGAATGGAAAACATGTTTGTGTTGCATAACATTGCATTGCATTCTTGACACAATGAAGCCTCAGAGGTTTATTAATACTGTGAACAGGTCTGGAATGAAAAAGAAAATATATATTTAAAATAATTGTATGCTTTTGGATTATAAAGGACTGGCCTGCCGCATGTAAACCCAGCAGTAAAGAGCCACTAAAATAAAACCATACAGTCTGAACACTGCTTTGCACTTTCTGTGTCACTGCTAATCTGTGCTTCAAGCCATTGTGCCTCCAGCCCTCATTAGTGTGCATGAGACAGACGTCCCAGAGAAGAGAGAGAGAGAAAGAGAGAGAGAGAGAGAGAAAGAGAGAGAGAGAGAGAGAGAGAGAGGTGAATATTGTCCACTAGCGTGTGTAGCGTCCAGCCCATAATAAGAGTTGACAGAGCCTGAGAAGAACCACAGCAATCCTCCCATTTCACCTCCACTACACTACAGCTGGACACACATTCACAACATCATTTACTGAATCTGCTGGAGATAAACCACAACACTAAAAAAAAAAAAAATACATTTTGAAGAAAAACCAGTTTAAGAAACAATGACATGTGAACAAGAAGAGTACACACAACTAAAAAATATCATTCATAAAATCCGTCTGTCGTTATTTTTATTACCTATTAAAAAGGATCCCAGTATGAACAACTGTAACCCTGTAATACATGTTTTAGTATAAATTGTCATTTTGATTTGTCTACACATGAATGATATCGGTCTCTGTGACATCACAACACTCAAGTCACTTTCTTTACTTAGCCAATCAGAAAGCAACGTTATGTCTCATCTGTAAGGCCTGTGTGATTCATAGAGTTTTGGTTTTGTATTTTTATAGTACTGAAGACCAATTATTGGTGGGACAGGGTGGTACTTAAAGAATCACGAGGGAACTCGAATCATCAGAATTAAAACCAGAAAAGTTAAACTCTTCCAATCTCATTCCTCCTCATTTATTCCTCACGCTTATAAACCCACAGCAGACGCACACACACATTCCCTCCATTCCCAAGAACTGTGATTCTGTTTCCACAACAATCTCAAACCAAAAGACTAATTTAAACATTCAAAACAATGTATTTTATTTGTAAGGTTTCAAATCATTGGCTCATTTAATAATGAAACAAAAAACATTTCCTCATTATTTCATTGTTACATTCATACATTGAAATGTTTGTTACATTTCCAGTGAAATGATACATTGTATCCACAGCACATCCACAGCAGATCTGAACTCTTCACATTTACATAAACGGTGATGTGTTGCATTATTGTGTGTGTTTACTGACAGACTGCAGCAGCGCTAAACAAAATCACACTGCTACTGTAAATCATATGAGAATCTGTATGTTTGAGACTGAGTTCTATCAGCAGTGCAAAATAATCCAAAACTCAACATAAAGAGGACATGACACGCCATATCAGGAAGGAAGAAACCTGCCCTTCCCAAAGAGCAATCAGTCTCACAACGAACACAAAACTAAGACACGGTCGTCCCACATTTCAGACACAAATACAATCCACAGCTCAGGATAATGTCATATATCCACCATCACTGCAGTAAAAACTACAAAACATGAAGAGACTTTCTGGAAGAACAGATGATGCCATGGGCTGTATTCATAAAGAGCATTTATTGCAAAATGACTCTGAACTCTGACAAAACGCTCTTACATTACAAGCCAAATGTTCATTTCTAAACTGCTAGAGTCAAGACCACAGAAGAGGAATAAAGCTGCTGTTTAAAAGCACATTTGTCATGGGTGATAAATGAATAAAGTGTGGACACTAAAGGCCTGTTCTTCATGATAACTCAATTAAAAACAATGAGTCAGATTAAACCATCCAAACGCCGTCACATCAGATGTTTCAATAACCCCCCACAATATTGAAACTGTTATTGGACCGTCATGCTTTCAGGCTGTTATTGAAGCCGGCGGCAGCCGTCTCTGAGCAACATCAACACAAAAATCCTACACAGACAACAGAGCAGTAAACTTTGACTTTATGAAGTATGAGCATTAGAAAAGACAACTAGGCCTAAATATCATAAAAGAGCAACATGAACACTAAAGAGTGAGTAGTAGTTCATAAAAATGTTGAATGTGGGGCAGTCTCCTCCCCTCGAAGCATTCACGCTGACATATTTAGGGTTGTACCACACCCCTCTCTGACCCCGTCTCCACCGACAGACGCCCCATTGACAAATAAAGACTCGTGATGGGAAAATCGAAACGGCTGTCATCTCAGAGAAGATTCCTCATCTTCCAGATGGATTTTGGTTATATGATTTGTGTAATACTGACTACTGAAGATACTGTGAAACTGTCCAGACTACAAGCAACATATACATGAAAATAGTTGAAGTACAGTCCAGCTTCTCTTTTGTAAAAGGATTAAGCTACAAGCTACTAACAGACATTCTCTCATTACATTAAATCTGGATGACAGGGCAAAATCTAATGAAATACAATATAAAAACAACAAGGATGAGTTAAACTATTCAAACTAAATGAAATATTTTTGATAATCTTGACTATAACTCGGGTTTTTTTCATATGATATTCTAACTAATTCATCCAGTTACAAAGAACATGTTTATTTTCAAGTGAAAAAAACATATGGAACATTGGCACAATCATATTTTTAAGCATGTGTCAAGCAGTGAACACAGTATACTTACATGTACGCCAAGTATTTCGCCCCCATTTAAACTAAATCAAAATGGCTTCAATGGAATGCAAATAAATCAAATAATTTGCATAAACCACCCGAGTTATAGTCAATGGATCAGTGAAAGAGTTCAAATCTTTATCCAACAAGTTAAACTAAAACGAATTGCTATACAGAAAAACATTTGCTTCTTCAGATCGCTTTGCTGACAAAGTTAGAAAAATCTACTGTCACACTCCTAAAAATAAGGTACTGTAACTTAAACAACATTTCTAGTGATTTGCTCCTAACACAACCACAAGTTCTGTGTAATGCTCAAGTTTGATGCTTTACCCATAATCCTCCATCACTATCAGGCTGTAAATCAGTTTACACACCAGCAGTGAGAGAGAGTTTCAGTAATCATGGAGAAATGGAAAAGTGCAGTTAAATGAATCATGACACATTATCTCTTCTGTATCAGTACTCCGATGGAGAATCTGAGAGATTCACAAACATCATTAAAACACTTCTAGGTCAAGATTTGCATGAATGTTTTCTATGAACACAGCCATACCTCCTGCACAATAGAGAGATGAGACTCTGGGGAATTTCATTGTTTTACTAACATTCTCCTCCATAAGAACACATGGGATATAGCTACTGTAAATACAGTACAGCTCTCTGAGATTCATGCATTAAAGGGATAGTTTACAGAAAACATTCTGACATCATTTACTCATGCTCATATTTTGAAGAATGTTGATATCCAAACAACACTGAACTCCACTGACTTCCACTGTATGAACACAAAACCACGAAGACATTTTTCAAAATATCTTCTGTCGCGTTCATTTCTATTTATACTAAAGTTACGGATTGCGGATTACTTGTAGCGAACAGGTTACATGTGAAAATAGTATTTGAGAACTGAAATGAGTGCAGTTGTCGTTCTCTGTCGTGTACACATGGCTGGTGTAACCCAATGCAAAAGCGGATCATTCATGCACACATGTCGACACAAAAGAGGCATTCCAGAGATTGACCGTTTCACCAAGTCTGCATTGTCACAGACACCAGATGAGTTAGAATAACAAATAGAGTTTAACTCCATAATCTCACTGTTTCCTATTACACAATGACAACAACACTCACATGAATTCAATGCTGTCAGTGAGAACTTCTGACAACTCTGGTATAATTAAACGACCGGTCAGGTTCAGAGTAAACTAGTAAAGCTGTTAACGTTACCGGTTGACTGGGACTCAACAGAATAAAGCTTTACGTGGATTATTGCTTTTATAGTTCATTAGAGTAACTGTGCACGATCATGGTTGGCAGATAACATGTTGGAATTATCATTACAAGATGAAGATCTTTCTGAAATTATTCCTTTGCTTGGCAACCCTCATAACCCCAAAATGAGTCCATATGTGTTTGTGTTGATGGCAATAAAATCTACAATCTCTAGCTCTTTGCACATTGCAAAGATTGCAGCAGGTCAAACTAAAAACTTCTGATATCATTCACTTGGATGGATGGATGGAATTTAATGAAAACTGTTGAGTCAAATTTGACTAATTTTCAGTCCAAACCAAATGCATCTTTTGCAGTAAATTCAATCGATCCGTATTTCTACACATTATAAATGTGCACACACGAACACATTCTCTTCTGACTTAAACATTTACAGTAAATCTAAATCCGCTCAAGACCTCAAGGTAAATCGCCAGCAGTTGTGATGACTGAACATCAGAGATAAGATGAAAATGACAGGGTTGGTTAAGCAGGAATTATGAGATAAAAACACTTTCACTGGTCACCCGTAAGAAAAGATGAGAAACGTGAGAAACTTCATTACATCTGTCCTGTAAACCAAACCCAAAACACCAGCACTATTATTAAAAAATAAATCAAGATCTATTTACTTCTGACATGAAATCACTAAATCTCTCTGTTATACATCAGTTAAGTTACAGTACAGATGTCCACCGCGGTATTCCCCGGTACGCTCTTATCTTTTCAAAACGACAGCCTCGGGTCATCCCAGCTTCTTAAAATACTTGCACGGATTCATATTTCGGACTTATAGAAGCTCAGAGAATAGAAATGTGACTCCTGGAGATGGCCTGAAGCCGCTGTCGCACTTCAATTATCACATGAGCTTCAATACAAACCTGCCGTGAGAGCGACACAAGACACATTAACACTCAAAGACAAGTTTCTTACAAACTTAAGCCAACGTTTACTACATTCATGAAGCACTAAACACACAAACCCTCAGCTCACAACTTAAGAAATGTAAAGACATATCAACTGCCTTGAATGAGGAGATTTTACAGAAGCTGTAGGATATTTTCACTGTAAGAAGCTGCATTTAGACACATTTACAACGGCTGTTTAAAAGGATAGTTCACCCAAGAATGAAAATTCTGTCATGAATTACTCTCTACTTTAGTTGTTCAAAATCTGTATAAATGTATTTGTTTGGTTGAACACAGAAAGATATTTGGACGAATGCTTGCAACCAGCAGTTCTTTGACTCCATTGACTACCATAGTAGGAAAAATGACAATAGTAGTCAAAAGTAAAAACTTTTTACTGTCCTACATTCTTCAAAATATCTCATTTTGTGTTCAACAGAACAAAAAAAACGTAATTTTCCCTACTATGGAAGTCATTGGGGTCCAAGAACTGTTTGGTTACAAGCATTCATCCAAATATCTTTCTGTGTTCAACACAACAAAGACATTTATACAGATTTGGAACAAATCAAAGGTCAGTAAATGATAACAGAATTTTCATTTTTGGATGAACTGTTCCTTTAATGTGGCTGAATGTTTGATTGTTTTAAAAATAAAATTACACATGATAGATGTTCTGTCATTACAATAAAAGCTGATGTTGAGTCGGGTCAGCAGTATGTACTCAGGTCTTCACGAGACACACTGACTATGAAACATCTAATGTAAACTCAACCCACAAAAACACATTTATTACACAAACCATTTACACACCACACAGATCTACTGTAAGCAGCTTCTATTTCTCTTCTCTTCGCATTGTGTTCGGGACAGGTACACACATATAAACTATAAAATCTGACGCTTATCAACTGAGAACACACAGACGCTGTACAGCCGCAGGAATGTTTAAAAGATTAAAGCTTTTCAGTCCTACTAATGTAAGAAAACACAATAAGTGAACAGAGCCGTTTCAGGTGTTAATGTTACATTAGGTTAATTGTTGAATTATGATCAAAGAACGTTCAAGAAATGTGTTCAGTATCTTTAAACGCTCAACATGCAAAACATTAACATGAGGTATTTGCATACAGTAAGCGCTCTGAGTTTTGCACGAGTGAGTATCAGATATATTACTACAGTACTTTTATTCCTAAAAATGAAAGTAAAATTAGCTGAAATAGTAAATGATAACGACTGTTCCAACACACTTCTTAAAACTATTATTTCAGTAACACTTTTTGTTTATTTTCAAACAGATGTGCATTTAATAATAGTGAATAAGGTGCAATATAATATTAAATATCTGAACACTGAAATTAAAATTGTGTTATTTAACGACTGTGACGTCATTTCTGGACTCATTTGATGCAAATGTTAATTTTTACAGTTTTTTGATATTTAACTAAGTTATTGAAATATCAGATGTTATTCAAGTTGAAATCCCACTTCATATCACAAAAGTAGAAATAAATATGAAATCTGATGGCTTGCTACCTTCCTTCGTAAGTGACAGACCAGCTCTGTTCTGCCTTTAACCGAACATATTTGTTACAAAATATTTAAAAGTATCATGATGTAATTTTAAACCTGACTTCCTCTCCTCAACAGAACACAGACAGAGATTACTTTTATTTCTACACCACTGTAGTCTTATATTTCTAGATTGTCACAACATCTCTCTGTGTGTGTGTGTTTACTCAAACTGTGTGAAAGTGTACATACAGTAATGATCTTGATGATTATTATCTCTGTGCAGTTTGACAGATGAGAGATCAGATCATCAGACAGTTCTCAGTTCTCTGGCATGTAAGACGAGCCGATGCTTACCTGTTCATTCTCCAGCGTCCACCTGCCTGACCGTGTATTTGTGATTCTCGGTTTACACCGTCCTGACTACATGAATCCACCCGCTACCCCTCTGACTGATTCTCTGACCTTGCGGCCACATGAAGATTAGGCTGAACCCTGTTCACAAGTCACAAGATCCAATAACTTGTGATCCACAGCAAAAGTGCCCTTGAGAAATGCGACAGTTCTATACGAACGCTTATATTGTGAGGCACCAAAATCGAATTAAATCTAAAATGAATATTGAATGTGTGCCTGGTAAACCAACATTAGTCACATGGCTTTGAGCATCAAATTATCATGCTAGTGAAATATTTTTAACATTTTCAACAACTGTAAGCACTTAATATTACATCCCTGTCACTCACTAAAAATCTCATGAGAAATCACAGAAGAGATCTCTTTAATATCTCAATTAATTCTACTAGACAACATAGTTTCAACTTTTGCTGAAGTCTCATCTGCATCTCTGATATTTCTCCTGATAAACAATCAGAAATCTCACAAATGTCTCTGTCATTAGAGTTTCAGAAGAGATGTCAACAATGTCTCAAACTGAGCTCAGATTTGTCTCATCTGCAATCAAAAGTCAATCTCAATATGAACTCAAACATTTCTCATCAAATCCAGATTATTTGACTTCTACAATCTACATTCATTTACACCTCCAGACTCATCATGTGTTTCAACTATTACACTCTCATTTGATTCTCTTTTATTTCTCTTAAGCAATTTTAGGAGAAACACCTGAGACTAAATTGATACTTCAATGAAATACAACTGAGAACTCCATCAAATCTCCTGAGCTATGAAAGAGCAACATCTGAGACCAAACATTTCCTCTGAGCAAATAATGATGTCAGCTTGTTTAACAGAAGAATGTGTTGTGAAGACAATAAGAAGCAACACTTCAGTAGAACATGAGGCCTGTGCAGGAATTTCACAGCGCCGCAGAACTTTCCCCAGCACATGCCACACAGATCACGCCCTGAACCGCCCCACGGGCCCCACGTTCACCCGTTATAAACGCATAAACACACACACAGGGGACTAACACACATGTAAAACATCAAAGCTGAGACCCTGAAACTCTTCTGCCCCATCACAAAAACACATGCATGGGATTCAAACACCCAGCTTTCACCTACTATGTGGAAAAACTCAGTTTGCATGACTCACATCAACATACTAAAGCAATGCACAGCACACACACGTTTAATGCACACATGCAGCAGACTGACATGCATGTACCTGTTTTCTGCTTTTGCATTGGAGGGCGGCGGGTGCAGAATGGTCTGATTTTCTTCCATCTCAACCACACATTTTGTGTTTAGTTCAATCTCTGCAAAGACAAAAGTTGTCAAAAGTTCACTAAATGTTTCTACCTGTGAGTTTTATGCAAAACAGACAAACTTAAACAGCCATGAATTGTATATCATAGAAAAACATCGCACTGTTATAACTGTGCATTATAACAGCCCGACGCGTTATGTAGCAACTTACTCCAGTAAAAGTACAAGATTTTATCTAGAAATAATCAAGTTTAAAGTGTCTCTTACCTCTCCGGTTCATGGGTCGAACTCGAACCGCCACTTTGACTTTCGTATCGGACATTTTCACTCAGTTTTGAAGGCTTGAAGTGGAGGAGAAAGCCGCTAGCCGCTCCTCAGAGCTAGCCGAATATTATTAACATGAGAAGAGTCCCGCAGACGCGCGCGAGGTGGACAAACAAGGACAAAACACTGAAAGAGTCCATAACCGAGCTGAAAAACACTCACAAAGAATCCAGATGACACCGTGAGGGCTTATTTTATACAGGTTTAATGTGTGTGGTGATAAAGGAGATCTGATCCCGAGTCAGACAGACAGCAGCATCCACACCGCCATCTTCACTGACTGACCCAACACGCGCGCGCACACACACACACGATGTGTGCATTAATGTGCATGAGGAAAATTACATGAACTCAATCTATAACAAACTGTGTGCATGAGATAAATTATGACACACACACACAACTGTCCATTTCTTACATAAAATATGGTTTTACTATAATTAACGATAAAAACATGGTTACTGTGGTAAAACCACAAAATAACCATGGTTTTCAAAACCAGAGTTATTGTAGTCAACCATGGGTTTGTAATCAACGCGCCAAAGAAAACATGGTTACACTGAACTTTTACCTTTTGATCACAACTAGAAAAGGAATCTTAGAAGCACCTGCTGTTGTCAATGTGCATCAACTTCTCAGATAAGACATGAGACATGACGTGAACACACACGCACGCGCGCGCGCGCGCGCGCGCACACACACACACACACACACACACACACACATATAAATGAGAGAAATTACATGAACACACACACACACACACACACACACACACACACACACACACACACATATAAATGAGAGAAATTACATGAACACACACACACACACACACACACACATAAATGAGAGAAATTACATGAACACACACACACACACACACACACACACACAAGAGAGAAATTACATGAACACACACACACAAGAGAGAAATGACATGAACACACACACACACACACATGAGAGAAATGACATGAACACACACACACACACATGAGAGAAATGGCATGAAAACATGATTTCAAAGAAGTTTTAAAGAAAATACATGTTAAAACGTTTAGATTTATTTATTTAGCAGACATGTTTATTCAAAGCCATTTCCAAATGAGAAAACATGATGAGATAAAGAATGAGAAGTAGAGCGAATAAAGATTCCCCCTCTGGGATTAAACAATCAGATTCTCAAATCATTTCATATAAATGTTTTCACACTCAGTGTCACCAACCACACGGTTATAATGTCATTTATAATGTAGTGCATCTAAAAAAAATCAACACTCTTTATACAAGACTGTACTTATGAAGAAAAAAGCATTTATGCTTCTGTAATTTATTAGAATCACAATTTGTGCCAAACAGATGCATTCTGGGAATAAAATCAAAACCTTTCATTATTCTTAAATTCTATAATTTATGGAAATGTTATTTATTAACATACAAGGAAAAATAAGAGACCACTTCAAAGACTAATTTCATTTTTTCTGAATATGCTATTTATAAGTTTGTGTTTAGGTAAATTGATTATTTTTGTTTTATTCTGTGAACTTAACAATATTTCCAAATTTCAAACAAAAATATTGTTTCTATTTGCATTTATTTGCATACAATGAAAACTGGAGAAACAGGTCAAAATAACAGAAATGCTCTGTATTTTTTCAGACTTCAAATACTGCAAATAAAACAAGTTCATATTCACTTTTAAGTAATACAACTGTAATATGTCTAGGAAAGTTTACAAAATTAATTTATGTCATAACCTGGATATTTGTCCCAGTTTTCCTGTGTCTTGTCATGCTGTCAGTCTTTCACATTGCTGTTAAATGACTTTATGTCTCTTCTGACATTTGATTTAGTTAAATATCACAATATTATAAAATTCTGGAAATACTGATTAGATGAAAATTTGGAAGTCTCTTAATTTTTTTGGCTGTGGCTGTATGTCAATTCATCATGCATTTCCTCAATAAAGAACTGTAGTGATGGTCGTACGAAAATCTTATCTATTGCACAACTTTATTTTTGACCACAACTTGAAAAAGAATCTTAGAATTAAGTGCCTGTGTTCACCTAAAGACTCAAACCCACATCATGTTTTCAGTGTATTCTGGGTATAACTACTTCACCGTGTGATCTCCTCTGTCCAGAACAATGAGCACATTTAACAATATTTCCACATATTATTCCACATAATATTTTCACATTTGAGTCTGTTAACATCCGTCCTGTGGGGGGTTAACACGGGCATGATCTGTGGCTTTCCCAAACTCCTCTGTTTGTCCCCCACAACCACATCTCCACTTCTGTCAAAACCCACAGTTTAGACTCAAACCGTCCGATTTTCAAACACGTGTTGCCCTGAAAACACCCACACGTCCCAAGATTCTCCACGACGGCCACGTGTCCTGAAATCCTGCAACGCCACCGACCGCGGACACGTCAGGTGTTTCACGACGACTTTGTTAACTAACTCCACACCACCGCTGAAGTCCAACACGAGGTTCAGTGTTCCGTCACCAAAATCTGTCCCCGAGCGTCAACGTCAACACCCCACAACAGTTTAAAAGAGTCTTGGATGGTCACCACAGGACAGCCTTGACCGTCCCGTCACCTGCATCTGTAAGCACCACGTGTCTGCTTGAAGCCACGGCTACATCGAGCGGGTGACAGACATCCGCAGGGCCGTGTCCATAACACCCCAAACTGCACCACGATAATGTGTCTGGACGGCTCAATCACAGTTATCCCACATGGGTTCATAATCGTCCCCCAGCCCCCAAAAGCGGAACAGAGATACAGTGCCCTCGATCTGAGGCCTTCAGTGGGGTTTATTTCTGGATAGTGGGCAGGTGGCCTGGGATCAGGAGCTCCTGGAGATTCAGAGGGTTCTCTACAGAACGGACGGACTGGGACAGAGCGCAGACACACTTAAGACGCGGCACGTGGCCGCAGGGAAGATGACTGGCCGCGTGTTCTCTCGTCTGCACAGTGAAGCTCTCAAACACACTTTACACTCCAGCAGGTTCACACGGATCGCTGTCAGAATGTCTTCTGATCTCATGATGTGTGCATTTATTTTGATGTTCACGATACCTCGGGTATTTAAACACTGGCCTCATTTCCGGCAGATGGTTTACGACAGTAACAAACATCATCATGTGACTGCAAACATGAACTGAAGATCTGTACCGCCATCAACTGGTGAAGAGAGAACAGTACAGAAACATCTGATGAAGTAATAACATGAAAATATCTTATTAAAGGGATTTGGGCATTCAAAAAGAAATCCACATGAAAGGGAATTAAAGAAGATATTTTGAGAAATGTCTCTGTGGTTTTGTGGAAGTGCAGTGTTCTTCAAAATATCTTCTGTTGTGTTCCTAACAGTTTTTATGTCAAATGTATGTAATTTAGTCCTGTGGCCATGTGGACAGTGCGCTTTGGGCAACACAAGTTTGATTCCCGGCTTGCCGTCCTTTCCTGCTCCCATCACTTCCTGTCTGTGCATACTGTCCTAACAAAAAACGACGCCTCTGAAAAATATGCAGTTTAAAAATGCTTATACGAAGCGACTTGACATTTTTATCAGTGTTTCCTGTTAACTGAAACCACAATCTTTGCCGTTCTAACCCAGTTCTGTAAAAACTGAGCCACAGGACCAGAAACTGTAACTCTTGTATATATAGATGAGAGCAGTGCTGGTGTTTTCTGGGTTATTTTTGTCTGTGCTGTTTGAAATCTGATGCCATGTTTCTATATGAGATCCAGCTAAGGTCATGCAGAACAATTCACCCGTGTGTTGTGTAGTTTTTGACTTGCCTCTTCACAACTTTACTGTAAAGACGGTTATGATCATAGAGGTCTCGGAGGTTTAAATGATACCAAGAGGACCTTGAAAAGCTGATTGGTAATAGACAAACTCAAGATGGCAGCTGTGCTAACTATACTCCATCCATACTAAACAACATAACTTTATGTTAAGAGTTTAAGAGAAAAGTTCATAAATATCTTCACACTGTAATAAATGCAAGCACAAAACTTTAGACAAACAAGATACACAAGACACAGGTTATGTTTAATCTTAAAATTCAGTTACACCTCAATGAATCATGAGTTACAATTATTTGCAAACAAACAGAAGTTACTGCAGAGATGTAAAGTTCAGTCATGTTGTGTCGCAAAAAGAAAAATATTTGATATTTTCACAGAAAAGACGGTGTCACCTTTACAGTTCATATGAAATGTAACACATGAAGAAAAGGCAAGAAAACCGTATGCACGCACGCACACAGATGTTTTCTCTTAAAGAGTGTTTTGGCAAAGGTATATATGTAGGTTCAGTCCATCAGAGATGAGATGAAGGACCAGAAGAGAAATCTTCAAAACACAGAATAACAGCAATACAACTGAACACAGTTATCAAAACACACAAGCAGGCACACGATTCATGTATGAAATGAGTATGTTCATCCAAAAAGGCTTGAATTCTGCAGTAAAAGTGTAATTTCCTGAAACATGCAAAAACAACGACAACAGAGCAAGAAAATGACTGGAGGAGAACGCATGAAATCACTCAAAATAAACATTATGACATTAAAACATCCGGCGAGTCACAAATATCACTGCAGCAATGATGAAACCATAAAAAGTGCTAAAAACTGTGTGGTTCTGTCACATCTGGGTCAACTTCATCCTCTCTCATCCTCAGCAGCTTAACCTGATTTAACTACATTCAACTGAACGTCAGTCTGGATGAAACACTGGCCAAAAGAATACCGAAACCTGTTCAAGTCAACAAGAACACTCAGAATCCACTGCAAGAACAATATTAACATACTTTAATATCTACTGTAGTAAACAGCAAACTTTGTTCATGTATACAACAGTATTCTGTAGAATTAACTATAGTGAATTGATATACTGTAGTAAAATCTGAAGAATACATTTAGTATAATAATGTTCAAAAACACTAAAGCATTTAAGAATTTTACTCCAGTTTACTGTACGAAAGTATGTTGTCATGCGAGTAATGAGTGCTGATCAATGACAAATAACACCATATGGGTCAACTTGTGCTTTCATAAACTCAATTGCAATTTCCTATCCATTTCCTTTCAAACCCTCAAACACTTATACCAGCATACACTAGAGGATTTACTGTAGTAAACCATAGTATAATTTAGTATATTATAATAATTGTACTATAGTATTCACCAATATTGACAAACTGTAGTAAATACTGTAGTATACTTGTAAACTATACTATTGTGTAATAAATATACTATAGTATGCTATAATATTTCATAGTATTGGATAGTATACAATTTATGACTAGTGGTATATACTGTAGTATACGGGAAGATTTACAATAGCAAACCGTGGTATGATATAATAGTATTAGTAGTAACGACTAGCGAATTTGTAAACTGTAGCAAATACTGCAGCATATTTACTATAGCAAACCGTAGTATGATGTAATAATTATACTATAGTATTTAGTAGGATTGACTATAGAAAATCGATAAACTGTAGCAAATACTGCAGTATATTTACTATAGCAAACCGTAGTATGATGTAATAATTATACTATAGTATTTAGTAGGATTGACTATAGAAAATCGATAAACTGTAGCAAATACTGTAGTATATTTACTATAGTAAACCGTAGTATGATGTAATAGTATGACTAGAAAATTGATGAATTGTAGTAAATACTGTAGTATACGTTTTACTATAGTAAGGTTTAAACCACTATAGTATCTAGAAAATGTTACCACAGTTTACTATAGTAAATACTACAGTACTTTTTCATGTGGGTGAAACAAAAACACAGAGCGGGACGTGACTTCACCGGTTGGGTCATTTGAACGTGTTGAGATTAGGTAAAAAAAGATTTGCTCATGTTCCCAGAAGGCAAAGCGAGTTATATATTTGAAATCATTCCCAGTAAGAGCAGGAATGTACAGAACAGTAAATAAGGTAAATGTTGAATTCATGTTGACTTTCAACAGTGGGACATTATTTGAAATCAAGTGGATATAATACACAGTGATAAAATGATTCACAACCACTAGTTAAACAGCACGGATCATTTACAGCGCTCAGACGGGTCTTTATCTCAACACTGAACATACAGTATTATCATCTCTGACAACCGTAATGAAGCAGACGTCAGCGCTTACAATTTCTGAAATATCCGGACCAAACCTGAGATGATCTCACCCTCAGTCAAGTGACTTTACCTTCATTTACAAGAGTGATACAAATGTGCAAAAGTTTGCCGTCCGTTCAGTAAACGCTGATCTCATTTTTCCACACCGTTGATGCTTTTGTTTGTTTCAGAATCCTTTACTTTTCTTCTAGTCGAGGACGTCGTGCTTTCCATCTCAAACTCCCCTAAAAAGACACAAATCCTTCATTAGAGGCCGATATGACATGCTGACATTCATGTAATGTCAAATCTTTATCTCAGCTACTTGTGATGAAAACCTTTCTAATCCAAATACATCATCATAATAAACTATACAGACTCAGTGTGAATGTTGTTTTACCTTTGCATTCAGATCCACCATCAGCTCCTTCAGAGTAAAAACTGTCCTCACACTCGGAGAAACTCTGAAAAATCACAACATTATATATTCAACTCAGTTCTATAGCACTAAATATATCCTTCCTAAATTTAAATACATTTTAAAAACCAAAAATATTTAGTATCGGTATAAAAATAAAAACAGGACAATTATTTAAAAAAATTGTCGGCAAATTATGCACACTAGAATTACTAGTGAATTAATATAACAATGTAAAAATGCAAACAAAATTTTATGTAAAACTTATTAAAAAGATTTCTTTTTTATTCTTTAAGAAGCTGTCCAACATAAAAAATACTGAGGTATACTTTACATTTAGTAATTTAGCAGACGCTTTTATCCAAAGCGACTTACAGAGAGATTAGGAAGCATACAGCGATACTTCAGTATTTACTACAGTGGCAGTCGTGGTCCAGTGGTTAGAGAGTTGGACTCATGACCAGAAGGTTGCTGGTTTGATTCTCAGGGCTGGTGGGTAACGGCTGAGGTGCCCTTGAGCAAAGCACCTAACCCCCACTTGCTTACTATACAAAATGTACAAATGTATAGTACAATGTAATGTAAGTCGCTTTGGATAAAAGCCTCTGCCAAATGCATAAATGTAAATGTAAACTGCAGCATATTGCAGCACAGATTTATATATAGTACAGTATAAACAACAGAGAATTGATCAACAGTATTAAATAATGTAGTACTATAGTAAATGTTAGGGTTAGGGTGACATCATTCTGCATATAAGATGATAACCTCTAATGAATACTGAATCCCTACAGCATTTAGTATATTTCACTACAGTAAACCGTAGAAAATTGTCTGAAGTATAACAGTATTTTCATGATCATGTACATGATCAGAATTACCTTTAAATATAATTTTGTAAACATCTCACCTTCTTTCTGGGTCCATAGTTCTCAGCGCACCAGACCATACCATACAGACACAGAAATGTGATGAACGCCTTTAAAACAAACAAACATTCAATTCCAACATCAGCATCTTCTTTGTTCTGAAAAGAAGATCTTGAGAAATCGTCCAGCCTCAGATTGAGTTTTAGAAATGCTCATACAGACATATAATAATGTCATCAGAGAGTAACTCACCAAACACAAGAGCCACAAAATCACATACAGAATCTGTGTCTTTGAAAACAAGTCTTGTCCAAATTTAATGCACGCTAATGCTTCCAGGAAAGCGATCGCCCTGTGTGAAAGAAAGACATGATGTGATAAAAACACTTCAGATATTGTAACTCAGCAAGTTTTGAATGTCAGATTTGCGTTAAATCTCAAAGCATTAAAACATCACACAGCATTTGTGTCTGTGAGAAACTCAAACCTCCCATCCGGGTCATTGCAATAAAAGATGAAGCAAATTCATTTATACAGCACATTTCATACACAAAAGCAATTCAAAATGCTTAACATAGAAATGGTTCACTAAGAAAAAAATATCGCAAAGAGAAACAAAACCAACAAAAATAAAGTTAAAACTCTTTAACAACACTGTTGTTATTGTTGACTTTAACAACAATAAAAAAAATATATATATATGTGTGTGTGTTTAAAATGTGTACAAAACTAAAATAATACTGCATAAAAGTGCAATAACGAAAAATAATCCACAATTTAAACAATTGTACAATCTTTAGATACGATGCATTAACACTACGACTAAAATCAAGTGATACAAAACTTTCAATTTTGTGTTAATGTTTGGTTTTTAGATGGATTTATAAATCTCTTTCTAAAGCTAAAATTCTTCAGCAGAGAGCAGTGAGTGGTTCATTAATGTTAATATTGTTGCTCAATTGAACTTGAAACGAATGAAATGTAAAGTAAAAGTAAAGAAACCAACATCACTGACTGTGTGGTTTGTCGATGGAAACACTACGAGATATCAGAAACACAGTAACAGCAGGTATAACGTTTGATTCAACCTACATTCAGTTTAAAGTCTGTAATGGAGATGAAATCTAACCTAGATGTTTAGCAACACAAGACACCTTTAAAGTGTGCAGAATGTAGGTCATTGTCTGAACTGTGATATATGTGAGGTGATAACAGAAATAATGCAGTGAAGCCGAGCGCAGTGGAACATGAGGGTTTGTGGTTAAACGTTCGGTCAACAGCATCTCAACTCTTCAACGGTCTAAAACCTTTCACCTTCAACAGCGACTATCTGACCTCAAACACATACACACACACACACACACACACATACACAAATATCACGCTATAATATAACATTAGATATTTCAGACTCACCCGAACACCCAACACTGTGTCCCCACACGCTTGCACTGTGTGTCTGTCAGGTACGCGTAATACTGCCTGTGCGATGAAGCAAAAATGAAGTCAACATCCAAAATGACTCATTCATGCCACCTTTTCAGTAAAATGTGGTGTGAAATGTACTACAGATATAAACGAAATGTGTTCTTACCGTACAGTGGGAGCCGTGATGATACCAATGAACAGAATCCTGCACCAGCTGAGAGCATGGCATGCTGGGAACACAAAGATGTGCTTCAGGAAGAAAGTGTTTAACTCCGTCAGCTTTAAAGAGAGAGAGAGAAAATAACTTTCATTTGATTTACTCAATCATCATTCACAATATATTATAAACACAAAATCATGTTACCACTGTCAGAGGTCTTGAAGCAGTAAATATGAAATTGGTTTTAATGAAAATACAGTAAATAGATTTGGTTTGCTGTGTTAAGGAGCTCAGTCCCAAAATTCAGCTCGAGCTCTAAGCAATCGCTTCCAGTGAAAAACAAAGACTATGTTGGAAAGACTTTTAATAAGAGATTATTAAATACACTTGGACAATGATTGACAGGACTGTTTGGTCAGGCTCCTCCCAGAGCTAAGCTTTACACGGCAAAAAATGGCTTTCTTAGTATTTTTGTCTTGTTTTTCAGTACAATTGTCTCAAAATTCTTGAATCCAGATGCATTTTCTTGATAAGCCAAATGACCAAAGAAATTAAGTCTTGTTTTTAGGCCAAAAATATGAAATGTAAGTATATTTGTGCTTAAAACAAGCAAAAACAAATCTGCCAATGGGTTAAGAAAAATAATCTTGAATTTAATGACTAAGAAAAAGGTTCAACTTAACTCAAGGGTTTTTTTTCTTACCCCATTAGCAGATTTGTTTTTGCTTGTTTTAAGCACAAATTTACTTACATTTCATGTTTTTTTTTGCCTAAAAACAAGACTTAATTTCTTACCTCATTTTGCTTATGAAGAAAATGCATCTTGATTCAAGACTTTTTAGACATTTATAGAAAAACAAGATCAAAAATACTAAGTAAGAAAGCCATTTTTTGGAGTGTAAAAACTGTGCTGGCATGTCAAATTAATATTGACAGCATAAAATAAGAATACAGGACACGTACAGGACATGAGGAAAAACTGCTGAGTGACTCTAATTTAGTCAAATTATTATTTATATTACTATTTTTCTTTCTATTATTATTACTATCTGTCTTATGTTTCTGCATGTCTTAAATGTAATTTACAGTATTTGTTCATTTAGTGTGAGTGAGAATCTCATGTCATCATTTATATAAAATAAAGACATTTTAAAAAAATTAAAATTATGTGCATGTGTCGATATCATTCAGATTCACATGCATTAGTAATGTGGTCATGCTCTGTTTGTGAAGTGAAGAGTCCACTTCCCCTCCTCCAAATCCTGCTTTTTCAAACCCGTTTCATTAGGATCTCAATGCATGAGCAGGCCAGCCTCTCTCTTAAACAATAGTAAATAAAGAGCGTCCTTTCATCATCATGACAATGGGTCGGGATAAAGGGCATCTCGAGAGACGGCCCCGCAACCTCAACATCGTTCTAGATGCCTGACGGATAAACGGAGCAAAACAATCAAAGTTTATCTTTTACTTGTATGCAATAATAAATGACATGTTTACTGTGAAAGTAAAAATGCAAATTGTATGTCATTTATTAATTGCATTAATGAGTTTTAAAATAGTCCATAAAATATCAACTTTCATAGTTTTTGGAGAGTTTGGGAAATGTATTTTTACTCATAATCGTCTGCTGTAGTAACCTGGTTATTTAGTCTATTTAAAAGGTCAGTTCTGGTCCTTGATTCTGATTGGCTGAGCCGAGATCTAAGCCGTAATAAAACACCCCGATTTATAACAGCTGACCGCATGGCTCACAAAGTATCACTGCGCCACATATTTTTATATATAAGAAAATATAAGAATTAAGTAAAAAATCTGCCAATGGGGTAAGAAAAATAAACTTGTATAATTCAGGTTTCGTCTTAGAAGAAGGTTTTGTAAAGAAAAACATAGTAATTTTTTATACTTTTTTTTATAAAATAAGATTAAATATTTAAAGACACCTTCCTTGTCAGTAAATATATTGATTTGATTAAACACTTTCGAACTTTAAAACAAGACCAAAAACTTTGTTTTTTGCGATCGGGCATCAAAACACCCCGAGGATGATTTACTCTACGCTTTATTTTCACGTCCTACATCGAGTGGTCTTCACATGATGTCCAACACATCCGCGGTCAAGACTTGAATATAGAGCATCTAACCTGCCAGATGATCATGAAGAGATAAACTCCTGTCACTCTCTGGAATGATGACTTTGGATCAAACCAGCGCACATACGTCCAGCTGGCGGGTGTGAACTGCAGAACGGCACGTTTGATTTTACCCGTGGTGCTGTGAATGTCTCTGTGGGGTGGAGAAACACAACTCCATCAGTCTCTGTACACGTCACAAATAAAGTTGACAAACGTCTGTCGTACGGTGGACTCACTTGATACTGGCCCAGTGATACGTGCGCATCTCCAGAAACCGACAGACGGTCATTCCTAGACAGATCCCTCCACCGTTACATAACAAAATATCCAGAATCACCTGATCCCACCAGCACTCCGCGAAATTCGGCAGAAGATGCATGAAGAACAACTGTGAAGAAAAATTACTGCAATGTTATTCACTACAAAATACAAACTTACAGAATCTCTTTGTGTTGTTTCTCAGTACAAATAAGCAAAATGAATTAGTTTTTTCTTAAAACAACAAAAAACCTTTAATGGGGTGAGAAAAATAAGTGTCTTTTCCTTTACATTAAGTTAATAATTAGCAGATATTTTCTTTCTACTTTTAAGCTTGAACTCGCCAAAAAAACGAAAAGTTACTTTATTAAGTAAATGTTTAAGAATGATTCAAGATTCAAGAATGTTTAGATATTTGTATAGAACAATATAATACTAAGAAACCTTAACCCTAACCTTCAAAGGTTATTTACATTACCGATTGTAAATGATAAACATGTAATGCATCATGTTGATGCTGAAGGTGTGATGCTGTGATGTCTGTACCTCTGTGAGCTCCCAGGTGATGCTGATGGTCCAGCACAGGCCGTAGCTGCGGATGAGAAGAGCTTTCATACCCCAACCCCAGAAATGACTGAAGGCGAAGATATCGAGGTGACTGAGGATACGCTCCCACGTAATCACGTGACAGTTCACAGCGTACTCCTGTCAATCATCACAAAAACATCTCAAATTATACAGCAAATGTATTGCAATTCTTTCTCTCGTGTCATGAGTTTCTTTCTTCTTCAGAACACAAGAGAAGATATTTTTAACTCCATTGACTTCCATTTGAACACATTTCTCAAAATATCTTCTGTTGTGTTCCACTGAAGAAACACTCACATGAGAGATTAGAAATGATGACAGGATTTCGATTTATGGCTGAAGTGTTTCTCCTCTCACACACCATTATGTCAGCTTCTCTCTTGGCATAACGGAGGTTTGGATCCAGCCAGTACATGAGCGCTTTCACCTGCTCCCAGTTTAGAAAGATGATGAAAACCAGGAAGAGGAAGTAGAGCACGCTCAACCCTGACAAACAAAACGCACACACGTCATAACCTCCAAAACCACTTACATACAAGAGACACGTCTGTATGATCCCCGTATCATGTCATCATTACATTAACATAATGAAGGAGAGAGCAGATGTGGGTCACGTGATGCTCACCGAACACTATACGCCATATTGCTGGATGAGGTCTGGTGAAGGGCCCTGAAATCAAATCAAACTTGTATTATAATCCGCACAGAAGATCATGAGCACGAGGAGAAGATATCTCACCGTTAGGAAACGCAAGAACACTGATGATCAGGAAGAAAGAGATGACCAGGATCAGACCCACCCAAACATTACTGTCAGGATTCCCATCATCTCTGCAACACAAACATTCAGTCACACACACACACACACACATACAGCGACAGACCGCTCTTCTGCTTCTTAACCACAGTTAGTTTCATGATATCATGAAATCAAATATTTCATAGAATGAATGTGTGTGAAACTGAGAATATGTACATCTTATCACTTGTTTTGAGCAATAAAGCCTCTTAAGAATACGATTTTTACACGGTTCATGTAAAAACCATAAAGCCAGATTCAGATGTGTTGAGTTCACATCACACGAGGGAAAGGAAGCGCTTCTGAGCGGATGCATTATTGGTCAATGCTCGATAAACCACATGGATGAAGTCATACAGGGGTCATGAGAGTTTTTATGCCTCGTCGATGATGATGATGATGTTCAGCCCAAAATAAAAATGCTGTCACGTATTCTCTCTCATGTTTTCTCTCAATTTTGGACATTTTTTATTAGCATTTAGCCAAAACGATTTACATTGCATTATATCATATATTTGTTTCTGAGCATGAGCTACAGAAACTTTCTTCAGTGGAACACAACAGAAGATATTTTGAGAAATGTCTCGGTGGTTTTGTGGAAGTCAAAAGAGTTCAGTTTTGTTTGATTATCAACATTCTTCAAAATAACTTCTGTTGTGTTCTGAAGAAAGAAACTCATACAGATTTGACATGAGGATGAAGAAATGATGACAAAATTTTTACTTTTGGGTGAATTATCCCTTTAATGTATAGCCTACTGTATTATTCTGTAGTATGAACTATAGTGATCTGACAGACTAATATGATAAATAAAATAATGTAGTGTACTAATACTTACTACAGCAAGGTTCAACACTACAGTATCTGAGAATTGTACTAAAGCTTGCTATATTAAGTATAGGCTACTATTTTTATGGACATCAACTGTGTTATTTTTGTTACGCTACTATTTGGATGTTATTAAGATTTTACTTGTTGTATCTTCTTGTCAAGCTATAAAAACTCTACAGCCCGGAAGAACAATATGCTATGTGCTATTGCTAATCGAAGTGGATGGGGCGGTCTCATTCTAATGCCATTTACCTGCACAAACCTTAAATGTCATGAATCATTTTGATTTAAGCGATAACTTAAAGCCTGACACGATCATACAGATGACTTAAATCTAACACACATGGAGTTAAAGTCACAGACTTTTTAAATGAGACCCTACACGACCCCCTCAACAACACACCAGCACTTATATCACAGGATACTGTACATTTCTATACAGTATTTGTGTTACAGTATCTCTTTGTGTGTTACAGTAACTCTGTGTGTGTAACATTGACACATTGTAACACGGTTGCGTCACCACTCACCGCGTGAACGCGAAGTACATGAGACTGAGCACCGTGCAGGTGAGGAGCGTGAGGGTGTGCGGCTTGTAGAAGAAGTCGATGGTAATGTCCTCCACCTGCTGCTCGTTTATCATACGAAAATGCATCCGATAGTTCACATCGTCTTTACTGAGAGTCCGAGATCCGTACGAGGACGCCATGCTCGACCCCTGATGTTAGCAGCTCTTCTGCACCGACGCAACCCCATGCGTTTACGCTTTCCCGCTGCGTCAGCCTCAAACGCATGGACGTCGCAAGCAAATATAAGAGGAGCGATGAGACAGATGCTCGGGAAAAGCGCAACCGTTATGGGATAGAAAGATGGCAGACACTTGGGGTGAAAACACACATTTCTTGCGTTTCTATTGGCGAGGCGCTACGGAGAGCCGCGTGGGTCAAACGCGCAGCTCCGAGTCCGCACATGCACTTCGGTGTTTGAGAGAAGTGTTATTGTTGGACAAGACCAAATAAGCCTCAGTATTTATTTAGTCGTACAGGGGCACAAAAGTATCCAGACTTTTTTTTTTAAATGTGTGAATGTGACATCTGCAAATAAATTGCGCTAAAGGTTCACGACCAACTTAATAATCACTTTTAATAAACTCCATTTTTAGTTGAAAGTATGAAGTCACTTCCTCTGTTTTCACACATAAGACTTCTACATTTAAGCTGAGCTGCTGACATTGTATATACTCTACAACTTCTAACCACAGTCCACAGCCCTAAACCAACGTTCATACAGACCTTTCTGCATTTTTACATTTTCACATAAGCATCATTCAGATTGTTTCCCTCCTCACTGGCTGATACACAAAAATGGCCTCATGTTTTACATTTGGTCCCACAACAATAGACAAACAAGACCATCAGTTCATCACATTAAGTGTTGTTTTATGCGCTCCTACTTGTAAGTCGCTTTGGATAAAAGCATCTGCCAAATGAATAAATGTAAATGTAAGTGTGGAAATTGCGCTAACCTTGTCCTCACCCTAAAAACAACAATATATTTTTGCACATTTTAGAAGATGGTTCTTGGTTTAGGATGTTCTTTCATTGGTTTAGGTAGATTTTTTTATGCTAGAGTAATATTTTCACACTTCTGTGGCTGCAGAACCGCAAGCAGAAGCAAGAAACTGTGACAAACAAAGAGAGCCGAAGGTCTTTTTCAGACAGACAATCATTATTATTTCAACCTTTCTCTACAATGTAAATTACACTGGTATAGTACTATAGAACAATGATTATTATTATATTCAAACCAGTATAATTCATAATAAAATACAATAAAAAAATACTCTATAGGGAATAAAATAATTAAGGGACCAAAATAAACTACAGATGGAAATGATATGATCTGTGTGACTCAGAAAAATAAACAAAATATTTTGTAGAGATTTTTATATTTATAATGTTCAATATTAAAATAGAGTAAAATTACATTTAACAACAAAGTTTAAACTGTATCACACAAACAGATGATTAAGCACTTCATTTGACTTCACATTATATAATAATACAGGATTTTCATGGATACATTTACATATGTGCAGCTATACATTCCATGCATTCCCTGGGAATAGAACCCGTGACCCTGGCATTATCCATTCGGCACTGAATGAACTATTAAAGAAAACAAAGAGTTCATTCTGAAATGTTTTCAAGATTCACGAGCCAAGAAACATCCGATCAACCGTCCTGCTTGATAGTGATCAAGGGCTGAAATGAAGGAGGTCAGAGTTTATATATGCGTTTCAAACATCATACTATCTTTTTAAGTTGAATGTTATTTACCAGAGTATTGAAATGAGATCTGCACACGGCTTTACTGCCCCAGAAGAGCAAAACAAGAGCCAGAATCAACTCCAGTCCTAACAATACATACATCACCGTCTTCAGTCCGATGTAGATATTATACTGAAAAAGAAATGTGCCATGAGTCACAACATTTATTTGTATGCGCATGTTTACTTGATTGACACAAGAAATAAAAATCTGTACCTTTGGACCATAGCCCCCCTGTAAAATAAATAAAGAAAATCAATAATATATATACTGTATAAATATATGTAGAGGTGAAGAAGTGCTCTATTACCTGATCATGCAATACTGAGCATAGAAAGACAGCAATAATAGACCAAAAGACACTCAGAATGTTGAATATAAACGACAGCTTGACCTTTTAAAAAAACAACAACACAAATCATTTCATTGAGCGTTCACTGTGGTACAAACATGCAGTTATGAAGTAAACACACACCACGGGCATGATGGGAGAACTTCCAGCGGCACATGTCAGAATTCCTCCTGCAATAAACTAAAAGACAAAAATCAGTACAAACCAAATCCACGAGCAACATCCATTTCATCAGAGATGCAAACAAAGCGTGCATGAGCTGTTCTGGAAATGGTTCTTGTCATTGTATTGTGATATGATATGATGGGATGTGTTCTCACCAGAATGTTGGGTAAAGTGTAGATTAAATGAGAAGAACCGTATTGAAGAGTGATGAGAACACCAACACAAATCACAAACACACCGATACTGAACTGCGCCGCCTGCGAAAACAAACACCTCAAACATCTGATAACACTTTCACAATCTGGGATTGGTTTCTTTATTTGTTTATATTCACCTAAAATATCACCAGAAAGGGTTAAGATTTTAGGAAATACATCAGAAAAACAGGGAAAATCATCAGAAGAAGATTTACTGTGCTGATGTCATTTAAAAACTTACTGAAACTGCCATGCTGATGATATCATTTTTATGGAGAAGTTTATAGAAATTTTATTTACATTTACATTTAGTCATTTAGCAGACGCTTTTATCCAAATGAGGTCAAATTTTATGAAAGGAAGTTTGTACCCCCAGTTCCTTCGGTCGTCCTCGGAGAAAAACCTTGTAAGCGTCTTTGAAGACGCAGGTGAATTTCTCTGGCATCAAGTGACCTTCTCCAACATTTCGAAGGTTTCCCAGCGGGATCGTGATGACCATACAGTCATCCGGCTTAAATGTGTAGCGCATTTGTTCACACTGAATAAAAAAAGAGGAGAAATATCTCAAATATGTAATTTCTCAAATCAGCAGCAGAGATTTGAAGAAAAATCACAAGTACAGCAGATCTGAAACATTTAGTGCAGCAGAAGCTGATGGCAAATGGTTATTTGGTATATATAAATTATTTAAACAGAAATATTTGAAATCAACAAAACTGATGAGAATCTGTAATATTTTGAAAGGTAGGCTATATACATTCTGCCGGAGAGGTGTTTTTAGGCTTATTACATTTTAGTTTGTTGCTTGATGCCGCCTTATAAAAATACTTCTAAAATTAACATTGTTGAGACAAACCACACAATCTGACGCACACATACAGCCTCCGATAGAAATAAACTAGATGTAGAAAACAAGTTTTAACATTGAAAGTGCCCTTTTCCACCTAGCAGTTTCAGTTTTTGTTTGCACTGATGGCTTATTAAACGCTAATATTATTCCACAGATAGGCTACAAAAAGTGTTTAAATAACGTTTCAAACCAACAACTTACAACATTCTCAAGTTTTCAAATAAAAAATTGACCAAATCTGAAAGATTTTAAGCAAGACCGAATAAGATGCAAAGTACACTTTTATTATTATATAAATGTATTTCCGAGAAGTTAATGCTAAATAAAGGTCTTACCCGCTGGATTTGAGGTGTAGATGTGAAGTGTGCTTGAAACTAGTTCGATCGCAGAAGTTTGTCTGAAGCGGCGCAGCTCAAACTGCTGTTCTCATCATAGTTCCTTATTTTTTGGCCAACCACAGATAAACACCCTACATGAAGCTCGAGCTTCACTTGTGTGTCATACAGAAGACAGACACTGCTAGTAAGATGCGTATAGCGCCTTTACATTCATGCATTTACATTTACGCATTTGGCAGATGCTCTTATCCAAAGCGACTTATACATTACATTATACATTTGTTTTTGAGTATGTGCAACTCCTGGGATCAAACTCATGACCTTGGCGTTGCGAGCACCATGATTGAGCTAAGCTTTATTTTCACAGACACTATGTAAGTTATAGGCTGTAAAGAGGCACAAAAGGAACAGGACACTTGCTAATAATTCACAACTCATTTAATGATCACTTTTTAATAAGCTCCTGCGCTGTTGCCTCGTCAAACAACATCCTGCGGTCTCCCTGAGGTCGGGTTGATTGTTAATAGTTGATAGTTAAATTTTGAGGAAACTATTTTTAATTTCAAAAGCAGAACAATACCTAAAACAATACAATGTTTAAAAAAACAAGAAAGCTGTAAATTGTTTCTATTTGCCAAAAATGTCTAGTCTATGCTTTTTTTAACAGAATCACATTTATCGCCAAGTGCATGAGTTTACCTTTATGAGAATTTTCTTTGGTGTATTATTGCTTTACAGTGATCGAAACAAGTACAATACAATAAATAGGCAAGGCAAGTTTATTTATATACATTTCATACACAAAAGGTAATTCAAAGTGCTTTACATGAAATGATTGACAAAGGAAAAATAGAATACATAACATAATGCATAAGACACGTTTAAAAAGCAAATGATTTAAAATCACAAATACAAATTTAGAGAATTTAAAAGAGAATAAAACATAAATAAAATTGATTAAAAATGTGTATAACTGTAAATGATTTCCTTGCATTTTTACAGTAAGTTACTGGCAGCACGGTTACTGTATTGCTGATAATTTTGTAAAAAACAAATACAGCACACAAAGTATTACTGTTTCACTGCTACAAAACAGTACTTTACTCTATTTTTAATATATTTTGTAATTTTGCCTATTACTACTGTGTTTTAGTATACTGTAATCTACTGTAATACCTATATTGACACACTACTACTGTTTATTATTTATTGCAATAATTACAAATAATATTATATGTTATAGCAGTTTAGATATAAATCCATATGTATATATATGAAATAATAAAATCTAAAGAAAAGGAAATAAAAGTGCAGCACAGTGCCCAGGTTGTATAAAAAATAATCTGATGGTTTTAATTGGTCCCCACACATACACAAACATTTTATCATGTGAAGTATAGACATTCCGCTTGCTTTTATACTATTTTCACCTAAACTATAAAATAAACAATACAAATATTTTTGCACATTTTAAAAGAAGACGATTCTTGGTTTAGGGAATTGTTTTGTGCTAAAAGAATGTTTTTTATACACTTCTGTAGCTGAAGAGCGACATACAACAGTTTGTTTTTATCATGATAAAAAAGCGGAAGGACTTTTTCAGACAGACAATTATTATTATTTTATGTTATGCGAAGTACCCTAGTACTAGTATAATGATTATAATTATATTATATTTGATAATAATGAATAATGAAATAAACAGCAATAAATAATGAATAATAAATGAATGCAAAAATTAAGGGAATAAGACCATCCATAAATAAACCACAGAAAGAAATTCTATATGAAAAACAGTTTCATAAAGATTTTTATATTCATCATAATGCTCAATATTCAAATACAGTAAAATGCCATTTAAAAACAACATATTTCAGAATTTAAGCACACACTGCAGAATAACACATTTAGTTTTCATATGTTCATTTAAATACTTTTATCAGCTTACAGCGCATTCAAGCTATACATTCATGTTCTTGCTGGGCATTAAACCCGTAATCTTGATGTTGCCAGCGCAATGCCAGCTTAATACTCTACAGAATGAACTAAAGAAACTTCAATAAAACAAAGAGTTCACTCTGAAACATCCTGTAGAGAAAATCTCAAGATTCTCCGTTCAACCTTCCTGCTTTATAGCGTTTAAGGGCTGTAATGATGAAGGAGGTCAGAGTTTATATTATTTATTTATACATAGTTTTTTTTTCTTTTTAAGTTGAATGTTATTTACCAGAGTATTGAAATGAGATCTGCACACGGCTTTACTGCCCCAGAAGAGCAAAACAAGAGCCAGAATCAACTCCAGTCCTAACAATACATACATCACCGTCTTCAATCCGATGTAGATATTATACTGAAAAAGAGGAAAATATTCACAAATAAATGTTTGCATGTGCATGTTTGCTTGATTAGCAGAATTAAGAAATACTATACCTTTAAATATTTATTATTATTAAAATTATTATAATAAATGTATCCTGTGTTACAATTCAAAAAACAGCTGAAGACCCACCTCTTCCATGAGCACTTAACTGTCTCATAATATATATATATTTTTTAAAATTCCTACCTCTCTTTTCCTTTCCTAATGTTCTCTATATACTTGCTTATACTATCTTGACGTTGTATTTGAAAGCTTGTATTACTAGCACCTCTCGTGAATATTGCTTTACTTAGACGAATTGCTTGCTGTTTTCCTCAATTGTAAGTCGCTTTGGATAAAAGCATCTGCCAAATGAATAAATGTAAATGTAAATGTACTCCTGTAACAAACAAGAAAATGCATCAAATATATGTATAGTCGAGGACTGTAATAAATGATATAGGCTATAGGTGTAAACACGCTGTATTACCTTATCATGTAATAAAAGACAAAGAACGTGAGCAATAATAGCCCAGAAGAGACTCAGAATGTTGAATATAAGCGACAGCGTTTTATTCTGCGTTCACTGGGGTAAAAACATGCAGTTGTGAAGAATATTTGTAATGTGAACACACACCACAGGCATCATGGGAAAACAACCAGCGGCATATGTCAGAATTCCAAACTAAAAGACAAAAATCAAGTGTTCTGGAAATGGTTCTTGTCATTGTATTGTGATATGATATGATGGGATGTGTTCTCACCAGAACGTTGGGTAAAGTGTAGATTAAATGAGAAGAACCGTATTGAAGAGTGATGAGAACACCAACACAAATCACAAACACACCGATACTGAACTGCGCCGCCTGCGAAAACAAACACCTCTTTCCTCATTTGTTTCCTCATTTCCCTCGAGCGGGATCGTGATGACCATACAGTCATCCGTCTTAAATGTGAAGGACATTTGTTCCCACTGTATTCAAACAACCCAAATGCGTTTAAATAACACGCAGGTGCAAAACCGTCAAATTACAATTGTACGTGTATATCTACGTCAATCTTTGCATGGAAATGATACGCCCTCGGCGGAGAGCCGCCATTTTAAAAACATAGCCTACATGAAGAGGAAACACTGAAATAATTCAAGTACGTTATAGGTTTAGGGTTTGAGAAAAGCTTATAATGTACACGCACGCTAACATTAGGTTTACGGGAAAGGTTAAGATTAATGCATGCACGCAAAATTGGCGTAGATACACACGTCAAATTGCCATTTGTCGTAGGCCTATATGTAGCCTACGGGTTCGCACCTGCGTGTTATTTACACGCATTTCTTGAGATCGGGCTGTTTCAAAACAGGAAAATATATATTATTTCTTACATCAGCGAGCAGAGATTTGAACAAAAACTGCTACCGAATTAACTTGCACTGTCATTTTATAGGATTTTACAGAATTCTTTACAAAATTATGATAAAAATATCAAATGTTAAAGACTGCAAATATACAAGACAGGTGTAAAATAACATGGAAATAGCCAACATGTAATTATACTTCCAAAGTTTTTTATTTTACAGTTGATTTTGTTTTATTTTTTAAAGTGTACGCACATAAAGCTTTTTCTTAACATTGAAAGTTTTTGTTAAATTCTAGTTTATTTCACATAATAATTTCAGTTTATTATTAAACCTTATGTGCCAATCAAACCTTACAACTTACATGCTCCATCAACTACAAGACAAGTACACTTTGAATACTTCAAATGCTTTCATCACCATCAAAAGTACAAGTATATACTTAAACCTTTTTGTCAGTATAAGTAGGCCTATACATAGGTTGAATTTTGTCATCATATATAGGCCTAGTAACATCATATAAGTACATATAGAGTAAAAGTATGCATTCTTATTTTTATGTTTAGAAGTATACATAAAGTAAGCGAATATTGTTGGTAATAAAGTTCCAACACTGTCTACACCAGACGCACGCGGTGCAACGTGAGGTCAAAATGTCAACTTCTTATTGGTTATAACTGTCATGTTGCTCCGCCTCACTCACTGTATACAGGGTGGAAGTTGCTTTGGATAAAAGCATCTGCCAAATCAACAAATGTCTTACCTGCTGCTGGATGTAAACTGTAGATGTGAAGTTTGCTTCAGATTGGATTTGGATTAATTTGCAGAAGTTCTTTTAAGAGCCATACTGCAGCTCAAGCTGCTGTCCTCATCAAACTCTCTCATCACGGTTCCTATTTTTTGGCCAACCACATGAAAGTGTGGCTTGTTGTGTACCAGATAAACACCCGGCAGTTTATGAGGCTCGACCTTCACTTGTGTGAAATACGGAAGACAGGCTGGTAAGACGCTTACACTTTTCTGCTGAATACTTTAAATTAACTGTAAAAAAGTACAATCAACTTGACTTTACAAGTCCTTCCATCATTTTTACATGACTTAAACACATTAAACTAAGTTAAACAATTTCAAGTTACATCAAATCACTACTGCCAAAGCTTACTATTTTAAATTGAAATGTACTTTTGTTGTAGAATTGTTTACAGCGCTGCATTACAATTATTGCACCATGTATTATATTCTATACTATTAATAAAATGTCAATTATAATGATGTTTCAGAGAATTGAGATCCTGAAAAACATTTCAAACAAACAGATGCTTAAATGAAATGTATTTAAAGTCCAGTTTGTGCTTTACAGTTTTATTTTCCTTATCATTACTAATACTCACTATAAAAATGCAGGATTGTTTTAGTTGATCGTTGGGTTTGTCCATATTTCACTCAACTTTCAGTCAGAGCTTTTAAAAGACAATGTCTTCTTATACCCTTTCGTTATCTGAAGAACCCTTTTCCATCTTTTATGCAACAGAAAGGTTCTGTGCGTGTGTTATGATATTACATTGAGGTTAAAAGGTTCCTTGGTGTCATCGGTTTCTGCTTTGTGGTTTGTAGATATTTTCAGGAAATCGTAGAGATGGCCAGTGCAGATATTGCGATGGATATTCGGCATCATGAGGATTCTGCAGACGGCCGGCATTCAGATTACGAGCCGTTGGTGAAGTATTACCGCGCCAGTGAACCTCTGCCTGGAGTCAAACCTGTTCTGCACAACTTTCTGAAGAAGGGACCTGCGAGTTGGGCCGTACGTCTCATTCAAACATCTCTCACTGTATTGTGTTGTGTTATTATGTGTTTGATTGTAAATGTTTGTGTGTCTTCAGGCTGTTCAGGTCTCCAGTGGAATCTTAAGTGTGGGAATAGGAGTCGTGTTTGCTGTGTCTTTTGACATGGATTTGTTTCTGACTTTATTCAGAGTTCCCATCCTTACTGGAATAATGGTGAGCTGCACGCTCATTTGAAAATATGTTTGAACATTTGAAATATTAAAGGTCAGAAATATAAACCTGTAAAATAATGTATTTGTGATGCATTTCAGAAATACATAAACAAAACATTCAACAAAACAAATGTTAAAATGTTTATCTTCAGTTTATTTTTACAGGAGTCTTGTCCAATCTTCTATACAAGTACCCAGAACTTCTACAAGTTAGTGAATATTTCAACTAATGTATGCACACAAACACACAAATACTATTTTCTTAAACATGTTTTCTTCACATATAACCATCGGTTGGTTTGTTTCAGATGTGTTTCTTCGCCAATATTGGATGTTTGATTGTTTCTGCAGTTGGAATGATTCTGTTATCTCTTGATCTGCTAAGATCTGTAGATAAATATGGCAGTTCGTATGAGGCAAGGATTTTAATAACTATTCTGGATTTATTTATTTGTGCTTCAAATATTTTTACGTTTATTCATATATTCTACCCTTACAGCATTTAATAATCTTAGTTCTGTCAGGACCACTACCATCAAAGATTTAAACAATAGCAATATATAAGGTTGGCAGAAGGAATTATTAAAAGCAGCAATAATAATATCCCTGACTTGGGGAACCAAAGCAGAATTATTTTCATGACAGAGATATTTGGCATAAAAATGAAGTGAATTTACAGACCTGTAAAGTGTAGCTTTTTAGTTAATAGTCCTGTATTTCAAAATGGCTTTATAATGCTCAGTTATAATAAAAACAGAACGCGATTAAAACGCACGTGTGTTTGTGTTTGTGCGTGTGTTGTGCAGATGGAGATCCTGGTGTTGTGTGTGACGCTGATGGACATGATCATTGCTGCAGTTCTCATTTTTTTCACTTACAAAGAAAGCCAGAATCATAAACATTGAGCATCTTCTCCTGCATCATCCTGTCAATCATTCAGATGTTCTTGGAGGTGTCTGCAAAAATGCCCAATGCTTGCTCACAGAAGGTTTTAAAAGAATTAAAGAAGTAAGAAAGCAGAAGTATGTTTTTAGATGCTAAAACTGTGACTAATTTCTCCTCTAAAGCTTTTTCTGACAAACTCTGAACAGAATATCTGTTCTGAGAACATCTAGAAGAACATTTCAGTGTAATGACTGAAGAACTGAAGATGGTGACCATCTAAAGGTGCTTTGTATGTGTTTCATATCAATTCAAACCCACAATCATTTGTCACATTCAAGATTCTTATTAATGTCAAAAGCAATGATCAGAAATATGTATCAATAAATTGTTCTTCTTGTGACTTTATGGGGTGGTTTCCAAGACTAAAAGAAATGTAAGAGGTGTCCAAACTGAAAACAACTTGCGCTGACATATCTCCAAATACATCAGCACCTTTTCGTTATCTCAAAATACACACAAGTAATGTTTTTATTGAGGTATGTTTGTTAAAACGACTTAAGTTTCCCAAGTTTAAGCTAATCCCTGTCTGGGAAACCACCCCATAATGTATTAGAAACGCATTCACAAAATGACACAATTTTCACACAATTTGGACACAACAGAAATTTGTTAAATTGAGCTTGGACCCAATATTTTCTGCGTACAGCTGTATGTTATATTAAACGTACATTTGACCGCTTGTATTTTTTGCACTTTTGTTATTTTGCATTGCACTGAAATATTATAATTGAAAATGTTTTTATTTTTGTATACATCTGTTTACCTACAGTATATATGTATTGAGGTCACCTGATATAACAGAGGCATGTCTTAATAAACCACACAATTGTCAATAAAAATGTAATCCTCAATGGATTTTATTAGTAGTGCCAGAAGTCAAATCATTGAACTATTTGTACAAATCAGCAATACTGTGTAGAAACAACACAAGAGGAATAAACTCACAACCAAAGTCTCTGTACATGTCAAACAAACAAACAAACAAACAGCTGAAATGATTTACATTTGTGAGACGCTCACAATTTATACACACACAAGAACATACAAATGTTGTGTGTTCACATGAATGTTGTGTGTTCACATGAATGTTGTGTGTTCACATGAATGTTGTGTGTTCACATGAATGTTGTGTTTTCACATGACTCATATAGTGCTCGAGAGCTCTGCCCATCCACACACGCTTCTCATCTTCTGCGTCCAACAGCACGCAATGAATTCAAAGCTGTGAACATGAAAATAATAACAAAACATTTAATCAACTCAAATATCATTTTAAGCATTTAAGCATTCAAGCATTCGTCTTCAAATAAGAAGTGTAAGGTCAAGAGAAACATTTCATGACCCTTGACTTTCAAACAGTAGTTTAATGAACATATGAGGGACACAAATGTTTTATGTATATATATATACACACACTTCCTGTCAAAAGTTTGGAAACACTTACACTTTCTTTCTTTTTTATTTTCCACATTTTAGAATAATAGTAAACCCATCAAAACCATTGAATAACACAGTTGTAATTGTGACTAAAACCATTCAAAATACATGAACTCTACGTTGTATTTTAGCATCTTTAAAGTAGTCAAGTCCTTTGGCTAGAATGTGCAGAATCATACTTTTAGCATTTTATCATTCAGCTTCTTGAGATCTCAACCTGGGAAGCTTGTTAAACATTATTGAAGGAATTTATGCTGGACTCTTATTGGCTGCTTTTAATTCATTATTTGATTCAAGTAATCCATTTCAAAACAATTTTATTAAATAAAAATATAGTTTCCTAATGAAATAAATTAATGTGTTGACACAAAATAATATTTTTGTTTACATGTGTAATTTCAAACATTAAAACATACACCTTCATATTAAACGATTTTTAAGATCATGACAAACATTTTTGTCAATTGTTTCCAAACTTTGACTAGTAGTGTATATATATATATATATATATATATATATATATAAAATACTTGACTCTGATTGGTCAGTCATGACATTCAAAAGTCTAAATGCTAAAACACATTATCATCTTGACCTTACCATTTAAAAAAATAGAAAAAAGTAAATACAAATATGTAAATATATCATTAAGATATATTTACAGATGTATTAAATTAAACTGCATGTTCATCCATTGATCATCAACATTATCCCTTAAATATGACATATTATATTATAAAATTCTTTTATTAGAAGACTTGGTCTCTGTTATATTAACAGTAACAGAATGTTGTATTTTGCATTTATATTCTGTATATAAACACACTAAACACACAGGATTACAAACATGCATTTTGATGCCTGACCATCACAGATGCAATGGTTCGTCACTTTAAAGGCATATTATGGGTTATTTTCACCGTAATGTCTGTGTACGTGTGACCATTTCGACATCATGAATGTCAATCCACATGATCCACTTCATAAAAACAATTCATACTTCAAAGCTCAGTTTGAACATTTCTATAAACATGTTGAGCTTCTGTTTATAAATAAGATGAAGTGAAACAGAAATGATGCTCGACACAGACAGCAGGTTGATAAGAACCCAGATATTCCTTCAAGTCACAACAAACACATGCAGCTGGACAAGCAAACAAGAGAGAATTCGCTCAGAAAAGCCCCGCGACCGACTCATGCGTTCACACCCGAGACGCTTTACTTACTGATCTAAACCCTTTGATTCAGACCAGAGTGGAGAAGCTTAACGCCGAGCGACACGTCCTGCGCTGCTAAAACAAAGCCACACAGGAGACAAAACTACTGTAAGATCAACTAGAGGACGAAACGAAAACTATTCCCGAAAAACGTGGTTGTTGGGCATCATTATGAATGGTTGCTATGTTGTTTTGCATAGGAAATGCTTTCCTGCAGCTCAGTGGTTAGATCGTGGTGCTAGCAACACCAAGGTCATAGGTTAGAATCTCAGGGATTGCACATACTCAGAAACAAATGCAATGTTGCTTTGGATTAAAGCGTCTGCCAAATGCATAAATGTGAAATGTAAATTCTGGGTCTTTTGCATATTAAGTGGTTGCTAGGGTATTGATGGGTGGTTCTGAATTCGTTGCAATAGGACTGCTAGGTTGTTCTGAGAGGTTGAAAAGATTTTCCTTTCACGCTTTATCACCATCATGTCGACACTTCTAGATCTGTGAGCTCATTTCTGAATGTGTTTAATTCTAATGTGATGATCATAGCATCAGAACTCACAGCTGTGATGAAGTTGCTGGCTTGAGACTGGAGCTCCGGCTCTTTGTGGTACAGGATGGAGGTGGTGACTTTAGGTGGAGACGGGGAGGGCGTCGGAGAGGAGAGGTAAGATCCCGCATCACTGCCGCATGTCTCCATGGCGACGGAAGGATGACGCTGGACCGAGCTGGAGTCGTCGGTGTTCTCCGAGACTGTCACAAATCACAAACAGACCGTGTTTAGGGTGTAAATAAAAACAAAACGCGTCTGGTCTCTCTTCTAAATGGAGGAGATTGAGTCTGTCATTCACTCTTATTGTGTGGAGTTATTTCTCCACAGACGTCTGGGTTTGGAGCACATGTGTATTTTCAGTTAATAGGTGAAGGGGATTCTCTTCATTGTTTTATATTTTGTCGGCTCACACCCAATGGCCTGCGTGCAGAGTTTGCATCGCCTCCATTATACAGAACAAACAGTGGCAGAGTGAGAGAGGCCCACTTCCTGTTTGATACTTCCTGTATCAACTGCTGCCGTTCTGCCCACCACACCCACGCAAACGCACGCACACGCAGTCTTGGACTTGTTCAGACCACATTAGTGTATTATGAGCGTTTTGTGCAGTCAGACTCACTCATAGACGTGTGCGCGGTTGAGTCGTGCTCCAGCTCGTCCTCTTCGATGCAGTCGTACGGCCAGTGAGAGAGAGACGGGTGTGAGGGGTACAGGTGTAGATTGAGAGATCCCAGCAGTGATGATGAAGACTGACTGCTGGATGAAGATGAGCTGCTGTTAGAGATGGTGGAGTGAGGTCTCTTGAACGGCGTGATGGAGTGATCGAAGGACGAGCCGGCTACCTTCCTCGACTCTAAAAACACACACCAGAGAAAACACCTTCAGTTTCATTTAAAGCAACTTATATTTGATCAGATTGATGGAAGCCACAGCTGAGCTACAGAAACTCTGTTTATTATTTCAAGACGTCACTTAAAACTGAACAATCCTCATTCAGGTGAATGATGAGGTCAATAAAACTACATCATGTCAGCTGACGGCGTGTGACGCACGACACATTCGTCACACGTGAAGCGCGAGGTTTAAAGGCTTCAGATGTTCTCATTTAACACGGATGAGAAAACGAACACATGCACGCAGACGAAATCCCAGATCAGATTCATACAGCAGATAAACTGCAGTCACTTCACCGCTCACCTCAACATCCAAAACACAACAAACTCTCATCCATTGTATTATAAACAACATACTTATCTATACCTTTTCTCTTAGGGTACATTTACACAACAATGAGGTTTGCACTGTGAAACCAGTTTTCAAACATCGGTGTCATGTAAACGTATGGCAAAAATGCGCCTGATATGTCTTATATGTTATATGTCTTCTTAAAGGGCCGGCGTGTGATTTCTGCACCACTAGCAGTACCCAGAGTCCTTTAGTACCAGAGTCGCGTCATCTTCATTCACTCCAATGGAAGCGTTTTTTCACAGCACTGGCAGTTCATGAAGCCTCTCAATAGTTCCCAGAAGTTATTAGTAACGCATGGAGCTGCAGCAAAACAGACCGATTGTGACGAACTTTTAATCAATTTACAGACGTTAGTCATTTAATAAATGAAAGAAAAAAAGCATTTAAAGAGAAAACATAACTTCCAGGAACTATTTGAAGGCTCCATGAATCACGTGACACGCGCAAAATTTGAACTTCCGTTGGCGCAACTCTCTCTCTCTATGGCTCTGGCAGTACCAAACAGAGCGACCAATCATCAGGTGGTCCCGCCCCCAAACACACACCATTGGCTGAGCCGAAGTGGTTGCGTTGTGTTTGATGCTGCTGGTGACACAGGAATGACATCACGCTAGTTCCTTTATACACAAACATGATGTCTCGCTCATGAAGACATCTTACCTGACCCGTTCGTAATGTAGTCCACAGCCCGATCGCTGATGGCCGAGTCGCTGGGTTTAATGTCCATAAACGGCTTGTTTCCAATTCCCATTGAAACCATCTCCTGCATTCTCAACTCTGAACAGGAAAACGTAATGATGTAAGACACGAGACGACGACGACATCATCCGACACGCGGCTCATCTGTGAGAAGCGCTCACCTCGGTTGCGTAAGGCCTGTCTCCACAGGATTTTGCCGATCACTGTGGTCCACACGGCCTTCACGTCTCCTGAACTGGCCTGAAGGATGAAGGTGTCCTGAGATTTCCGTCGACGAAACCAGATCTCAAACCTCAGTCCGCTGTTGCCCACGTTCTCCGTCATTCCAATCTCAGCCGTCTGAGAAAAAAACGCCACGATGTATTACGTTAACAAAATCTGCATGCTTAACCGATTGATCTGCGTTCTGTACCTTGAAGGACTGTTTGTAGATGTAGATGTCATATCCTCCTTCGATCTTTTTGGTCTTGCTGAAGAGGATGAGGTCCTCGAACAGGAAGACGTGACGGAGGTATTTTTTCCGCCCGCACCAGACGATGAACTCATCTTGACATCTGAGCTGACCCTGTTCCTTCAGATTCACCTGAGAAAAACACAATATCAAATCTCACAAACCGGACTTTCAACACATCTTCTTTTTGATCAGATATTAAGACACGGCCATCCCAGAATCGTTGCGACAAGCATTTTATCCTAAATCTCTTGAACTAAACTCGACCTACATCACATCCCCGGATGGCGTCCATAGCGAGCAGGTCGTTGCCGTGGCGCAGCTGGAATTTGACCATCTCTTCAGCTGTTCTGAGGTCAGCGAGCTCCTGCTCGTGTGATTGGCCGCATTCTTTAATGAGATCTTTCAGCAGAAGAGCGTATTTACTCATCCTCTGAATGGGCTTCAGCAGGTAAGACGCCAGATCCATCTTATCTCCCAACTCCACCTGTTTGTTCTGATGAAGACACATATGAACGTCACATTCTGTGTTTGTGTAAACATGTAGAAGAAATGACGCGGCTCACCTTGAAGAAACTGTTCCCGTGACTGGTTAACAGGGCGTCTGAGCGAGGTTTGTTTTTGCTGTATAGCGCGTACATCCCAAACCGTTCCTCCTGTCCGAGGATTAAACAACAAAGAGATTTTAATCGAATTTTTCCTATAAGGATATTATGTTCATTTGTAAATGTGCACATTCATGCTTTTTTGTTGAAATAAAAGTCGATCAATTATGTGCTATTATTTCATTTTTGTATGATTGTTTATTTTGAAAAAAAAAAAAGTTAAAAAAAAGTTAATGTGGGTAAAAAAGGCAACAAAGATCTCCATACAATTAAAAAGAATGAACATATAGACCACTTCGAAAAATGTAAACACTGGAAAGCACTTCCAGCCAGTTTTTTTAAACCTTTAATATAAAATTAAATCGTAAAGAGATCTGATATGATTATAAATCTTCTGTCGGTTGTATTTTGTTCAAAAGTTTGTGTGGTGTTAAAAAACTGAAACAGGAAGTTTTTCTGGACCAGCGTTTTTACATTTTCTAAAGTGGTCTATTAAACTTTTAACATAATTATCTGTATGATTAAAATACCATTATATCATTCATGATTATATGTTGCTGTAAAAATGGCATAATATTAATACAAGAAAAAACATTTTAAATAGCAAATGAAAATGTTTGTCATTACTTAAAAAAAAAAAACTTTATCATTACACACAGGAAGTGTTTTTTCCCCCCACAGTTCCTCAAGTTAAAAACAAAACACTTAGTAAACATTGAAACTTAGATAATAAAGATAAACACGGTGCAGAATCTTCACATGTATATATTCACTGTTGTAAATGAAAGCAGATTTAACTCACATGTCGTAGAAAGCATGCGCTGACAGACAGCGGTGAATGAGCGCAGCTCTCCAGATCCTTCAGAAAATACTGACTGTGAAAGTCACACAACTTCTCCAGATTCCCGAAAACAATATTGCGCTTCCCTCTCAGATCCTGCGGCAGATCCAAACGCTCCATCTCAGGAAAATAATGCTCCATGATGTATCTGAGAGAGCGGACGTACTCTCTCTCTGTAGAAATCATCTCGTCCATGATGTGCTGGATTTTACTGAAAACCACACACGGGATGAATGAACATGTCAAACAGACTCACAGAGATGACATCATCACATCCATCACTCACCTGCTGTGTCTCTTGATGTCTCCATCGCTGTGTCGGCTGTGAACTCTGGGAGGTGATGACAGACTGTGACTGCGGATCAGCGCTGGACTCTGGAGTTTCTGCTCCACACACACGTTGTTGGTCACCTCCAGACCTTTGATGTAGATGCCCGTGTATCCGTGATGACCCGCATCCGAGTGACGTTTGTCCCGGGCCACCAGCTCGTAGCTCACGGTCTTCTTCATGAGTTTCTTCAGCGGTTGCTTTCGGTGTCGTGTGGCCGGTGAATGAAGCGGCTCTGAGTGGCAGGAGGCTGAGGAGTCGACGGTGCAGTCGCTGTCCGTGTCGTCATACGGAGACGGCGAGAGTTTGCCGCTCTCTGAGAGGAATGGGAAGGGAATCTGATTTTTGGAGAACGGTCCTGCAGAATGAGGCTTCCCATCATCAAGATCAAATGAGGAGTTCAGTGAAGGAAACTCACATCCGTTCGGAGTCTCCGCAGGTTTACTCAAACTCTCAGATGAGTCGGACTCTTCAGGGTTTAGCGGAGCAGAAGAAACCTTGGCCAGCAGTTCCTCCAGTTGTGTTTTGGTTTGCTGACACTTCTGCCAAACTGTGTTCCACTGCTGAAGCTCTCGAGGGCTGTCGAGGTTTAAAACCATCTGGTTGAGCGTGCTGAAGTTGTCTAAAGAGAATTTAGTGGCTTCGCTGTGGTAATCCTCCAAAACCTGCACAACCGTTGAGCTGAAACTGACCGTATCATCATCTAACCTCAGTTGACAGAAATAATCCTGACAATGAACCAGCCACTGGTTTGCCTGCGTGGAACACAACATTCATTATTTTAATAAAACAAACGTGTGTGTTAACTGAATAAATGTTCAAATAAATATTTCAAGATGGAAACAAAAATTGGAAAATTAAAGAAAATTAGGAAATTAAAAGCCTTAACTAGACTAATAAATAATAATAATAGAATTAAACAAACAACATACATAATAATCAATAAACTAGACTAAAATGGAATAATAAATTAAACCTAAACAGCAATATTTCAATAAAATAAATAAAAAGTAAATACAACGTAAAATATTAGATACATAGAACGAAAAAAAATCACAAATGTCTAAAATTAACATGAAAACCAAAAATAAAAGCCAACTATAATTATTAATAAAACTTCGACAAAGACAAACACCAGTTATCCGAAGAAGAGATTTAACCATTTAATCAATTTAGTTACACCTAAAGAAAAGTTTTACTTGCAAACACTAGTTTAAAAAAAATATTTAGTAGACTAGAAGAACAAATGAATATGACTGAATATGAATATATTTGTCTATAAACCAGTGTGCTTTAAAACATTGACAACATCTGAACAAGGTATTTTTGCCATCACTTTGCACTTCAGCTTCTTATCAGGCTGTAAGCTAAACAAGTCAGTATGTTCTGCACTAACTTCCTGTTTCAGTGTAAATTGTCAACGCATCTAATAAAGCCGAAACACTAGCATCTGTTGATCTGTATAATTCTTTACCGATTCATAGAACTCATAAAGGTTGAGCAGGAGCTCCAGGTGATTCTTGCGTGTCTTGCAGCGCTGCAGGATGGAGGTGATGTGTTCTCTGAACTCCAGCAGATCTGAAGAACTGGACAACACTTTAGGCTCCTTCATTAACACTTCAGCTTTCTTCTGCTGTTCCTGTAAACATCACAATAACACATTAGTCAGTCTTATAGAACATTATAGTTATGATTGTGATCCAATAAATTCATCCCAAGAATATTAAATGTTGTTAAGAGAGAAAACACAAACACTTACGGTGAGGTCTTCAATGAACTGGGCGAGATTTGGTCTCATGTCCTGAATGGAGCTCAAACTGAAATCGTAGGAGTCCAGAGGAGCTAAATGTTTTTCACTCTCCACACAAAACCATCTCTTGACCTGAAGAGAGATTAACTGAAAAACATGAGCATACAACAACATCTCATCTAATAAAGATCATCTAGGAGTAACATACAGTTTTGCATGAGTTTCTTGTTATGTTTTATGTGCTAAGACAGTGATGCGATGTCTCTGACCTCCTGATGTTGTTCATGGATGGAGTGTTCTTCCAGCAGGTTCTCCAGCTGTTGTAGGGTTCGGTTAGACAGAATCACCAGTTTATGAACCTCTTCATCCACCTGATTATACAGAGCGCTGACCAAATCCACAGCATCCCTACGCATCACAACATCACAATAAACAACAACTTTCAACAACTGTAACATTCAGCTTTAAATGTGCATTAAGTGATTTCACATGCAAACTTTAGTATTTAATTCTTTAAACAGTCATATTCACTTCACATATAAGTGATGTCATCTGCAGCAAACACGGCAGATGTGCAGCCGGCACAAAGCATGCATTCAACAGACATGCATCAGATGTGCAGGAAATCTGCAGCAAACACAGCTGATGTGGAGCAGGCACAAAGAAAACATGCTAAATACTTGCATCTGAGCTGCAACAAACTCGCAAACATACATGCAGCGGATGCAGGCCAAATATGCAACAGTCATGCGACAGGTGTGCAGCAGACGCGCATCAGACGCGCAGCAGACGCGCAGCAGACGCGCAGCAGACGCGCATCAGACGCGCATCAGACGCGCATCAGACGCGCAGCAGACGCGCAGCAGACGCGCATCAGACGCGCATCAGACGCGCAGCAGACGCACAGCAGACGCACATCCGACGTGCAGCAGACATGAAACAGCCACGCATCAGACACACAGCAGGGCAAACAGCAGACATGCTGCAAAAGTGCAGTAGACACGTACCAAACACACAGCAGATGAACACAGCACCGAACATGCAGCTGATATGCAACATACATGCAGCAGGAGTGCGGTAGACATGTATAAGTTGCGCTGCGGACACGCATCACACGTGCAGCGGACACAAAAAAATGTTTTACCTGTAGTTCTCATTTTCACACATATCCTCTTTCCTGATGCGTGCCAGAAATGTCCCACCCTCCAGTCGCAGCCGGTTCAGTTTAGCATCTTCCAGAATATTCTTCATGAGATTCTTCTGCAGGCTGATGACCTCTGACACTTCCTACACAACACTGAAGTTCAGTAATTCTGCAATAACTCTCAAATAAATCATGAACATCAGCAGCATCCATCTGAGAACGACTATAAAATGACACATATTGAGGATTACCGCAGATGACTGCAGACTGCTGATGTTGTTTAGTGTTTCGATGGAGCTCTGAAGGGACGAGATCGCTACGCTGCAGCTGAGAGCAAACGGTTTGATTTTCTGCCAATGTAAAACAACACGTATATATGATTATAACGGAAAAGTATTTCTACAGCATATTGGATGAGAAGAATTCTCAGTGTACCTGTCTGAAGTGAATGTAGTGGCTGTGGTCATAAGGGAAGATGCCATCAAAATCTCTGGTGAGTTGAGAAGAATCAATGTGTTTCTGTAGAGCTTTCAGAGACGTCAGGACTTCACACTGTGAACACAACAGAGACTTTCTTAATACACAACAGTGGCAGAACTGCTAACAGGCCAGAGTCTAGCTGGATGATGCATTGTGGGTATTTTGAGATGTTGCTATGGTGGTTTTGCTATGCTGCAGACAGACAGATACTCACTGGAACTGTGAAGTCTTTTTCAACTTTGACTGTTGCATCTTTGTCCACCAGTAACAGAACAGAGTAAAGTGCGTTTGGAAGAGAAGACTGCAGAAATAAAATCAATGACACAGAATAAATCAATCTGTCCAAAACACACATGAAGGTTCTGTGATGGCTGGGGGTTCTTTAAAAAAAGCATACAGCTTGAAAAGTTGCTTGTGGCTCACAAATAAAAGGCCGAGAGCCGCTGATTTGCCCCGGGACGAGTGTTGTCGTCTCACCTGAAACTGAGACAGACTGGAGAACAGCACGGAAGAGGCCGGCTGCCTTCTACAGTCCATGAGGACTGTTAAACCCAGATCACGTCTCTCTTGCCTACACAACACAAGACACATGTAAAGTTAACTTCTGGTTCTCATAACACGCAGAAGGACCCAGAGAGAGAATCTGATGGTGTAGAGATCAGCAGAGGAAGTAAAGCTCTATTTTAACCAACGGCACAAGTCAATGTGTGAATGTGTTTCTCACCTCAGTCTGCTGTGGTAATAACACAACAGATCGCTGATGTCGCTCGCTGTGAAGCACACATCAGATCTACAGCACACCTGCAGAACGCCTCTCCCGCTGCGGTCCTGGTTACCTGCCGTGACATCATGTTCTGTCATTACAATGTATCTGACAAGAACCGTTCTAGGAAATATTAAGAGACTACTCCAGCGTTTGCTTTCCTGTCTGCACTTTATGTTGGCTTACAAAATGTGAATATCATCATGAATGTATGCACGTTAATGTAAAAAAAAAGGAAAATGTTGAGATTCTCTAACAGCATTAAGCGTCTGTTTGTGTGGTTGTGTTGATAGATGTGACGCGTGTCACGCACCAGGAAGCTGAATAACACCAGAGGTCAAGAGCTCCTGATTGACCTGTGTCATAAGAGAGGACACAAACACACTGCTGACAGCAGGGGGCGCTGTAGACGACACCGGAGAGACCAGACGTTCATCTGCACTGTTACTTCTGAGACTCGACCGAAGTCCATCTTCAGACAGACCTGAAACACATCACATCATCACAACAAATGAGCTGCACATCAGAGATTAGTGAACAACAAAATAGATATATACAGACACAAATACATTTCTAATCTACATAACAGATGTTTGGTGATTTTAAAGAGAAAAACAAACATAATAAAAATGTGTTCATAAATGAGATTTTGCAAGTTTCGATACATTATAAACACACATTTAACAATCGTTGCACGAGACTGCAAAACAAACACGAGTTTTATGATCAGAGATGTATTGTAGGGTGTCGACTGTTTAGAAGGATGATATATGGGTTTTGGGGGCATCATGAAGTCATTCAGTGAGTCAATGATGAGTCACAATTGAGACCAGGTGTGTAACACACACACACACACACACACACACACATAACTTTTACTACTTTTACTACTTTTAAAGACCTCATGGAAACTTTAGTGACTTTAGTCTCTTAGCTTTCGTGTTCAAATAATTGAGAAGAAACACCTTATTAATGGTAAAAAGTTATTACTGTGTATAAGGATATTAAGAAAAAGATACTAATAAATAACAATTATTTATGCCATCACAACATAATAATAATAAAACACTTATGATATTACTCAAATATGACAATTTAAACTACATCTTATAACCCTAGTCAACAAAGAAAGTCAAATCATTTATTAATCTTAATATACAATCATATCACATCTAATTAATTTAATATATTAATCCAAATATTAGTCAAATAAACATTCACTTAATATTAATATAGATTTTATGTGGCCCAAATATTATTTCCAGTAGACCTCCGCAAAGAATCAATAACTGTTGAATAGTTTTAATTTAATTTAATACAATTAATATACAATACAATAAAATATTCATATGAATTAATATAAATTGTTAAAATATAACCAAACACAGACCGGAAGTTTACTTCGAGTTAGGCGTGAGCTTCCGATGAAACCATCTATATCAAAATTGTAATTTAATATAGTTTTTCCAGTCTTGTTAGGGTTAGGTTTAATAATGTAATATTACTTATAAATCTAAAACTAGCAAATAATTTATTTAACTCTTAACATAACACAACAACAACAACAACAACAACAACAATGCAGTGTTGTGTAGTGCTATTCACTTACACAGCTAAAAATATTTAAAACGGCACAATTTAGTCTTTAAACACTGAACAACATTCAGTTGACTCACCAGACCCGAGAGCTGAGAGCTATCATGGGAACCAGGTTCTAAACACAAGGGACCGAATGAAACGACAAAGGCCGAGCAAAACCACATCCGTGTCATGTGATCCGTCCTCAAAGCCGCGGTCATTTGTTGTGTGAATACAGTGTGAGGTGACCTCTCGCTCAGCTGGGCTTTGAGATGAAGCTGATATTACACGGAGACGCTTTGCTCTTTAAGCCTCTCCAGCATCACTGAGGACACAATGATTCTCATTATGACCATCTGGATGAGAGAGTCAGGAACAGGTACCGCTCACATTGATCCTCCCTCCGGTGGGTCATCAGATCCTCTGTGGCTTTAAGCCCAGACTCAATGACTCGCATTCTCATGTGTGGGAAAGACACCGACTCTTTCAGATGGGAATTTACCTGAAACACACCGAGTGTGTGTGTGTGTGTGTGTGTGTGTAAAATAAGCCACAGAGTCTGAATTCACTTCCAACACTGTGTCCAGACGTGCTGTCATGTGACACATACATTTGAAATCTTTATAAATCCATACGGCCCACAGATTACCTGAACAATATTTATTTTGAGATTATGGATTCGGTGTATAAACAAACTTTAGCAATAGTCTTGTCAACTATTTGTATGAACCCAAACTCACATGAGAAAAAGCACAGAACAGATGTTTGGACCATCAAGCTTTACTGCAGAAACAAAACTTCTGCTTAAGTCTCATTTCTGATGAGAAAAAGTCTCACAAATGTCTCGATCAGAGTTTGAGAAGAGATGTCAACAATGTCTCAAACTGAGCTCAGATTTGTCTCGTCTGCAATCAAAAGTCAATATTATTGAAGATCTCAATATGAACTCAAACATTTCTCATTAAATCCAGATTATTTCACCTCTACATTCATTTCCACCTCCAGACTCTTCATGTGTTTCAACACAACTACACTCTCATTTATTTCTCCTCCAGTAAGAGAAATAAATGAGACTAAAGTAATAGTAAACATGATGTGTTGTGACACTTTATGCTTTATTGTGCAGCATCTGTGCAGAACACACGTTTACTTTCACACATATCAGTTTCCACAGAATCTTAAGAATGACTTCAGTATTTCCTTCCACACACACACACGTTACACTGAGACTAAAACACTGCCTCATTTTAACCTTCAATAGCAGGAAGAGTTCAACAAAAACACAACCAAGCCCTGACAACATGTTTCTAAATGTGTTCTGTGCTGTATGGTGCCTCTGGGCTACACATCATAACAAACAGAGCAGAAAAATCCTCGATACCGACGCCTGACGCTGGAACATTCCAAAACACACACAAGTCATAAAATGAGCCCTGAGGAACTGAAAGACGTCTCCAGAGATGAATGTGTTGATGGAGGTTCATTCGGCTGCAGGTGATCATTACAGACGACCACAACAACAACCACAACAACCCTCAAGCTGAATGATTTGAGAAGAGAGAATGAGACACACAGTAGTCTGACAGATAAAGGGATGAGTAATGATTCAATGTCATCCCAAACCTGTATGATTTTCTTCATCTTTGGTGCTCATGCAGGACATCCAAGGGCCAGATTCACAAAGATGAAAAATACAACTTTTTTAAGATAAATTATAAGTTTGGAAGAAGTGCAATTTTTCAGTTTTTTAAGAAAGATGACGACTCAATATAAGGCAGTTAAACTTGATCATCATTATATGACAAATACATTTTTGACACAAATGAAAAACAACTAAATAAACTATTGGTACAAAATGTTTTATGCGCTCATACGTGTAAGTCTCTTTGGATAAAAGCGTCTGCCAAATGAATAAATGTAATGTAAATGTAAATAGATGCATAAACAGCATTATGTTTGAGAATTTGAGTTCTTAGGTTGTTTTCTTAACATCAATCAAGAGAAAATGAACTTTAATAAGTTATCCTTAGGAATAAAAACAGGTTTAAAACTTTCTAAAATTAACATCGTGGCAGAGAATCATTTTTTAAGAATGTTTTGTAAATCTGGGTTTTAAAAATGGCAAAGAATCTCAAAATCATTACCTGAGTTGTCTTTGTTTCGTTTCTCAATGCCCGGGATGACCGCCTCCAAGTCCAGTTTGCCGAGACGGAACGCGTAACCGTTTATGAGTTTTTTGGGCAGGACCGTACTGGTGCCGCCGGAGGAGGAGCGCGCTCGGTGACCTTTAACCTGTGAGGTTTTGTTAGTACGTTCCAGAGATTTGGAGCGTCTCTCTCCTGGACTGAGTTCAGAGTTCTTGACTCCGCCGTGCGTCTGGAGAACGGGAGGACCGGTGCGAGATTCATCACCTCCCAACCATCCCCGAGCACAGATCCTCCGCAGGTTCTGCTCCTTCTGAGCGGAGCCTCGCTGTGTCCTCGACTCTTCTTCTTCCAGAATAGACTCCGAGCTCGACCCGAGGTTCATGGGGTTCTGCAGCGCCTCCATGTAAGATTTGCGGAACAGCCGGCGTGACTCGAAGGCCGCCGAGTCTCTGCGGTGGTGTTTCCGGAGGCCGGGGTTACTGAGGTCCGTGCTGAACGATAACATTTTGTGACCGTTTCTAACGCATCCTGGGTCCGGACCGCCCAGGGTGGGCGTCTGTGGAAGGGAGCCGGGACTCGAGGTCGAGCCTATGCCAACGTCAGTAAGGCTACGACTGAGGACGGGCGCAGACGCGGTTGACTCCGCCCCCTGCGAGTGCAGGGAATCCCGCGAGCTGCGGCGGCTGTCGAGCGTTCCGGTGGAGCCGCGGGTGCTGCAGGTGCTCAGCTGACCGCGCAGGGTCCCGCCGCGGGCCTGCATGATGGCGTCTGCCGTGCTGGTGACGAATAAAGGGTTGACCACGTTCTTCCAGGGCGTGCGGTAGACCACGCTGCCGGTATTGAGGAGGCAGTTCTGGAGAGGGTGCAGGTTGCGATCGCGCGTTACATTCTGCAGGAATTCAGGCGTGAACACGCTGCCGTACATGCTCTCGGCGACGGGGATCTCTGTGATGGCTTGCCCGCTGCCAGACAAGCATTTTATCACCAGTTTTGCAGCCTTGCGGCCTAAAGGAACCACCTGCAGGTAGAAATCTCCCTGACGCAGGCGAACTTTGTGTAGGGGTGCCAGCTGAAGAACAACTTTCTCATGTAAACAGAGCGGCCATCCCTCGTGGTACAGCAACAGGCCTTTGAATCGAAGCTGTGCGGAGAAAACAAGAGAAAAGATGTCAACATCACATTCCAGCAAGTCAGCAAGAACGAGCAGAGATACAAAACCCAACATGCTATTGGCTGACTGACATCTTTTTAAATGCCGTAAATCTTCAGATAATCTTCAATAGATAATTATATATAAAATATCAACTGGAGGTCTGATGAAGACACTTTTTACAATTTCATATTTTGGCATTAAAGCGTTTTTCAATATCACCCCACATGAAAAAAATACTACAGTACTACACTATTTAGTTTAGAAAACCCCAAAAGAGATTTATTTTGCAATTTGAAAACACTATATTTTAATATGGTAAACACTCTAATGTGAGACAAAACAACTGAACTGCTTAGATTTACATTTATGCATTTGGCAGACACTTTCATTTAATGTGTTTATAGTCAAAGTTACTTCATTTTCAAGTAGTTTAACTTTTAAAAAGTACTCATTAAAGTTAAAACGTTATAAATAAAATGTTAAAGAGATAATGCATTAAAGCTATAATGTACATAATATCAGTGCTTGACTGTATAAACTATAATAATCATAAAGATCTTCCCAGCTAACAGAGAAAGTTCTCAGCTAAAAAATTATTTTAAAGTTAAACAAAAACATTCTTTCAGTTACATTAAAAGAGCATTTTACTAACATTATGTCATTGTTCTAAAATCATCTAAAAACTTCATTCTGACATCATTAGTGGAATGTTTATGTTAAAAAAAAGTGAATGTTAGTAAAACGCTCCTAAATCGTATTCCTGTTAGCTGGGTGAGCTGATAACTCAAAGGTTATAAATTTAAACAAACTTGTGGCCAACACATTGCACGTATTCCTATTGTGTACAAAAACAACAATGTGATGTAAGAATGAGTTTAGTGTCTGAGATTTGTGATGAAACTTACACAGGCTTCGTGTTTTATGATGTGCAGGATTCTCTTAGCAGGTAACAGAAAGTCGATGAAACAGCGCAGACCATCACTGCGATACTGTCTCTCCACAACACTGAAGAGCTGCAAGAGGACCGTCGCTGCCGTGGAGCTGAACGGAGGATATAGAGCTGATAAGATGCTCTGAATACAGTTATCCAACGACTCTGAATCCTGAAACACATCACAAGACATGACATGAAGCTTTATATCACTTCTGATGAGACAGAAAATGTCACATCACACAGATCACTTTTTGTTCAGATTTCCACATTTTAGCTTAAAGCTGTTGGCAAAAGGTCAAGTTTAATTTAGTCATTTCTAAACCCCTGTCATCATAAAACAAAGATACTCATAAATGCAAACTTTGGCTCCCCTGCAAAGTCTCATATTGTGAGCGCTTCACCACACAATAAATCATAAAAGCCTACAACTGAACGGTTGAGCCAAAAAGCATTTATTCAATCTCATGCCATTCAAAACCTGTATATGACTCTTCAGTGGAACACAACAGAAGATATTTTGAAAAACTCACACAGGTTTGACATGACATGAGAGTAAATAAACAATGAAATAATTTTCAGTTCATGAAAATGTATTTGACATGATCAATTAAATAGGACTGAATTAGCTCTTCATGGCACAGTGTTGTTTATGGTTTGTTTAGTGAGACTGTTTGGGTTTGAGTCTCTGACCCATGATGGTCATAAGTTCAATTACACACACACACACACACACACACACACACACACACACACACACACACACACACACACACACACACACACACACACACAGCAGGACATCAGGAGGTCAGGGGTCATGTCGTCCTGCACTGATGAAACAGGAAACACCTGTCAATGTAACGTCACTCACTGGACAATAACAGGCTGTTAGTCACACATCACTGTATGATATCAGTGAAGAACTCAACTTTCCTACAGGATGTGTTCACAAACTCCTCCTACACACACACACACACACACACACACACACACACACACACACACACACACACACACACACACACACACACACACACACACACACACACACACACACACACACACACACACACACACACACACACACACACACACACACACACACTATAATGTTATAGAAAATAATTCACAATACAATATTATTGCAAAATCTAGTGGAATAATACAGAAATGACAAGTCAAATTCATCTTTAGAGAGGCAGAGAGTTTGTGACTCTTAATGCAAAATATTAATCAGGTGTAAAATCATCACCTCATCAGAAACTATATTGAAGTGTCAACCAGATACAGACACTGAATTATTTACATTATTATGATGTGATATTAACACAGTATCAATAATCACAGACAATAAGGAAAAAGAATCATCCTGCAGTTGAAATACAGTGTATTAGTCATATAAACTACATACAGATGAAACTTTTATGGTATTTTCAGATGTGATCACTATTAAGTGTCATTAATGAACAATACGTGAGTGATGATTTCTGTGGTTTTTACAGAATATAAAACAGCGGTTTGGATCGAGCGCTGAGCTGATGAAGTGAATCATGGCTGAAAAACTGAATTTAATTTCAGTGTTTGTCACGCTCTGTTGCTTCTGTATTGTCCACATGTCACACAGCTCCACAGGACAGACATTATTTCATCCCTCCTGCAGAAACTCTTTACTCCGGAGAAAATAAATGACCCTCACACAACCCTCCAGAAATATACAGAGAAGAGAAATGCTCAGCTGTGTTTCATTTAAGTATTAATTCAGTTTAGAAATACTCAATGAAATGAGAATGTAAATGTTGAAACATGACGTGTATGGAGGTGTAAATGAATGCAGATTGTAGAGGTAATGAAGTAAATTTGATGAGAAATGAGATCGACAATAATATTGACTTGACAAATCTGAACTCAGTTTGAGACATTGTTGACATCTCTTCTGAGACATTTGTGAGATTTCTGACTCTTTTTCTTAGGAGAAATATCTGAGACGCAGATGAGACTAATCCATTAGCTCTTTAATCTCATTGATGTCTAGGAGAAATAACTGAGATATTAAAGAACGATTTTTCATTCTCATGGGCATCACTGCTCACTGAAAGCGCAGGAAGGAGAAGCGTCATTCTGTGGAGGAAAAGCCAACAATGGAAGGAAAGGCAACAGGACTTCGAACATCAAGAGAACTTTTTAAGGCTATTGGGAAACACAACAAAATGCCGCTCGGGACAGGACTGAATTGTGAACTGGGTCAATAGAGACAGCGTCCCAGAACTTCAGACTTTAGGCCACATGAACCGAAAGCCAAGGTTACAAACTGTACTAGCACAAAAATCAAAGCTGCAATATCTCCATCTCGGTTTAAAATATAAAATTGCAGGTTACTTCATATAGCCTACCTACTGCATGTAAGACGTCAAACTGACAAAATATCATACCATTTTTTTTTTTATATTTCAATTATTTCTCCTCAAAGAAATTAAAAATACATAGAAACATTTGCTTCGGTCTCAGAGTCAGAAATCTCACAAAAGTCTCTGTCATTAGAGTTTCAGAAGATGTCTCAACGTCTCAATCGGAGCTCAGATTTGTCTCGTCTGCAATCAAAAGTCAATATTATTGAAGATCTCAATATAAACTCAAACTTGGATTTCTCATAAAATGTACCCAAAAGCAATTTTAGCAGAAACACCTGCGACTAAGTTGATATTTATATGAAACACACCATCGAATCTCCTGAGCTATAAAAGAACAATGTGTGAGCAATAACATTTAGGTAAGGAGACCTAAAAGGGTTACAGGTTACAGTTTTTGTTCTAATATAGTTGTTATGTGAATCTATAAAAAGTAAAGTTGTTGGACTCCTGGACTCTTACATCCATAATGTTTTGTTGGGCTAAACTAATAACTATTCTGGCTATTTTGTGCGGTTCATGTATAAATGTTTACCCACCCAAAGCATTACTTAAAGTCTGAGAAGACTAAACTTAAGTCTGGAACTCAGAGACTCGAATGAGAGTGGGAGATAAGTGTAGCTTTGAAGATGAAAGATAAATAAAAGCGTTCTGATGCATTTCTAGAAGCTTGAAGAAGTTATTTCACCTGTAAAAGAGTTTGAAACGGTGTGTGTGGTATCTGAGATGTTTATGGAGGACCGTTGAGAAGCTGGAAGACATCTGAACCTGTAATTATATTCCAGGTGTCCCGCTGGAGCTCTGTTCTTTATTTAACACAGACACACATCTGTTACAAACACCAAAGACTGTGAGGGTTTCTACAAACCACCCGCACCACCAAGACTGAACGAAAATGTTGGTCTGGCACAAAATAAACGGGCAAAAGATCCGACAGACTAACACTGAACGAGAGATTTGGGACATATATCTACATATACCCTTGACAACTGCATAGCAATGTCCTAAAACCACATAGAACACAATACCACAACCAATCACGACACTACAAACTTCCAAGCAACCAATCAAATCACTCTATGAAAAAACAACCAATGAGATCACGTTATGAATACCAAATCAACCAATCACAACACCCTACTCCGACAAAACGCTACAATCTTTTAGATCACATTAGTCACAAGTTAAAATGTCTTTTTTTAGCATTTGTCCGATGTTAAGTGTCATAATATCGATCTTCACTGATGGATTAAACCTTTTTTAGTTCATCAGACTAGTTAACAGATTTGAGTTAGATAAGCGAAATAAACAGACTTTTAAACTTCTTTTATAGCTGTTGATGTCCACGTGTGAAATTGTTAGAAATCACTTGTTAGACGCTAGTCAGATTAGGCAACATGAATATTATGGGCTTGTGACATCATGTCTTCACAAGTAAATCTCAATGCAATCACACAAATATTACAGTAAATAAGGTCTACAGGATTGGAAATGTGTGAAGAAGGGATGTTTGTTAAATGAAAGTTTTATGAACTATGGTTTTATTATAGTAAAAGTGTAGTTTTCCACACATACAGCAGATGATCAGAAACAAACACAAACTCTGTGTGAACTCCTGACAGTCTAACAGGAAGATCACATTCTCTCTCTCTCTCTCTCTCTCTCTCTCTCTCTCTCTCTCTCTCTCTCTCTCTCTCTCTCTCTCTCTCTCTCTCTCTCTCTCTCTCTCTCTCTCTCTCTCTCTCTCTCTCTCTCTCTCTCTCTCTCTCTCTCTCTCTCTCTCTCTGTCTCTCTCTCTCTCTCTCTCTCTCTCTCTCTCTCTCTCTCTCTCTCTCTCTCTCTCTCGGCATCAGTTGTCCGGTGAAGCATGAGACCCCATCAGGGGAGGGTAACAGGAGAAGAGTCGCTCCGCTGATGGACCACTGTGGTACAACCAAACAAAGAGTGACAGGTGAACTAAGCCCCGCCCCCCGTATGCAGGTGTCAGAGCAGATTTAATACCAAACGCTGACAAACACACAATTACAGAGAAAAAGAACAATGAGTCGACAGCAGGACTCACTGAACCCTGAACTATTAAACATCTCAGGAGAATCTCCATGAAGAATTATAGATAAACGTATAAAAACATGCAAAATCTGTTCCTGTAGCTCAAGGTGTCAGAACATTTGCAGGAGAACATTTGTAGTAAAAGCCAAAAATACATCGTATGGGTCAAAATGAGCCATTTTTCTTTTAAGCCCAAAAATCATTAGGATATGAAGTAAAGATCATGTTCCATGAAGATATTTTGTAAATTTCCTACCGTAAATATAACAAAACTTTATTTTTGGGAGTAATATGCTATGCTAAGGACTTCATTTGGACAACTTTAAAGGCCATTTTCTCAATATTTAGATTTTTTTGCACCCTCCTGAGTTTTTACCTCTGCCAAATATTGTCCCAACAAACTATACATCAATAGAAAGCTTATTTATTCAGCTTTTAGATTATGTAAAAACCATAAGACATTGTTTCAAAGAATAAATGTACAAAAAAGTACATTTATAAAAAAAATCTGCCAATTGCATAAATGTAAGTGCATACTACCGTGTGGAAAATCTGTTTAGAAGATCACACGTTTCACATCACACACGAGAAGGTGACGTAAGAAATAAAGATCATTATGTCGAATGGCCCGTCTGATCCCAGATGTTTTAAAAACCCTCTGAACTCTTCACCTGATGTGATCGACACCTGTCATACCTACACATGGAATGTCCATCACACAGCTGCTCTCAAACAGGTTGTCTAGTCCATCTCTGAGCAGTACCAATACAACGACACGAGCAGAAGAGACGTAAACCCTGCGTCAGTGAAACCTGTGGTGTGTAATTAAACACATCCATTAAACACGCCGCTCCTGTAACTTCTGCTTTACTTTCCAAAAGCCAAAACTGAACCCAAACATGACTCAATAACAAGCAGATCAGGTCAAACCAACCAGACACAACAATCTCTTCTGAAAGGATTTATTTCACTAACAAATCATCAAAAAATTGCTTGAAATAGTGCAAACAGGATGATAACACGCACAAGCAAGTGTAGTAAGCATGTTTTTGGGGGAAACCATAGTTTTACTATAAATACCATGATTAAAGTATGGTTATTGGTTACTACATTCAACTTTACTTTAACTAGAATCATACTACATTTGACATATATTAATGTAGTAAACCTGTAGAACCACCAGGTAAATATAAATGCTGTACTATGATACTATAAACAATGATCAAAATACTACAATCTGAAAGTGCACATTATAGACACTCTGAACAAAACCGTAAAGAAAATCCATTATCTGTAAGGACTTCCCTTTAAAGAAATAAAAACTTTTTTGATGGTAACTCTAAAGTCTGTCCCGTTTAAACAGAGCTGTCACTCTCTTACCTTAATGCTCAGGTAATTCTCACAGCTCCGTGACTTTACTCTGGAGTGCATAGTGCTCAACATTCAGACAAATCATAAATAAGCAAATAAATAAATAAAGTTCAGTAATCCAGTGTACGTCCAGACATGACGCGGTCATTCGCGTCCAGACCCGCTGCGTCCATGAGCGTCTCTCTCTGCTCTTGTGAGCTCTCTGAGAGAGAGAGAGAGAGAGAGAGAGAGAGAGAGAGAGAGAGAGAGAGAGAGAGAGAGAGAGAGAGAGGAGAGAGAGAGAGAGAGAGAGAGAGAGAGAGAGAGAGAGAGAGAGAGAGAGAGAGAGAGAGAGAGAGAGAGAGAGAGAGAGAGAGAGAGAGAGAGAGAGAGAGAGAGAGACAGGCTCCAGCCCGCCTCCCGTCGGCCTCTCCCAGCTGGATAATGCACACTGATGCAATTTCCCTTAGCAGTGGGAAAACACAACACCCCCAACACAACTGCCCTGCAGGGACAGATATTTACCACCCCCGGCCCGTACTCTCTCTCTCTCTCTCTCTCTCTCTCTCTCTCTCTTTGTCCTGACTAAACAAATGGACTAGAGTTTCAGCTTATGTTGTCAAAGGAGGAGGGAAAAGAAGAGAAGACATCAGCACGCCGGCGGAGCTTCAGCTCTCTGAGATACAATAGTGTTCCTCTAAATCTTGTGAAAGACGGAGATAATCCCTCCACCGGCACGGACACACAACTACACGTCATTCTGTACATGAGATATATTACAGTCAAATAAAGATTCCTGTGTCAACACTCTTAAACATTTCTTTGATGCATTGTGACAGACTTAAATGGACCGGTTACTCCAAAAAATATATTAAAAAAACGCTTCTCTTTCTTCTTCTTCTCTTTCTTCTACAACAGAAGATATTTTGAAGAATGTTGATAATCAAACAACACTGAACTCCATTGACTTCTATTGTATGAACCACTGAGACATTTCTCAAAATATCTTTTTGTGTTCCACCGAAGAGTCGTATACAGATTTACAACCATATGATGCTAAATAAATGAAGGCAGAATTTTCAAATTGTTTTATGATTTTATTTTATGTTGCTGTTTGAAAGCTTTTAAAACTTACTGAAGATGTCAACTTTGGATGCATTGCCACAAAATCATTTTCTTATTCAGTATTTTTGTCTTGTTTTCCAGTATTATCTAAACTTTCTTAAATTTAGATCTATTTACTTGAGAAGCAAAATGAAATAAGATCTATTGAATATGATAATGAAAGAAGTCTTGTTTTCTAGTGTGGTCTAGAGATTACGCCAGCTCCATCTGAACATCCTGTGCCATCCGGATTGACGGATCATCCCAGCTCAGGCAATTCCATCCCCAACCAAGAGCAAAGACGGACGCCTTGCTAGCACATTAATGCTAAACAGTATTTGAAATAAATGACAGCAGTTTGAAGTTATAGCCGCACTCAGTTACTATTTTTCCTGTTTAAAACATTCCTCTGATATCGGTCACAAAACTAAAGTTTCAATAAATGTAATTTTCCCAAGGCCCTGTCCACACGAACACAGATATTTTCAAAACCACAGCTTTTTCTATGCGTTTTGGCCGTTCGTCCGCACAAAAACCAAAAACTCCAGCCAGGGTGAAGATTTTTAGAAACTCCAGTTTCAGTGTTGCCGCGTGGACGGTGAAACCGGAGATTTGGGCTATGAATGCGCGCCGCTATCTCCTTTGTTTGACGTCAGATTCCAGGCTTCAGATTGGCAAACACAGCTTTACGGTTAAGGTTATAGCGCCACCTTTGGTTTGGCATGCTCTTGATATTCATAGCATGTTTTTGCATTTTCATGTGGATTTCATTGTTTTACAACACATGCACTGTACTGTATTTTCTTTTTTTACCCTATTTTTCTTTTCTCCTGTAAAGCTGCTTTGGAACAATGCACATTGTGAAAAGCGCTATAAAATTGAGCGCCTTTATGCTTAAAGAAGAAAACATGTCTGTCAATGAAGAAAAATATTGTTTTTCCATTAAATGTCTTGTTTTCAGCATAAACTCCATAAACTTATAAACAAAAGGCACTTCATTCGAATAATCTTTCAGAAAGTATTTTTATTCTTAAGTAATCATGCTTCTCAAGTAAATGCATGGTAAACAAGACAAAATAATTATGTAAGAAATTAATTTTTTTGCAACGTTGGGAGAAATAAAACCACACAAATAAGAAACGTTCAGACATTTATATGAAGAACACACACACGCTTTCAGATGTGCAAGCTTTTCACGGCATGCGGCACACCTGCGCTGGACACATGACAACACGTGAACATGTCTGCACGCTGCTGTGGAATGTGTGAAGCTCAAGACACGTCTGAGACGTTCAGACGATCTTCTAGACTTGTGGTGATTTCAGCTGAGCTCAATCTCTCATGTTATAATTGAAGAGCTTGTGTATGTGTGTTACCACTCAGCATTATTCAACATCAATCCAAATCAGCTCTATTTATACCTCCAACAAACTTTCTGTCATTATTCAAACCCATATGACTTTCTTCAGTCAAACTTCTCAAAAAACATCATCAGTAAAGCAGAAGATGAGCAGGATTATATGACACTTTTATATGAGCTTTGAGGTCTATAATAAAATCTGTGTGTAGATTCTCTTCTTGACAAGAAATACACACAGGTTTGGACTGAATAAGTAAATAATGACAGTATTCGGTGGAGTTTTTAAAGAAAAGATGAAAACACAACAACAACAGGAAATTCATCTGTTATCTGATGGAGATGTTGAAGGTTTTTTATAAACATATTTAAAGCAATCACTCAGTTCACCACTAGAGGTCTGTTTCTCTCGTGTGTGTGTGTGTGTGTGTGTGTGTGTGTGGATGAGTTTGTGCTAATAATAATAAAAAGACCCAAATCTGAAAATTCTCTCATCATTTACTCATCCTCATGTCATCCTATATGACTTCCTTCCTTCAGTTTAATACCAACAAATGCATTTATATTAATATTTCTTATCTTTATACATGGGGCTCAATATAGTGGTCCAATATTAAAGTAATCCTGAATGACATGAAAATGAGTGTAAGTTTAAGTGTAAACTTTATGTGATGTCACTTCCTTAGACATAATGATTTTTATTTTGCATCACCTAACCATTAAGAATCCATTCTGCATTTTTACACTTCACAAATAAATATCATTTTTAAGCTGTTTTCTTCATGGGGACCGTGAAACAGTAATGAAAATATTCAATGGTACGTTATGATACCGTAGAGCTGGTTCATGTAATAGATAGATCTCATTTTTGACATGCCTGTAGCAAAGCCAACAAAAATAAACAATAAACAGCTCTCACACGGGGCCGATCTCAAGCAGGTGTTTGAAACACAGTCAATGTGACACAGAGTTTTGGTCTCAGACCTTCATGGGTGGCCACTGCTAAAAAAACAAAAACAAAGCCACAACCATCTTATCATAAAACACTACAGGCCATTTATAATCTATAAAACACACTAAAGCAGCTCGATGTCACACAGGTCATCTGATTCAAGCATAAAAGGAGGCCAGTGATGTCACTTCCTGTTTTTCCAAACAGTGCTACTGAAAATATCTCAATCTTTTTCGAACTTCTAGATTTTCTAGATAAGACTCTCCCCGGTGACAGCACTCATCTGATAACATCACAAACACACATTAGTCTGATAATCGCACATTTTCCCATAATCACAAGTCAAGTGTGTGACAGATATGACGTCCCCCCCCACAACATTGAACCCTGAAGACCCTCAATCCGAATCCTGCGCACCTTTCGATCATAAAACGTTCATATATTCTGCGACAGGAGTTAGTCTCTGAAGCGGGTTGACGTATGATCTGTAAGGGTCAGGTTAACATCAGTGTTTGTTGAGCGGGGTAACCCCAGCTGTGTCCGTCCCGCACACATGCTCACCCAACTGTGGAATGTGACACCCTGTTCTCAGGTCAGTTAGCACCGCGGGCCACCCGCGCTTTACTACGGCCTTCCTCCAACCACCCAAAAATGCTTCCCTTCACATCAGAATCAAACGTCTTTATCTCAGAAGACATGTCAATGTCTCGAGCTGTACTTTAAGAATAAGATACCAAAGTCTGCTGTCAAAAAAAAAAGAAAACTCAAAATGAGCTGAGCTGTACGAACCACAATAACTTTATCTGAGTCTATATATGTGAACCAGTCTGTGTTATTTATTGTTGTGATTTACAGTTTTCTATATCAAATCATCCCATTCTGTGAAAATATAACATTTATATCTTCATACTGACTGATTTCAATCTTTGACATGATTTTACTCAATGTTTAGGATGTCAACATCATTTTTTGTGCCAATAATAAATAGTTCCAATAAAATCATTCATTTCAATATATATCATATTATAAATGACAATTCGAACACATTGATCTAAAAATCTAGAATATACATCAATAAATACAAATGGACTACGTTGATGCTTCTGATCTCATATCTGGATTATATGTCAAGACAAAGTTGATACTAGTCTCTGAGCGATATTATGCAAATTAATATCTCATATATGACACGACGATAAAGTTAACACTCTATGACAGAAACGCCACATCTTTCTGAAATCTAACACACACGTGTCTTGTCAGAATCTGAACATTCGATCGTATCTTAAGAGTAGAAAGATTCAGTTTTAAAAAGCACATCATTGCGGGCGGTCGGTAGAAAAATACATAGAGAACAAAATATGAAACACAGCAGATACTCACAAAGCTGTTTATGTGTAAATCCAGAGTGTATCCACAATCTCAGAGTAGATGTGTAGCCTTCAGAAGACATCTAGAGAATAAAGACATCAGAGCTCTGACTCCCTCACACGGCCTTCAGACACACACACACACACACACACACACACACACACACACACACACACACACACACACACACACACAACACACACACACACACACACACACACACACACACACACACACACCACACACACACACAACACACACACACACACACACACACACACACACACACACACACACACACACACACACACACACACACACACACACACACACACACACACACACACACACACACACACACACACACACACACACACACACACACACACACGTCTAGCCTGTCAGTTGTTTTTGGGAGGGCAGGACAGCAGCAGAAGTCTCATATCAGATGAACGCAATGTGAGTGTGTATTGTGTATTTTGGGAAGGCAGATCTCAAGAATGAAGATATAGAAGCTCAGAACATACGTTCAGAAAACACACGTGCGTACACACACACACACACGCACGCACGCACACTTCTTTGGGAACTTCTTGACCTGCCATTCAGACGGTGTGTAAATCACACACAGATAATGAGAGAGTTTATATTTAACTGAAGAAACAAAAGCATTCATCCATCAGAAATCCATCCACATCATCACATAAAGAGCTGGGTAATGAAAATACACTGAACACACAGAAAAACTAGATTTAAAGGAACAGTTCACTAAAAATAAAACTGGATCAGACAATTTTAAAGTCTGTATTCGCAAGACAACATTCACACGGTCCGTCTCAGTATTTTAACCATCATAAGTCCATCATTGACACCTGTTCACTGTGTGTGTGTGTGTGTGTGTGTGTGTGAACACAGAGACGTCTGTCTTCTCTATACTGTAGACACAGGTGCTCAGACAGCATTACACAAACAAACACACACAAGATATCAGCTAAGGGCTAATGTGATATAAGACACTGAACAAATGGAGAATAAAACTACTTACACACAGACACACGGATCAATCAAGACGTCTGAAGTGTGTAGCGCTCATGTAGTTTCAAGAAACCTCAACAACAGCAAAGTTTAAGCAGAATTCATATCAAATACCTAAATAAAACACCAAACTAAACATCTCAATTCTAGAAACTCAGAGGTTTAAAAAACACGTGTAATATATATAATAAAAAAAGTGTATTTGCTCTATACTTGCACTCAATCTTTTGATGGAGATCTAGTTGTGTAGTGTAGTTGTGTTTACAGTCATCTATAGTATTAAATACTTTTTTCACAAATTACAAATGTGTGACTCTGGATCACAAAACCAGTCTTAAGCTGCACAACAACATTTGTAGTAAAAGCCAAAAATGTATGGGTCAAAATGAGCAATTTTTCTTTTATGCTAAAAATCATTAGGATATGAAGTAAAGATCATGTTCCATGAATATATTTTGTAAATTTCCTACCGTAAATATATCAAAACTTTATTTTTGTGAGTAATATGCTATGCTAAGGACTTTATTTAAACAACTTTAAAGGCAATTTTCTCAATATTTAGATTTTTTGCACCCTCAGATTCTTGAGTTTTAAATAGTTGTATCTCAGCCAAATATTGTCCCAACAAACTATACATCAATAGAAAGCTTAGTTATTCAGCTTTTAGATGATGTAAAAATCTCAATTTCAAACAATTGACCCATAAGACTCATTGGATTTTGTGATCCAAGGTCACATTTGTATATGAAGAGTTTGGCTCAAAAGCGCTATAAATCCATTTTTTTAATTTCTCAAAATTCATGTTCTTATTGTGTTAGTTAGCTGTATTTTTTTTAGTTATTATGGCTTAAATCAAAACTAACCAACTGCAGTTTGCTTGATATTAATTGAAATGCACAATCAAAAAACATGATTTTTGAAAAATTAAAAAATGGATTTATAGCGTTTTGGAACCAAACTCTTCATATATATATATATATATATATATAGTAACAATAAATGTAATATAAATAACTTATACATCATTTTTATTTATATATTTATTATTTTAAGATCACTAAAAGAAAGTTTATTTGAAGTATAAAACTACTAAACTAGTAGTCTACTAGAGTATACCTAGAAGTTCACTTAATAGTATGGTTGAAGTACACAGTTGTGTACTCAAAGTACTTCTTACACTTACCTTTATATTACATTTACAGAATTTACTTAAAAGTACACTTTTAAAAAGTGAGCAAATTTAGAATTAAAGAAATACTACACTTATAACTCAAGTATAGTACTTGTACATTGATATTAGTATACTACAAAGTATACTTAAGTGTGAAACACTCATACCTGCAGTTTTTCTCTGTGAGCCCTGATGAGAGCAGATGTCGGCTCATATTGTCTCACGGATTACAGGAATCACCTGCAGGTGTGCAATCCACTAAACCATAGACAAAACTAAACCAGAAAGAGACCTTCATATCAGTAAAATCTGTCTGCTCCACACAGCCCGAAAGGAAAATACACATCAGAGATCAGAAGTCATCAGTCATTACATTAAAAGAACAGAACATAAAAACCCCACAGACGATTCTGTCATTATTTACACACCCTCATGATCCTTTATAACCTGATGCTGGTATATTCATCCTGTCAACAAACAATGACTTCATTGCCACATCTAATCCAAGATAAAAATAACACCTAACATCTGCCCATAACAGAGAGATCTCTTTAATAGCTCACAGACATTCATGACATGCAAATGAAATTTACATTTACATTTATTCATTTGGCAGACGCTTTTATCCAAAGCAACTTACAATTGAGGAAAACAGCAAGCAATTCAATGCTGAAATCTCATCTGTGTCTCAGATATTTCTCATGAGAAAATGAGTCTCGATCAGAGTTTCAAAAGAGATGTCAACAATGTCTCATACTGAGCTCAGATTTGTCTCGTCAATATTATTAAAGATCTCAATATGAACTAAAACATTTCTCATCAAATTTATTTAAATCCAGATTATTATTTAAATCCATTTACACCTCCAGACTCTTCATGTGCTTCAACATTACACTCTTTTATTTCTCCTGAGCAATTTTAGGAGAAACATCGGTTGATACTTAAATGAAACACAACTGAGCTTTAAGATTTTTCTTCGGTTTGATGGCTAAATGTGATTTAATTCGTTTGTCCGCGCTGACCTCTGTGAAGTAAAGCGTTCACTTCATCTGCGTCATTTTCAAAGGTTGCCATTACGAGTGAAGGAAGAGAAACTAATAGCAGGTCTGTATCACACACCTGGACGTTCAACTCTTTCATCTATAAAGGAAAAGTTAAAAATTACAAGCCCATAGATGAATTTATGAAGGACAAACCTGCCGAAGGCTTTCAAACATTCACCTCCAGTGAGAATATTTTACTGTAGGGTACATGTTTAACTTAAAAAGAAAGTACATTTCTGTGTGTGTGTGTGTGTGTGTTAAACAACATCAGGGTGGTATGGAGAAGTTTAGAGACACTAAAACTCATCCATTTCATCTTAAAGGAACAGGTGAAGGTCACATCAAACCTGTATGAGCTTCTTTCTTTCTTCAACAACAGAAGATTTTTGATAATCAAACACTGAACTCCATTGACTTCCACAAAACCACGGACACATTTCGCAAAATATCTTCTGTTGAGTTCCACTGAAGAAACACTCACATACAGATTCTGAATAAATGAATTAATTTATATTTTTAGGTGAACTATCCCTTTAAACACAATTGTAAAATATATTCACATCTTGCAAAGAAACTGTTTAGAGGAAGTTGAGGCATAATTGAAGTGTTTTCAATGGTTTCCAGTAAAGCATGAGGAATGAGTGCGACATGAGACCACACGCTCCCATGATTTTATCCTACATACAACAGACAAGAACGCTAAATGAACGTCCGTAGAGAGAGAGAGAGAGAGAGAGAGAGAGAGAGAGAGAGAGAGAGAGAGAGAGAGAGCACGTGGGCGAGGTACTTCCTGTTTTCATTTGAGTTAATTACTCTTCTCTAGAGGACCATATCTCAACCCAAGACAACATCACGAGGAGCAAAAACACACACACACACACACACACACACACACACACAGTAATGAATACTGTAATAACTCATCTACTGCACTGTTTACTTTAACTTAATAGCTGCTGTCCATCATTTATTCACACTTTATATTCATTTGCACTACTGTTCTGCATAGTCTAATTGATATTTTACATATCCATCAGTATACATATCCTCCATTTCTGTTTTTTAGTAAATAACCATCTGTATATAATGTTCATAGTAAATCCCCACTTGTAAATTCTTCATAATTTTTGCTTTATTCTGTATTTATGCACAACTGTATATCCTGCACTTGCTTATTGCACTTCTGGTTAGACCTAAACTACATTTCGTTGCCTTGTACTTGTACATGTGTAATGACAATAAAGTTGAATCTAATCTAAACCCCCCCCCCCCCCCCCCCCCCGAAGCTATCACTGCAGAATCGAACCGGCAACCTTTGGGTTACGAGTCTGACTCTCTAAGCATTAGGCCTTGTGTGCCCCCAGACATACTATAATTATAGAAACTACGAGTCAAAAGTTTAGGATCACTTACTCATTTGATATTTTTATTTTTTCCACATTGTAGAATAATAATAATCCCATCAAAATCATGGAATAGCACAATTGTAACTGTGGGAATTATGTTGTGACTAAAAGCATCCACAATAAATGAACTCTATGTTATATTTTAGCATATTCAAAGTTGACACCCTTTAATAAGAATTTACAAAATCACACACTTGGCATTTTACCATCCAGCATCTTGTGGTCTCAACCTGGGAATCTTTTTAATCCGCTGCTGTTTTTATTCACTATTTGGTCCAAGTAATTCATTTCAAAAACATTTCCTTTTCAATAAAAGTTTAGTTTTCTTGTTATTGTCTGAATAAAGTAAACAAATATTAGAAATGTTGCCTGTGCAATAAAGTGAAATAAATTCAAGCTGAGGCATTACCTAAAGTTATATTGTTAAACTAAAATTAACATGAAAACTTAAAATATAACATTAAAAAACAATTAAAATATGAACATAACTACTAATAAACAAACGAATATATGTATTGTATAATAATTAAATAAATATATTGTACTAATATATATTTACTGTAAATATGATTTGCAACAACGCAAAATTGTAAAATTAAGTTGAAACGTGACATAACTTTATAATAATAGTAATAGTGTTAAGTCTATTAAGTCTGTTAAGTAAACATTAGAGACACGTTACGCTGCTGTTCACTCGTTCTTATATAAACAATGATTTAGGGCAGTTATATGTGTAATGACTCTTTCCTGTTTACAGATGAATCTCTCAAAACTATCAGACTTTTCAAAGAGTTAGATTATTCCTGTAAAACTACACACGATCCCCTGCTCATTTATTTTACAATAATACAAGAGTCACAGAAGAACGTGATTACTGGCATGAGAGAGAGATTCAGTTTAAGAGTTTATTCTCCTGATGCAAGTCTTTCTGTGGCGTTATCATAACCCACTTCTGTCCAAAACACTGACACAGACTCAACCAATGAGAGTGAGACGATCGGTTTAACTGACCAATGACAAACAGGGCAGTGATCTAAAAACATCCTTCAACTGAGTCCTTTCACCTCGATTTCATCTGAAACTAAACAACCTGCCAACAAAGCACATCACAAGTGTAGAGTAGACGTTATATATTTACTTGCTCATGTGTGAAGCTTTACTGAATTTATTCCACTTTTTTTGAGGTGATGTCAGAGCGCTTCAGAAGTCTCATTAGATGGAGAATCTTCACAGTCCTCTGGTCAAACAGAACATTAAACACAAAACTTTAACTCATAACCACCTACAGAAATAACTGTAACTGTGGGAATTATGTTGTGACTAAAGCATCCAAAATAGCAGAAATATCTCCATCAGCAAACATAAAAAAAGAGAAAAATCTGAGGTTAACAAACGTGGAAAAATGTTTTGGTGAGCTGTTATTTTATTCATTGCATGGCAATATCTGCTTCTTACAAAAGTGTCTTTGTGCTTTTAAAGAGCCTTAAAAATGCCATTCAAACATTCACTGAACCTGAACATCTATCACCTCTCCAAACAACATCTGACAGATCATATTAGTAAACTTACAGATGTTTTAGCACAGCCGTGTGTCAAATGCATGTCAGTGCACATCTCTACAGATGCATGAACTCCACATAACCACCGAATCATTTCATCATTTAAAATCTTTTTCAATTGACTATTTTTGTAGCCTAAGTGAATACTTTTAAGGCTTCTGTATATTGATATCATATTAATCACTGTTGCTTACATATATCGGTTTAATGCTTTAGAAATTAAACTTCAGATATTAAAAACTTGTTAGTTTGAAAAACTGATGAAGCACAAATCATCCTGTTTTAACCTCCATTTATTCTCCAAACTCACAGTCTGAGATACAGGGAACGATACTAAAGACCTCATCTCGTTCATCAGACATCATCTCAACACTGCATCAACAGCTGACAACATCTTTAGATACTTTACATTTTCAGTCAAATCAATGTCAAAATATTCATGTGAAATACAAGAACAATGCAAAAACATTATTACTTTATTGACACTGTCTATTGTTTAGACAGATGAGATCCGGCTTGTCTGAATGAGACCCAAACTTATGGGGTTTTCATTCCTCATCATTCTGTGATGACATATAAAAATAGTTTCATTAGAATAATACAAAGCTATTGCACTGAACTAAATTCAAGCTGAACTGAGAAAAGTTACACTGTTTGGTTTTCAAGTCCTGACTCGAAATCAGTCAACCATTTTCCCCCCGGACTCAACTCAAGAGGCTTGGAGCTTAATCAAGTGGAAATTGGGGAAAAGCGACGGGGGAAGAGGGGCAGTTCAGCCGGACAGAATGAGGCAATTGTTCAACTTTCTCTTTTGAGTTCTCTTTGATGTCAACACAACAAGCCCCAACAAAATATACAAACGCCACCAACCTGTTGCTCAGACCCTAAAAAGACCCCGAACAAGCAAGAAGTGTACGTGACTGAAATAGATGGCAGAACTTCATCTTCAGTCAGAATACAGCAGCGCTCATTCTTCCAACACACAAGCAGATGTATGTATTGTCGAATCTAAGCTTCTCTTTTCTTTCCTAATTCTCTCTTCAGCTTGTCAAAAGAGTGCAGACAAACTCCCAGCGCCTCTATTGTGCTGCCGAGCTTTTCTCATGCGTGTGTTTGAATGCAAGTCAGGCTGAAGATAATCACATTTTCCTAAGAAAGGCTCAGTCGTGCAAAGTAGAGCAAGTGTCTCTATACGGGCGACACATGAACGCACCTTCGACGTTACATCTTCAGGAAAAGTATACAAGCGTCACCCTGACACGTGACCATGAGCACAGGTCAGTCGATACGCTTGTGTTTAATAAGCGATGCTGATAATGCCATGAGATATTCTCACCTACAACATACCATTTAAAATCAGTTGTATACAAAACAGTTGAAATACAATGAAGCACAAGTAGCCAAAAATAAGTTGCATCAATTGATCTCAGACAGAACGTCCACCACAACATGTGATCTATAGTATATCAAAATATTTGCATGCATCAGTCACGGTTTTCTCGGTGTATAAGACAATAAAGTATGTCACAACATTGTCTGGACTTTCTTACCTTGTTCTACGTGCCGTTTGAGCGTCGAGATGCAGCGCATCCGCATCTCTTGTGCGCAAATGAAGGAATGCGTGTGACCGTGTGAAAGTGGCAATGCTTAACTTGCATTATTTTCCCACTTCCACCCCACTCCGAATGGAAATAGGCAGTTGTCAATGGCAGAGGAGGATCTCTCCAGCAGCACATTTGCATTTAACAGACCCTCCTCTCTCCATTCACACATGGCATTGTGCGGCCCAGTCGGGGTCCTCATTTGGCCCCCGAATAAATCCTGGCTGCGCTGAAACACACAAGACTTAGAAACAATCACACACAACACTGTTTAGTATGTAATCTTCTGAACTGTACTGAATAAATACAGAGAAAACGCTTAGATATGGAAAAAAGCTTTAAGAAACTGAAATATTTTAGGAGACAATCGTCACAGTTAAGTTGGGTTACTGTTTGAAATGTATGAAAATTAACTATGGTTTTACTATGTATGCATTTAGTTAACCATAGTAACCACAAATCTACCACTATGGTAACCATAGTTTAACTGTGATATTTGTAGTAAAACCATGGTAATAAAACTGGTCAAAGTAGTCTGCCAAATAAATATGGTTAGTACATTTTTACGAAAAAAAAACCAATAGTTAATTTTCCTAAGGGTTGAGGTTGGATGGAGAAGACTTTTAGACGTTTCAGTCATTAAACAAAACACCAAACATAAAATAATTTCATTTACATGAATTGTGGAAATGGCTTTTTCTATCACCAACAGAGTGATAGACCTTTTTAGGTCGAAACAGAGCTCTGACCTCCTCTTTCTACGTATTTAAAGCAATAAAAGTATGTTTTTGTTTACTTGACTAACACATCACTAACATCTAGTGCCATCTAGTGGTTGTCCATGAATAACACACAATCAACGGATATTATAAAGAGAGGGTTGAATTATAATAGAAAGGTTTTAATTATACATTTAAAAAGCCAAATCAAGAATAAAGCGTGAGTTTTATAATTCCTTGTGAGTTTTAAATTAATATTTTTTGCCCTGTCCAATATGGCGGCGACGATGACCCACAATGGCGGCCAAACACAACAACAAAGTGTGAGGTAAAGTAGACAAATGCCTATAAAATTACATTAACTTTGAACGAAACCCATTGTGGACAGCAGGTGTGTGTCTCGGCTGTGAGTGAATCTGAATTTAATGTCATGTGTCGTATTTTCTTTTACCTTGTAGTTTTGTTCGTGGTTTTCGATGATGAGGTCATGACGACAAAAAAAGAGGAGCTCCTTTCTGTTAAAAGTTAATGAATCAATTTAGTTTGCTATTGAAACTTGCCCTTGTCATGCTGTTAGTTAGCAGTTTGCATTACAATTGACCTGAGATCACATTTATATCAAATTACACCTGTGATACAGGCCGAGACTCTACACGTCATCAACTGAGGCCACGGTTTTAGCCAATCAGAAACGCTCTCAGCCTTTACAGAAATTATAATTAAAAGGAAACCATAAATAAATAGATAAATAAAACAAAGACATATATATATATGACATGACATACATGATATATATATATATATATATATATATATATAAAATGCTTTAAAATACATGTTTTGATGTATTCATCTTGTTCTTTACAATATTTATACATTTATTAGGTGATTTTTGTTTGCTCTTGTCACTGTTTGGTTTATGTAAAATGCTTTGGCAAAGTACTGTCTGTCTGATTCAAAGGTCAAGCAAAACATTTTTTTTATATTTTTATAATTATAAATGTCTTCACATGAATTATTTGTCACCACAGTAGTATTGTTTATTTCTAATAGAAATGAATAAGAGGCAGATCTCAAGTGCACTTGATATTAACTAAGTATTTTATTTTAAGATATACACGCACCCACGCACACGCACACGCACACGCACACGCACACACACACACACACACACACACACACACACACACACACACACACACACACACACACACACACACACACATACATATATAACATAGATGCACATGTATAAACCATGATAAATATGCATATGCTGTATAATCATACATATGTTACTATTCATATATTTTTATTTATTTCTAAACATATAGGAAAGTATTTTTGCATTTAAACTGGCAGTGGTGATATTTCCTTTGGTATTTCACTCATGGTGGGTCTCCCAAAGGAGAAATAGCCTTTTTCCCAGAAAAGCTACAGAGCAGCACCGTTCACCTGAGATCCAAGAAAATCCTGGAAGAGACACTATCACACGAGACTTACAGAGAGTCGGAGACAACAAACATACATGACATCTGGAAAACAAACAGCATCATGGCTTATTGTTTATCATTTTACATTATATGATGGGGTCATTCCTAGCATGCAGTTTTCATGTTTGAGTATATTGGATACAATATTGCATTTGTAGATGGAAATCATATTCTTCTGGGTACACTGTTTTCCTATTTACTCAACATCTTGTTAGTCTTTTGTAATAATCTAATAACCGACAAAGATCGGTTCCTTTATGACGTCAATTTGGGGGAAAACATCAGAAACATTAGTGCGTATAAGAAATAAATTTGATAAATACTGTGTGGTTCTCTAAAACATTTATCTCTGTTCGATAACATTACAGAGATTTCTAACATTTCCAGAGATGATTAAAAATCTTTGTATAAGAGTCAATCCCTTACTGAGCGTTTACTCTAGCTCTGTATTCCCATCAGGTTCATTTTCAGCTCAATGTGTAAATAAAATTAAGTTGTTATGATTTAATTGTAAGTGCCTGAGCTTGACCTGATACGTGCTTTTATAGACATACAACACACGCATACTCGATTTATTAGTTGAACCTGACAGGTAAAGAAAGCCAAAACTTGTGCGCTTGAGCGAATCATAGAGTCCGTTTCACATGATTGACATGCGACTCAAATGAACACTAAAGCAGACGGGGAATAGTGTTTTCCATCAATAAACATCCCGTTTTCCTCCCAGCGAGTGACGTGTGGGCCGGACAGAAAGTCATGTCTGGTGATAATGGTGATAGTGGTGATGATGATGATGTTCGTGGTGATGATGGTGCTCGTGTCTTTGGACTAGCGGGACCACTAAGCCGGTCGTGTTGCCGGGCGACTGGTCGCGGTCCAGCGGTGGTTGTTTGGAGGGGGCCAGGGCCTGTTCTCTGGTTTTAGCCCTCAGCCTCTTACTGTGGCTGTGTTGAAGAGGATGCTGGTGACCCGGAAGAGCTTGAGGATGTTGTGGGAGGTGGTACACGTCCTGACCCCCGTGGGGAGGATAGTAACCGTGGCACTTGTTGATCTTTCCACCGATCGCCGCCTGGCTGCCGCTCGCTCCTCTGGACGTCCCCTTAGATTTAATGAACTGGGGTCCGCGTGCACGGGGGTCCAGGGGCACACAGTGGTCTGGGATGACATGCGACCGGCGATGATGGTTGTGAGATTCGGGTTCGTGGGACCGGGAGCGATTTTGGGATTGTGTTGCTCGTGAGGTCTGCTCCTGTTGGGCCGCAGGGGTAGAGGAACCTGTCAGAGAGACGGAAGAAATCTGTTAAATTAAACCCCACCCATTATATTATATTTCAATTACAAGTATAAAACATGCAGACGCATATTGACATTTAGTGGGAAAACTTTCTCTAAAACATGTTTTGCGTTATTTCTATCTCAATATTATTACATACCCGTACATACATGCGCGTTTAATAAACTCTTACCATCAAATCTGGAGGTGTAGTTCTCTATTCCTGCCAGATCCAGATAGTGATTTCTTCTTTCTGTGTTCTCATCCACACAATAGTGATTTCTGTCGTGAGGTTCAGAACTCTGGCCCCTTTCACAACATGAGAAACATGCTTTTAAACAGCTTGGAGATGCATGCAACGTGACAAAGCTTTACAGCATTCCCATAGGACATCAAAATCAAAATGTGGTTCAGTAAGTTTATGGAGATTCAATGAAGTCCCGTGCTTCTCAAAATCTAATATGTGTCTCATGTAAACTTTTAGTAGAGATATTAACATCACAAACTGTGCTCAGATTTCCAAGACCGTTTTGAAAAACAATTTCACTTATATAGCGCTTTTCACTATTTTACTGTTGCAAAGCAGCTTTACGTGCATCATAGTTAAAAATTAAAATAATAATAGTAATACGCATCATCTCTCTCTTGCCCTTCTTCATAGTATATATCTAACTCTGTTTATTTTTTTCAAGATTTGACATCCATGTTATAGGCATGAAGATGTCCAAAGCATAGAAACATTAAATGAAATAAACACACATATTTTCACATAAATGCACATGTGATTAAGTATATAAGAAACTATAAGATGTTCTTTGTTTCATTTGAATAAACTGATGTCAGTGTATCTCGTGTCTCTATCTGTGTGTGTAATAAAAGCACATTCTCATGTTCTGCTCACCTGACGTGTGACGCGTGCTGCTGTCTGTCGTCCGGATGAGACGACTCGACGCGACTCAAACGATACGCATCTTTCTCTGAAGCGGAAGAAAAAAGGTATTTACATGAAGTAATGAGATAAATAGGTCGACATTAATGTATGTAATGTGTGTGCGTGTAGCCTCACCTGTCGCCGGGTGTTTGCCGTCTCTTCTGCGTGCCGCAGCTTCAGGGGTGACGGTCAGTTTAACACGAAGGGTTTTCCGTTTGCTGTTACAGGACTGATTGACAGACGTATCCACAACTTCATAGATGCTGTGCATCAAACTGGACATGTCCTGACACACAACACACACACACAATATAAACCGTCTGAACTTTAGACTCACGTGTAAGCATGTCTGACACACTAACACACTTTCTACCTCCTTCGTCACTTTTCCGCTGTTGTCGAAGTCATAGAGGGTGAAGAGCCACTCCTGCCTGTTATCTTCACCCAGAGACACATTACACTCCACGTCCTGTAACAACACAAACAGCCACAATCACACATCACCAGCAGGAGGCGCCATCATAAATAAAATACACTTGATTTCTTTGAACAAAGAGAAGAATTGAATCCAAGGCATTACATTTCAGGTAATCAGATCGGCTGAGATCGGAGGTTTCAGTGTAATTCAGATGATAGGACACGTCAGGTGTGTCGGATGATGATGATGCTGCAGGCGTCTATCGTGAACAAACTCTTTCACAACATCAGAATAGTTGATGAGCTCTGAGCATGTGCAGCAGAAAGCAGTGACATCACCACAGACGCTTGCAGCATCGTTCTCAAATATCACATTCGTTATTAATCCACGTGCCTTCGTCTGCTGTATTTAATGTTAAATCAACCACTCACAATGCTCAGTGTCATTTATTTCATTTAGAAGATAACACAAACAAATAATGGTGTTTAATGTCAGTTTATGTGTTCGAATGTGAGTTTCTGTGTATCTCGGCGGTCTGAGATGTTTTAGACGTACATCTAAACTGATGCGCTTGTGTCCTCTACAGGTCACGTCCTTCACTGGATCTCCGTCAGAGTGCAAACGCTCACATCTCTCGAATCTTTCTGGAGGCAGAACCACTGAAAACACACACGCAATGAGCACACAAACTCAACTCACAACACTTCAATATTTGATTTAAGACATAAGGTATAGTAAACAAACTAAAATTATTAAAGAATACTATATAAAGTATCAAAAGGTGTTTTTGCACATTATTCTACTATACTATACAGTTCCATACTATACTATACTTGTAATAAAGTACACCACAGTTTGCCATAGTAAATACTATATTATTAGTGCAGGTTTTTCTATGTCATGTAATGCAAATCACTGAAGGAAAAGCTGTTGTTAACCTTGAAATTGGAGTATTATTATTCTCAGATATACTTTATATGATGATTGCTAATCTCCACACAATGCATACAGATCAGTTATATAAAAAAAAGCATAAATACGACTTTTTTTGATGAATATACAGGGTGAATGAATGAATGTGAGTACAAACCCTCTAGAGGGCAGCGATGATCTGATATCTGCCTATCCTCACACTCCTGCAAACACAAGAGAGATCGAGTTAGTCATTCATACAGAGAAACATCTAAAGCTTGATGATGATATATGATTCAATCTCTTTGCATTCAGACTCCAAAGCATCACACATGAAATTGATGTATGATGGCAGTGCCCACACAAAACATCTGAGATTTTCTGAAGGCCAGAACATGTTTTTTATATCTTTGTACGGTTTTATACATTTAAAGTCATTTAAAAAGACTCGAATGTAATGAATTTCCGACAGTGACGGAAAGAGTTAATCCTGAAACTGCTGGAGTATGATTGACATCGAGACATGCAGACGGTCATACACACCAAACAATGTGTTACCTCCTTCTTCTGAACCACAAAAATGTACTTGTGTACGAATCCAAACCTGCTCACTATTATACACCGGTAAAATAAGACATCGACTCTTTCCTCTGACTGACAGAAGAAAACATCAGGATCATCAGGAAAATTCCCAAATCAACATCTCCTTAGAAGAAACAAGTTCAATGACAAGAAAAACATTTGAATGAAGATTCTATCATCATATCTGAACTCACAAGTTTAAGAGAGTAAAGACAGAGACACACATACTGATAAAACCACTTTGGATAAAAGTGTCTACAAAATGTAGAAATGAAAATTAAATGATTCAAAGTGTATGTTTTCATATCAGAAATGATGTTGGAGTTCAAACAGTTTGTTTCATATAAATGAGTAATAAAGATTCAAGTTTAGCAGAAAAACGTTTGGATAAAGTGAATTTAGAAAGACACTTTACGTAACCCACAGTTGTCTTGAAATGAACACATTTTTTCAAAGCATTAAAACCTCAGCGTGTTCATTACCACCCGTGGCAGTAAATGCATCCGTGAGCCGCACGCGGACTCAAACCGCCCTCATTTTAAGGGCTAACACATGCGATTTTACCCATAATGCCTCACCCACTGAGAAATGTGTGGACCATATGCTTCATTAACAGCAAGTTGGTTCCAATCCACAGTTCAAGAAAAACAAGAGCCTTGTTTCTTTATTGTGTAACGCCACCTCTGGCCCTTAAAACTCTCTGTTTAGATCAGAACAAAGACACTAAAGACAAATCTTCTGACGGACTCTATTTGCAGAAAAAGCATGTGATGACTCTGAAAGGATCAGCGTCAGAAAAACACATCTGAGGGTCTTTCAAAGTGCAAGATGCTGCCAAACTCTCTAGACAAACTAAAGCAGACGTCAGATGACACAAGCCAGCTGAAACTAAAACATTCACAAACTATTACTAGATAGCAAACTGGAAATGTTGGATGCATGAACTTGAAAAGAAACATTGTCAAATGAAATGTATTTGTACGGCGACAAATAAATCTTCAGTCGTAGAATACTGCCTTACAAACCCCAGCGAGTGACATACAAACAAATATATAAACAACTCTGGATGTTTGTAGCAAGAAAGAAGGTGAACACTTTAAACTGTAATAATGTTCGGAAGACTTTTACAATTTTTGCTTTATCTTTTTAACCTCTTAGAACCTCCCCGCCTTACAGTCCCATAAAAATACGATAGTACATGAATATGCCAATCATCCAGTACAGTATTAAACATTACAAGTTTGTTTACATCATGAACAAAGAACCATAAAGATGTGAATGTCCACACGTACACATCATAAGCTCAGATCAGATTTCTTTACACGAGACCTGGTGAGTCTCCGGGGATGAGAATTAAACCTTATTAAACTATGAAGCGAATCACACGTACTGTATTCTTGAGCTCTGAAACATGAGAGTTAGTGGAAGTATTGATAATTCACATCAGATGTTTGTGTTTTTAACACGTTCAGGAAGAGGCCGGGCCGTGCTTTTAGATGAAGGATAAAAACGAGACATTTGGCTGCATTTACAGTGTTTTTCACAAACATCTGGCACACACTGGATTTTGAAGCATGCATATAAACCGCAAAAACGTTTATGATATCAGGTTTTTAAGCATCTAAACACTATTGGCTGTCACAAATACATGATAAACTAAAGCAAAAAAACTACAGACTACAGAACTGCCCTCATATAAAGCACTGAAGAATTATGAGGTTTTTACATAACGACCAACATAAAAAAAATACTGTAATACACTTCAGTATTTACTATAGACTTTAGTAAAAATGTACTATAGACTTTAGTAAAAGTAAAAAAAAAAAAATAATAATAACTTTGGTAAAAGTTTTTTTAACCTTACCATAGTACATATTAAATTAGTATACTTCAATATTTACTTTAGTAAACTGCAGCGATGTTTCTAGCTGCTATAGTGTTTCCTGAAGTTTACCATAGGAAATATTAAAGTACTTACTATAGTAAACTGTGGTAAAAATCTTGGAGACTACAGTGCTTTTGAACCTTACCATAGTACATATTTAAGCATACTACAATGTTTACAAAAGTATACTGTGGTAAAATCTTGGATTCAATGGTGCTTGTAAACTTTACCAGAGTAAATATTAAAGTATACTACATTATTTACTATAGCAAACTGTGGTAAAATCCTGGATACTATAGTCCTTTTAAACTTTACCAGTAAATATCAAAGTATACTTTACTTACTATATTTACTAGAGTAAACTGCGGTAAAAATCCTAAATATTATGTTTTTGAACCTTATCATAGTGCAAATTAAAGTCTACTGCAGTATTTAAGACAGTTTATCAATTTATGATATTACAGAATACTGTATATAAAGTCTAGTGATTACTATACATGTACTTGTACATGTATAATGACAATAAAGTTGAATCTAATCTAATCTAATCTAATCTAATAATATACTATAGTAAATACAGACAGAAGAAATGAAGGAAAATGAGAAAGGTGAGTTCATGCAAGTCTATATGTCAACAATTCATTCACAAGCTTTCTTCTCTTTTCTTTATGTACAATTCTAAGGCGTTTCAAGAAAAACATTTAAGATTTTACATCAGTAAAGTCTTCCGAGCTATGAAAGAGACTAACACTGCCATCTGCACCAGCTCCAGATGGTCAAAAAGACGAGCGACCCTTCACCCAGAGGTCAAACGTAAGGCACAGTGTTCTCTTGGCAGGACATGAGACGTGGTTCTGAGAGATCTCTGAGGATACAAGCAAACAACAGCTGTGCTGTGTGTTCAGACGTTTGAAGTTCTGCAGGCCTGTAAATCAGAGCACATCTCCTGAACTCAGAAGCGCCGATCTGAACCTCAGCTTTGATTCTGCGCCTGCTGAAATACTGATGGACTGATGCACTGTTTCCATTCTTATCAGCTTCCTCTGGACGCCTAAAACACACCGATATTCATCTGATGGAGAAAATCAACCCACCCACAGAATGACCTGAAGGCCTGACGTCTGAGATGTGATGGCACGGAGCCACAGCTTGTGTTTGTGTCTGTAGGGGAGGGATGGGAATCGTATGAAATTTCACATTTCTGCATCTGATTCCCATTCATTACCAAACAAACAACTTTTCAACTGCATTTATTGTCTTAAAAACTCTAAACTGTGTTTCTATTCAAATGAAGCAGTTCTGAATAGACGCCAGCTCTTCATTTGTAATCTTGCTGCAGGCGAAGTGCAAACTTTGTAAACTTAAATGAGACTGAAAATGTAATGCTATCTAACAGGATTCTTTTACAGTGAGATAAACCAACCCAATTTTTTTTAATAAATCCAATACTTCAAATCAACCCGATCTCATGAAATGCGTATCAATAACACGAAGGTGCAAACTCGTAAAATAAGTACGCCAAATTGCCAATCTTTGCATGGAAATGATACGCCCTCGGCGGAGAGCCGCCATTTTGAAACATTCATGAAGAGGAAACACTGAAATAATTCAAGTAATAACATTACATTTATGCTTTGGGTTAGGGGAAAGGTTAATAAGACAAATATGCATGCACGCTAAAATTGGCGTATCATATGCACGCAAACATTGGCGTATATATACACTTACCATAATTGCAAAAAAAATTGCAATTTGGCGTACTTATTTTACGAGTTTGCACCTAGCGTGTTATTTATACGCATTTCATGAGATCGGGCTGTTTAAATACAGACATTTGTGAGGTTGTTCTCTCACCAAACTCCGTGTCACCTCCTGGATGATGTCTTTGAGACATTATAAAAGACTGAAAGAGTGACATGATGAGATGACTGTGAGCAGAAACACATGGACTAAATGAAAAGAAATGAAAGTCAGTGAGATTGTGGATGATTCAGACTGATGTTCATATGTTTCTCACTTACATGTGATAGTGTGAGAGTTTCTGCTCGGACCGGTTTATGACTCTTAAAAGAGACTCTGAGCTAATACACAACCACAGGAATATACTGTAGTATACTTCAGAATTTACTATAGTAGTAAATACTATAATAGTTTATATTAGATAAACTCACCATGGTAAATATTAAAGTATACTACAGTATTTACTGCAGTTCTGCTATTCTACAGTATAATTTCAACAGTAAACCACAGTTTACTAAAGTAAATACTATAGTGTATAATATGAGTCAAAAAATATTTGCATTTCCTTTTTTCCACCAAACTCATATTATATGAGTTTGGTGGAAAAAAGGAAATGCAAATATTTTTTGAAAGCACAAGTAGACCCACATCTGCTGAGTTCTCATTGATCAACACTCTTTACTCTCAAGTAGAATACTTCAAAATATACTCTTATAGTAAAATGTCTAGATACTATAGTATTTTTGAACATATATAAAATATATATGTGTTTACTACAGTTGATCAATTTAGTATAGTTAATAGTACAGATTACTGTAGTATACATTAAGTGCAGTAATTACTAAAATACACCTCAGTGTACTACAGTTTACTTTAGTAAATACTACAGTACACTACATGTAGGTATAAACCCTTATTTTTAACATAGTAAAAGATAACTATTAAAATACACAATCATGGTATTCATTCCTGAAACGATAACGGATTATGATGAGATCATGTGTACTGAGTTTACCATTGCGAACAGCACATTTCTTTCAAAAACAAGTATGCAGAACTTATACTCCATTACGAATGGTGTTCCACCAATACGACTGATGTCAAAAGCAGAAAGCGAATGGTTATCTAGAGCGTTATGGCGTTCAAGCGTTTCCAGTTGAGAATCTCTCAAACAAACAGAGACAGACTGAAATCCTGTTAAGTGCTTGACCCGTATTCACGCTGGTAATATCTGACATGTAAGAGTTCTCATCGCCCTCATCGAGTGCTCATCTGTCACTTTCAGACGCCCGGTTCACATTCTTAAGACTCGTGCAAGAACAGACTTTATTCTGAGCTGCGAGCTTCACTACGGTCTTGGCAGTGACCGCGGGTCGCCTTCAGGTCAACAACGAGTCCGGTCTCTGTTCTGTCTAAAAATACCCCTCATCCTCCTTCTCCCTGCCGCCCGGCCCGAGGAAGTACAGGCGTCTGGAGGAGGTGTGACACTAAAGGGGGATTATGTCACATGGACCGGCGCCAGCGGTCAGCAACTGCGGTAAGAGTTACATAACACCTCATACGAAACGTAAAAAACACACAATAATAAAATACAAATACCACAAGAAAGACACCCCAAATGATTGTATATACACCGCTGTAAACGTCCCTTTAGATGAAAGTGTTTGCACTGTAAAAAAAGGCAAAAACGCGCTTTATGGAGTTCTCAAGCCCTCAGATTACATTCACATTAAAAGTTCACACAGTGACATCATGACAGAATGAAACATTTGTTGGCTGAACATAAGCAGTTCAGATGGATTAAATATAATAAAAAAAACATGATTATATTACTTATTTATTAATATATTTATTCCATACTACAGACAAATCAAAACATATAGGTCAAGAAAACACTTTGAATTTTAGTTGCGTCACTGCGTCATGCATCTACACCTTAACACTAACCTAGCAAACCTCATTTAACAAACATCATTCATTAATAAACAACTCTACATACAACAATAAAGCATAAACAAAGCCAGCGGAAACTAAAACGGTAATCTTCAAAATAAAGAAATAAACAACTTCCAAATTTAATATGCTGCAATGCAAAACTTTCAAACGATTTGTGCACATTACATTTTTACAAGCTTTGTAGTCTAGTCAACAAAAGAATCGTCTTTATTCCTCTTATTTGGTAAACACAAAACTAGTTGTTTTATCACGTTTGTTCCGAGAACATTTTGCAGGGTTGAATTTTTTACAATTTCAAAATGTTTCCTGATATAACTTTTCCTTGCATAAATCAAGTTAAACTTAATCGAACAGCATTTAAAATGTTCAAATGAATCTTTTCTGATCCAGGCCATTTAAATAAAATGTGTTTATGAAGATATTTACTAAAATAAACATGCACTACGGGATTGTTGACTTTAGTCACTAAAAAAACAGATTTCGAAATCTACTGTCAATGAATGCAAAAAAATGGTCAAAAAACTCAGTCTTGATCCTTAAAGTGAGTTTCCACATATCAACATTTAAGACCAATGTTAAATGCTCTTTGACATGTAAGTCACTTTGGATCAAAGCGTCTGCTAAATGAATGAATGTAGATGTCTAACCACAGACTTTAAATACAAAAACGTGTGCTTGTCTACAGTGACGGCTTTGTGCCGGACCATTTGAGAAACTTGAAGAAGCACAAAGCCCACAAACATCCTCGCCTGTGACCCTCAGGAACCCACTGTGGGCGTCTACACCACGACTGGCCTGTGTGAAATTCTACAACACATTTCATCCAAAACACAGATCAAAAGAACCCGACTGCCTGCATGTGCAACACATTTTGAAAGACACAAGACTGCGACAAACATGTGTGTGTTCACACAACAGCACAAAACAACTGATGTTCATACGTGTATAAAGTAAGACACGAGTACATTCGGATCCAGTTTCTAGTTCTGATGATTTCACAGAAGCTTCAAACACTTCCCGTCTTCATGAGAGGCTGAACAGATACTCGAAGGAGTTTACACGAAAACAACACACCACCGTGATATGAAACAGGAGGACTTACACCAGCCATGTGAGATGCTGGAATGAGGGTGAAAAGTTCAGATGTGGTGATACAATGTCGTTTTTTGAGCCGATAACATCAGCCAGACCCACATCAACATGAAGGAAAGGTGGCGCACTGGAACTATGTGCAGTATGCATCCTGCAAACCTCTATAACACAAGAGCAAAATCTCACGTTTCCAAGTGTCTCTGACACAAACATTAACGTCTAGAAAACCAGTCAAACATCAAAGATCAAGTGTACCGTGAATGAAACGCTGGCCGCTGGAAAGACACGTTCAGACGTCGGCTCTTTCTGAGTATCAAATATCCACGTGAATGGCTAATAGAGGGCGAGTTTCACCAGACGGGCTGTTTATTTGAAGGGAACCTGCGGGTCAACAGAGCATTAAACAGCAGACAGACGTTTGAAGTCACACGGAAGAAAATCAAACAGTGGCTTTATTCAAGAACTCATGACGCTCGTGACCCGAAGCTCTCATGAGACGAGCGGCACACACAAAGAAAAATCCCAGATGAGATCTCTTTAATATCTCAATTAAGAAAAGAAGCAGAAATCTCACAAATGTCTCAGAAGAGACGTCTCAAACTGAGCTCAGATTTGTCTCGTCTGCAATCACAAGTCAATATTATTGAAGATCTCAAACATTTCTCATCACATTTGATCTACATTCATTTACACTTCCATACTCTTCATGTGTTGTAATATAATTTGATGATGATGAGATCAGATCTCTGTGTGGGTCAAACCGTCTGATGTCAAACAAAAATCTCACTTCATTATAGCAGTTAAAAGCATTTCAGTGTTTGGAAATCTATATTTATATTTCTCAAAAAAGCAAAATATATAGAAAAATTAATTTTAAGAGATTTCTGTACAGCAAATTAATTATTTCTACAAAATACTATAACTGCGAGGTATCAGAACAAATCACTGGAATACTTTTACCATCATGACACCTTCAAATGATCCCTATGTAGGCAGCTCACCTATGCCTTAAAGTCAGTGAGTGAAACATCTGCCTAAAAGGTAAAAAGTGCTTCAGTCCCTATATGTCTCAAGAATAAAACATTGAAATCATTTTCTTTCATGAGGCAGAGAAGCATCTGGAAGTAGCTTTAAACGCAGAGAGCAAGTCCAACGAACAAAGGCCCATTTGCAGCTATTCTCAATCTGTGAGGAATTGAGCGAGCAGGATTCGAGCCAGCTCGCTCCGTCTGCAGCCCTGATCCCTCTCTTTGAAGCCGCCGGTGTGTTTCGACAGCTAACCACTTTCAGCTGTGTCCGTGCACTTTTACGGCTTGAATAATAGCCGTACCTACACATGTGTGAGCTTGAGGTCCAAACCGGGGAGAGTCTCACCCTGACACGACGTGAGAAAGTCGAGCGTCCATACAAACGCTACGTCATAAAAACATTTCTAATAACTTTATTAATGCCACAACAAAACTACACTTCTTTACATTTATAAATGAAACGTGCACGCATTGAATGATTCGCAATTCATTGTTATTGTGCAAAAAGCCAACACACAACAGGCCGGCAACCTCTGTTTTCTCTTCTGGCTCTGTTTGTTTAGCGTGCAGACAGGAAGTGAGTTTAGGGTGTCTGTCTGTAGCCTTCGTTCTGGGGGAATGTGGAAAAAGGATGATGTTTCCAAAGCTTCACAAAAGAAGCTGCGGGAGTCTCCATTTGTTCAGTGAGAAACATTCAGAGAGTCGGGACGTAAGCAAACATTAATACGCCACACTCGCAGCGACCTGAAACCTACAAGAATAAACCTTTTGAGTCGAAATTCCAGCACCTGTGGTAAAAAACCTGGACCAGCCAGAACAGACCGTTTCAAATCCCCTATAACTGAGGAAATGCCTAAACAACAACAATGTACTAAAAATTGCTGTATTATGCATGCCAGGCCAGTAGTTGGCGATGTCACTTTGTAAAGAAACAAATATGTCTTCGCACATACAATTAGCTGTGTCCCAATTTGAAGGCAGTTGTGGCCCAGTGGTTAGAGAGTTGGACTCATGATCAGAAGGTTGCTGGTTAGATTCTCAGGGCTGGCGGGTAACGGCTGAGGTGCCCTTGAGCAAGACACCTAACCCCCACTTGCTTACTATACAAAATGTACAAATGTATAGTGCAATGTAATGTAAGTCGCTTTGGATAAAAGCGTCTGCCAAATGCATAAATGTAAATGTAAATGTAAATGTAAGGCTGCACCCTTCGACTTCAAAACGAGGTCTCGGTCTTCAAAGGACGCAGCCTCCGAAGGTCACAAAGTGAACCGAAATGAGACTGTCTAGTCTTATGGAGGTAAAATTTTCATGTTTTTTTTTTTTTTTAATACCCTGCAGTTACAGGCAGGCAATGAATCACAGGATAGTCCTTCTCAACCCGTGGAAAGGCCGCATTTTGAGGCAGCGGCCTTTGAGTTGGGACACCCTTACCAGCCTTCAGTCGCGCTGCTGTGATGAAACCAGCCTTGAAATGCAGCCTTTCAAGGACACAAAGGCACCCAAATTGGGACACATCTATAGTTCTGTGAAGCACAAAATACAAACATTTTTTTGTCGGGATACACAATAAGGTTGGCTGTTAAATGTAGATGAAAGCAATACCGTTTTCAAAAAGTTTGCCTTATAGGCTGCCAAAAATGCCAAAACGTTTAAAATGTTTTCCATTATAAGTAGAAAATTGTGTCCCGCAAACACTCCCTGAGAGACGCTCAAACAACCTGCACACAGAAAAACTCAATGAGTAAATAATCGGCTGGATTGTGTCCTCCGAATCCGAAATAAAGAGAAATACCGTAAATGAGAAACTGCAACCGGCGCTAACAATGAGCAATTCTTTTCTGCATGTTTTCTTGTTTCTTTCAGGCTAAAGCTGTTGTTTATTTCGTTCAACAAACGCTTTAATTCACTGATGTAAAGTTTTTCCGAGAGCCTTGTCATGAATTTACAGATTAAACCAGCGGTATTCAATTAAGAGCCCTTGAATAACAACCACAACTGATTCCCCTGACTGCTCTAACGCTCACAAAATGAGTCTTTCTACAGGAGAACAGCGGTTTATATGGAAACATACCTTACACACTCAAATGTAATAACCTTTGAGTCTCCGAGTGTTTGACTTGGCCGAGAGCTGGACAACATCAAACGCTGACATGAATCCAGCAGCCTCGGCCAGAAGCGGCTCGACACACTCCCGCTCCAGGTATTTTCTCCTGTAAGTAAACGCTCGCCATAACATCCACCACAAACACTCCATTTCCAGACTGACCTCAGCGGCGTCACGCAGACACCGCCTCACATTTATCACGTCTCGGACGAAGTTTGGTGAGGTCTTATCCTACTCTTGCTTTTCTATTTTAGACAAAACATTAATGTTATTTGTACGACGTGAACCGTAGCAAAACGTGGGAAGAAAGTAACAATGGAGCGCAACCGATAAACCTGACCGCAAGCAGATTACACAACAACGCACAAATGAGATCGTACAAATTCGTAAAATAGCTGACAATTGAGATTTGTCTTATTGCAAACGCCAGATCTGATGATTTTGATGGGTGTTACATATGAGAAGAAATCCAGTGGTTACGGGGAGGGGTCGAAAAATTATTCTGGCGTCAACCGAAAACAAAAGCAGTTTCAGAGGTGGAGCAAGTTATTAAGATTACGAAGACGCACATTATTTTTCCTTTGGACTAACAACATTTGCGTATGAATCATTCACGATGAGACCGGCAATGTGTTATTAAGACAGTAATGGGCTCAATTTTGGTTTCACGTCGACTTTGAACACAGCGTGAAAGCGATAAATTCCCATAATTATGAGCAAATGTCAAAAGTCTGGAATGAGGAAAAGGGAAATATTGGTGGAGTCTGGAAGGGATCAAACAGTCATCTCTGTGGACTACATGTGCTCACCATCTAGCGATGGCACCTTCATGTCCTTTGAAGCTTGGGAGTCTGGGAAAAAAGTGCTTATACAAGGAACTGAAAGAAAGCAAACACCTTCAAAGTGCCTTTCGCAGCATAAATATCCTTGAATAAATAAACACGCAATCTGCCTGCAGTGTTAAAATGTCTTTTTCCATGAAACACGGGCCATGAAAAGCCTGAGGAGGAAGTCGGGAGGGGGAGAGGGATTTACAGAGAGAAAGAAAATGTAAAAAAAAAGTCTTGTGTGCGCAGGTATTGTACATATTCACACACAAAGACTTTAACTTCGTATCTTCTCTGTGTAGTTTGTCAAGCCACAAAAACAGAAATATATCAGAAAAAGCTTCATATGAGCGAGAGAGATGTTAGGCGAGCGTGTCTGATTATCATCTCGGTTCACTCGGCCGTAAAGAAGCGTCTGCAACGCAAACTAACAAAACACATTTTTATCACACTTCGCTGATACTTGTGGAAAGAAAGTAGCTTGTAACTGGAAAAGTTCTTATGTTAAAAACCATCTGATCTGCTCTCGTACGACTGAAATACAGTAAAGTTGGACTGACGTCCTCCAAGCGCTGACAGAACTTCAGTTATCACAGTCTGAGGTCGCTGGAGTCTGATTTATGCTTTACAAAGAAGCTGAAATGTGACGTGTCAAAGGCTTTTATTCAATTTCCTAAAATAAAAGAGTCCTAAATGTGTCTTCAAATGCTTTTATTCTGTATCTACAACAAACTCAGTAAGAATGTTTTTGAAGAAAAGTCTCCAACATCTTAGAAAAGTGCACACATCTACATCACAACCCACATGATGTCTAAAGTGTCCTGAACCCTAACGTGAGAAACATTAAAATATTGATGTTTGCTCCAACAAACACCACAAAAGAATTGAATCAAGATAGAAAAAAGGTATAAAAAAAAAAAACAGTGCCAACATCGATTGTACACCCCGTTTCTTGCACATGTGTCCTTCCCCCAAAGTGCCCCAGCTTCACCATCACAAAGCCTTCAGGAAAAACAGGCTGCCCCTCACCCTTATCGCCCCCCTGTTACCCCCTCGGCCTGCTCCAGGATTTCTGCTGTACAAACCAGGAACAGATGTCAGCGCTGAAAGACCCCGCTGTTCTGGAGGCCTGCCACATGCTTTTCATTCAAAGATGAAGGCTCACCGTTCCCCTTCTAGTCGAGCCAACTTGAAAAAAGTTAAACAAACTTTTCAAATGTCTCCTAGTCGCCTTAAAATATGAATATCATTAAAGTCCTTCCTGCTAACAATGACAAGAGCGATTTTCATCAGGAGAAACAAATCATATGAACCAAACAAAGCTACAAAAAGAACAAGAGCAGCTCGAAGCCACCAAGACAATAAAGTTTATCCAGAAGTCAGAGAACATGAGAAAAACTAATAGAGATTTGATTAAATGTGATATTCTTAAAATAAGACTCAAAACAATCAAACAGGGAAATCTAGAGTTCTGTTTGAAGGTTAAATGTGAGAAATGACAACTCTACCTATAAGAATGAGAAATTACAGGGGTGATCTCTTTAATATCTCAATTATTTCTCACAGACATTAATAAGATGAAATGGAGCAAATGGACAGTTAAGTCTCATATGCGTCTGAGACATTTCTCTTGAGAAAATGAGTCAGAAATCTCACAAATGTCTCAATTAAATGACATCTCTTTAATATCTCCGTTGTTTCTCAGAGACGTATATGAGATGAAAAGACACTTTTGCTTAGTCTCAGATATTTCTCATTAGAAACATAGTATGAAATCTCACAAATGTCTCCTTTTGATGACTTCTCTTTAATATCTCCGTTGTTTCTCAGAGATGTCAATGAAATAAAACAGAAACTTGTTTAAGGCACATCTGCATCTCTTCCTGAGCATAAGGAGAAATATTTGAGACAAAGACATTAAATGTCTCTATAAGAGTTTCAGAAGAGATGTCATCAATGTCTCAAACTGAGCTCAGATTTGTCTCGACTGCAATCAAAAGTCAATATTATTAAAGATCTCAATATGAACTCATCAAATTTACTCAAATCCAGATTATTTTACATCTACAATCTACATTTATTTACACCTCCGGACTCTTCATGTGTTTACACAATTATACTCTCATTTAAGTCTCTTTTCATTTCTCCAGACCAAACACCTTTAAATGAAACACAACTGAGCAATAACATTTTCCATCAATAGTCATATAAATATAACATCCCGTCATCTCTGTTTCTCTCAGTGTTAAGAGTTTCGTGCTTCAGAACTTTAAAGACAAAGAGGGCGTTGAAAAGTTAAAGTCGTGTGTCAATTTTTGGGCATCCAGACATTAGAAGCGGGCGGTATGTGCGGACTGTTGATGTTTCCAGTATTGAAGTACACTGAACCCTCACAGCTTCTTTAAGAACGGCGGTCTCCACCTCGACGCTGGGCTGATCTTTCACAGAGACGCCTCTTGTTCAACATTCTGTGCCACTGCTATTTTGGCTTCTCATGTTGACCGGTCATTTTGATCTTACCTCTAAAGATCTTTCTAGCCCGTGCCAGATGTTTACACAGGTAAGCACCTGGGATGATCCGTCACGTTCTCCTCTCTCATTCTTTCCATATCGGAATGTTTTTCCACTGAACATCTTTGATCGCACAACAGTCGCCGGGTGTCCGACTTCATCATTACCAGATTTACTGTTGTGTGTTTTTTTTGCTCTTTCACTCAACATACTTTAATGTGACGAATAAACCTCCCTGACAGCTTTCTAACGAAATAATTCACTGAAAAATGAAGTCATCCAAAAAAGTTTTGTGGTTGTAAATCTGTATGTGAGTCTTTCTTCAGTGGAACACAACAGAAGATATTTTGAGAAATGTTGATGAACTTCAGCATTGATTATGAACATTCTTCAAAATATCTACTTTGTGTTCTGCAGAAGAAACTCATACAGGTTTGACATGACATGAGGATGAATAAACTTTGTAATAATTCTCGTTTTTGGGTGAACTATCCAACATTAATGGGGTGAGTAACAATAACACAAGTAAACATCTGTCCAGAGCTAATGAGCGCTCCATTACTGACCCCTCGACACAAATGGCTTTTAGAGTTAATACTAAAGAGCCCCTAACTAGGAAGACCCCCGGGACACTCACCCGTCTGTTTCTGCCCCCGGGGGCTGTTCGTCCATTTGCCCTTCCCCCCCGACACACAGCACAAGAAGCCTGTGGCTCCAGTGATATCAGAGCTTTAATAACTCCCAGCTCTGAGCTTTGAAGTCGTCGCCATGCGGTTAAAGAATGCTGTTCCCCCCCTCGCCCCTGACAATGGGCTGGGGGAGGGGGGGGTTCACCAAACGCCGGATCTGGCCCTTTCTAATCTCCGGCCATCGGGATTTTACCTGTATCCTAAAGCTGAAATCCTGAAAGGCAGTCAGACACATTTCCTCTCCTTCACATTCGGGGTTCAGCGCGAGTTACTGACATTTGTAGCGTCATTTTGATGTCGTTTTCTAGTAAATATGCCTATGAAGGATTAATCATGTTTTAACTTTAATAACCATATACTTTTTTATTTGATTAAAACCATTAAAACCACAATCGTAATGATATTTTAGTACAACTATGGTAACACAAATGATAATCAATCAAGCAAAAAAACACAGTTAATACACTTTTACTACAATAAAAGCATGGTTAATTTTCCTAAGAGAATGAAAATGTCTGGTGTCATAAAACACATACTGGTTCAAAATGAGAAGCTATAAGACTTGTGTAAAAATATCTGCCACAAAAGAGTCAACTATATATAAAGCATTGCACATCAAAGCTTCCCAACACAAACACTGTCACTTTCAGTCCACTGAAAGTCAAAGCACTTTATACAACAATAAACAATATCAAACGTTCAAACTAAACGTGACGTCACCACAAGCTCAAAGTAACCAGATGCAGAAAAATGACAATTTATATATTAAATAATAAACTTTGCTTCAACATCCTCTCTTCCCCATCCTGACGTGTACGAGATCCGTCTTTAAAATGGTGGTATACATCATATAGCAAAACACATTTCTACCGATAAACACCATCACATCGCACAACTTTTTTGGTTGGTAAATAAGAGACGTTTCATATAAGGTCTGAATGAAAAGCTGGATATACCACATCAAGTTATTTACACAAGCTCAAACATATAATTATAAACAAGTCCAACAATTACGAAGTAAAACGATGATATTAAAGAGGAAAATGTTTGTTTTACATTTAAATCACACTCTAAAAATGGCTTTTTCACCCAATGCTGGCTTAAAAAAATAACCCAGTATTTTTTAAAAGTGCATGACAGAGCTTCATATATTACTCTAAATATTGACTCACTTCCCCAGCTGTCTTTTATGTCAAAAAACATTTCAACATCTCTTACAGGAGAAAGGCAGCAATAATACGGGTTTGGAGAGATACGAGGGTGAATAAAAGTGACGACAAAATGTTCATATTTGGGCTTTAATGTTCTTGTACACGGTTTATGGTCGGCCGCCAGCTCTTGTGTAACAGAATGGAGTAACAGCGCTGGAAAGTGTTCAACCAAAACAGCTTTGATTTAAAAACAATGACTCTTTATCCCTGCAGCTTATCAATATCACCGTATACATCATCAATACACAGTCAGGACGGACCGCTAATATCAGACTATGCTGATATTACCTACATTAAGGTTTGTCCGTCGTCCGTCTTAAGCTCAAAGAAAATGATTTCTTCAGAGCTAAATAAACAACCTGAAGGCGTCTTACATCTGCAAACAAGCATCTGCTACATTTGAACTCGTACAGGTACCTGATGACTGACAAAACATAAATCTGAGCTAAAACTTTGATGAAGCCAAACCCAGGAACGGTCCATTAATGACAGGGGACGGGCCCTGTGCGGGTGGCAGTTTAGCCTTAAGGGCCCTGTCATATAACTTTCCTGTTCTAGTTAAAGTCAGACATCTTTCTACGCACAACACTAATTGAAGTGATGTCATGTCTTTCTGAGCAACATCCTTACAGGGTGATGCTGTCGTAGCACACATATGAACAACCACACGTTTCTGTCTCAATGCAACAATTGCGGCTCTGACATGATCACATTAGACGCCGACGTGTCGATGCACGGCCCTGTTTGTGTCACTCGGGGTAATGATGATTTCTGGGTAGTGGGAATGTTGGATTTGGCACTGGGTTCTGCTTCAATCTGAATTCTCGAGCAAGTCTACCGTGATGCAGAGCAAAAGTCTGTTTTACAGCTGAATGAGATGCTTCACAGAATGTTGATAACAGACTAGATTTATTCATCCATTTAACATAGGTTGAAAAAAGGTATGGAAAGAAATCTGAATCATGTGACACATCTAAATGACCTGGTTTAAGTGCAAAATATTATTCAATTAAACTCAACCAGCTTGACTACAGGTTACACCCAAGAAATTAGTTTTAAAGGTACAAACAGATCTTTAAGCAACAAGAGTAGACTTTCAGTTGTTAAAATCAATATAACACTGATCACCAGTTAAGCTTTAATTCAAACATCAAGATTAATCTTTGGTTTCAGATTAGGGTATATTGGTGGTTATTGCGAGTCTCTATCTCAAATAGTTAAAGTTGAAAACTGCACATTTTCAAACATGTCAAATAAAAACTGTGTCGTATTTACCTTAAAATCTTTCAGACGGGGCTCAGGTGTGCCGTCTTCAACACCTCTTCTTGAAATAAAAGCATTTACACCAAAACTATCTCCTGAAAATGTGTTTGAAAAGCATCAGGAAATTGTTCTGCACAACCCAAACTATCAATGATCACTAGTATAAACTCTACAAAAACTAGATCGAAATTGATCTGTAAACGGTGTCAAACTCACCTTCGGGATTTTCACGACGTTTGCAAGCTGCATGCAAAATGCAAAGACAAACATTAATCTTTTTCATAGCATGCAAACTCATATTCGATATGTAAATATGCCAAATACAATTCGGTAAATATAAATGTAAAATGAAAACCGTATTTTGGAACCCACCATGTTTTGAGTGAAGTTTGCCCATTGTATGACTCCTTTAGAAAAAAGAGATTTCTCAAGCATAGCAGTTACATTATATTCCGTCTGCAGAAACTGAAATGTGAGTTATCCAGATTTCGAAATATTCATTATTTCATCTTTCTATTGTAAAAATGAAGTGAGGTAATAAATCAGGATGATCCGCTCGCGCTCGCTGATGCGCTTTTCTGCTCGCGCTGTGGATGAGAAGCGCGAAGCGCGAGACGCGCTGTGGGTCCTGCCCCTTTACATCACTGATGCCCCCTACTGACGCTTAAAATGCCCTTTGGTGCCCTCTTAAACTACTAATACCACCTATTGACACCTAAAATGCCCTCTTAAACTACTGATGCCACCTACTGACGCTTAAAATGCCCTTTGGTGCCCTCTTAAACTACTAATACCACCTATTGACACCTAAAATGCCCTCTTAAACTACTGATGCCACCTACTGACGCTTAAAATGCCCTTTGGTGCCCTCTTAAACTACTAATACCACCTAAAATGCCCTCTTAAACTACTGATGCCACCTACTGACGCTTAAAATGCCCTTTGGTGCCCTCTTAAACTACTGATGCCACCTACTGACGCTTAATGCCCTCTTAAACTACTGATGCCACCTACTGACGCTTAAAATGCCCTTTGGTGCCCTCTTAAACTACTAATACCACCTATTGACACCTAAAATGCCCTCTTAAACTACTGATGCCACCTACTGACGCTTAAAATGCCCTTTGGTGCCCTCTTAAACTACTAATACCACCTATTGACACCTAAAATGCCCTCTTAAACTACTGATGCCACCTACTGACGCTTAAAATGCCCTTTGGTGCCCTCTTAAACTACTAATACCACCTAAAATGCCCTCTTAAACTACTGATGCCACCTACTGACGCTTAAAATGCCCTTTGGTGCCCTCTTAAACTACTGATGCCACCTACTGACGCTTAATGCCCTCTTAAACTACTGATGCCACCTACTGACGCTTAAAATGCCCTTTGGTGCCCTCTTAAACTACTAATACCACCTATTGACACCTAAAATGCCCTCTTAAACTACTGATGCCACCTACTGACGCTTAAAATGCCCTTTGGTGCCCTCTTAAACTACTAATACCACCTATTGACACCTAAAATGCCCTCTTAAACTACTGATGCCACCTACTTACGCTTAAAATGCCTTTTGGTGCCCTCTTAAACTACCGATGCCACCTACTGACGCTTAAAACGCCCTCTGGTGCCCTCTTAAACTACCGATGCCACCTACTGACGTTTATATGACACATTTACACCACACTAAACACTTCAGATTGTCCATTTTAAAGGGACAGTTCATGCAAAAATGAAAATTCGATAATTATTTACTCATCCTCGTGTAATTTGAAACCTGTATGAGTTTTTTTCTTCTTCAGAACACAACAGAAGATATTTTGAAGAATGTTGATAATCTAACACTGAACTCCATTGAATGAACACAAAACCACTGACACCTTTCTCAAAATATCTTCTGTTGTGTTCCACTGAAGAAAGACTCACAAGCTTGCAACCATGTGAGGAGGCATGAATAAATGACAGAATTCTTATTTTTAAAATACTGAATGATGTAGCAGAACACATTAAAAATAGCTTTGTGAGTTATAATGCAAAGGTTTTAAAGTGTGACACATGTCCAAATTCTTTTGGACAGTCGTTGAGTTTTGCCTGAAGTCGTGTTGATGACATCCAGTCCCACATGCTGACAGCTCATCTGAAAACATGTTCTTACTCTCTCCTCAACACACTCCTCAGACCTGAACGTGTTTTCTGACAGTCAGTGTCAGAGTTATAATGTGGTTTACTGTCTCTCAGGACAAGAACACAGCTGATGATATTTAAAGAGACTGATGCTCCTGGACTGATCCATCCTCAGTCCTGACGTCAGTTAGCAGATACTTCAATCCAGAAATACACTGTAAAAATGTTAGAAACGCTAAAGTAAAAACCTTCATTCACACAGTGGAAAAACTATTTCACTTAAAAATAACTTAAATAAGTTTACAACGCATAAAATACGATGTTAGTACAACAGTTTAGTAAAAACATTTTTTTTACATTTTTAAACCTCGAAATGTTTTACATTTCTTTCCAACTAAGATTTCATATTTTAAGGACAAAGTTCAGATATAATCAGGCCAGCCCATTTAAAGAATGAAATTCACGTGATCACACGTGATTTTCGAAACACTTTTGTGTGAATCCCATGGGATAACATGTGGTGATGTCGTTCACATATCATCACGTTGCACATGTAATCCCACGAGTTTCACACAAGTGTTCTAAAAACACACATGTGATAAACATGTAAAATTCATGTCTTTTCTGTCATGTACTTACTCTCATGTGACGTCTTTTTTAATCCATGGAAGTGTCCATTTGAAAATACTGGGCACTTTTTCCAACATCATAAAAATGAAGAACCACAAACTGCAAAACGACAAATAAGAAACCAAAAGATTCGCCATTATCATATCAACAATATTTCTTCAGAGATATTAACCTTTTGTGTTCAAAAGTCATTTACGTTTGGATCATCAATATGAGTAAATGATGTCAAAATGTTCAATTCAGCGAGACAATGTAGAAACAGCACAAACACACACTTCCTTCATAAACTGTAAAAATAAATAAAAATCAAGAGGGTAATGAGTTCACATATATTCACCAGAGGAACACTTTCTCATTCACTCACAATCCTGTTCTAAAAGAAACAAAAAGAGCAAAACCAGAAGGTAAGAGATGAAAGATCTGTTGCAATACCTGAGAAAGATTTGCCAGCAAGCAGTGTAAACCACTCTTTCATTTCAAACAAAAGCTGAAGTCTCTCTTTGTGATCCATTTAACCTCAGACGTCAAACGTCTCACCCGCAACTCAATTAACTCTTCATCTGATCTATTAGTATTGGCAGCTACATCGATATTCCATCGCTTGAGGCCAGAAACAGAAAAAAAACGATTAAGAAATGCATCATTATAATGTTTACTTTGTTTAGAAACCTACCAGCAGTTTTTAACCACAGAACTGGAATAAACTCTACAACAATAAGGCTTTTGAGGATTTGGTCGTCCAGCACTGATTGGATTTTAACAGCTGTGTGTTTTTGGAAGGAAGAAACGCCTGCAGACGCCTCAATTACGGCTCTGTTGATCCGCTCTGCAGTGTCACATCATATCAGAGGAATGCCATACAGATGCCTGCTCAATGATGCTCTACAGGTGTTCAGCTTTTCTTTAGGTATCAACAGGTGATGACACGTCATGCGGTTCTTTGATGCCATTCCCAAAATCACAAAGTCCTGCAACGTCAGCCTTTCACCTCTGTGATAAATGAAAACATGGTGTCAGACAGACTCATGAACACTGAAGTTCAAACAGTATGTGTGAAAGTCAAGTGTGTCAAAGCAGACTATATATACTATAGCACTTACTTAACTTAACAATAAAAATATCTGCTAGGACCCCAAAATAGATGCAGATAGGAATTTTGATAATGGTGCTGGAGCTTTTCTCATCATTTCTTCAATGACTTTTAACACCATTACGCCACCTGCTGGTAGAGTGAATTACACCAGAACACTTGAATGTTCTTCCAAAAAAAACAAAATTCTATCATCATTTATTCTCTCTCATGTGTTTGTAAATCTGTATGCAAGTCTTTATGTAGTGGAAAAAAAACAGAAGATATTTTGAGAAATGTGTCAGTGCTTTTGTGAAAGTCAGTGGAGTGTTTGATTATCAACATTCTTCAAAATATCTTCTGTTGTGTTCTGAAGCAGAAAGAAACTCATACAGGTTTGACATGAGGATGAAGAAATGATTATTTTTGGATGAAATGTCCCCTTTGAGTCTAATTTAGGCCAAAACATTTAGTCATTTAGCAGACACTTTTATCCAAAGCGACTTACAAATGAGGTAAACAATAGAAGCAATTAGAACAACACAAGGACAACAATACATAAGTGCAATAAAACTGGTCTCAGTAAGCCTACCACAATATACGAAGCTATATACACGAAGAACAAAGAGGTGTGACGTTTTACTTATTTTAATCAAATGTTTAAATATGTACATATGTAAAATCTGAACATAAAAAACAGCTTTTGATATGCAAACCATAGTTGACACTGTGTGTGTTTTATGTACTTGATGCATGTATGGATCACCAGCATTACAACAAGCAGAATTACACAACCGATCTCAAAACCTTACCTATAACAAAACAGATTCAAAGTAATACTGTAACATCCTAATTAAGTCAACAGACTCCAGGGGTGTAAACGTCAGGTGGTTAGAAAACGCTGTGTTAGCGGATCAGGGAGATGAGCAAATGAGAAAAACAAGTTTGATGTAGTGTTGTATTAAACACAGTTGACCAGGTTTGCGTGTTCCCGCTTTTGATTGTCGACAGCACGATCCATCGCTTTCAGAAAACTCTCGACTGTCATTGTGGCGGTCTAAAGGCAGCAGACACACACAAGTTTGTTAAGTAAGAGATAAGAAGGATTATAAACAGAATATAGACTATAAAAATGACATCCCAATGAAATAGTTCACTGCAAAATGAAAATCCTGTCATGATTTATTAACCCTCATGTTTAGTCAAACTTGTATGACTTTCTTCTGCAGAACACAAAAAAAAAGATATTTTGAAGAATTTTGGTAACAGAAAACTGTTGGTCCCCTTTGACTTCCATTGGTTTTGTGTCCATACACTAGAAGTGAATGGAGTTCAATGTTGTTTGATTAAAAACATTTTTCAAAATATCTTCTTTTGAGTTCTGAAGAAAAAAGAAACGCATACAGGCTTGAAATGACATGAGCATGAATAAATGATGAAAGAATTTTTGGATTAACTATCCCTATAAATCACCAGATTTATTCATTCAATGATAAATACCTTTCCATACAGCGCATGAGCCAGAAATGGGATTTTTCTTAAGGTCCGTCCACTAAATCCAACACTCTTCCTGTTCAGAGAGAGAGAAAGAGAGAAGATCGAAAATCTGTGAAGATCTCTGTGAACTCGAATAACAGCTCGGTATGTAACCGTTAAATTAAAATAAATCTCATCAAAACATGTCACATGTCATATTTTTAAACTCAGTTTAAAAAATACAGCTAACTAAGACAAGAGTGTTTTTGCAAATGAACTCTTCATATAATTCTGTATACTATAGTCAGCATACATTTAATAAAACTTGTATACATAACAATTAAAAAATCACTTATTCGCTAAAATCTATATTATAGCGGAAAAAAAATTCTGTAGGAAATCATGTCAAACACAAAAACTGTGTTTGAATTTAGTGTGATGATGCAGATGTAGTTCCCGACAGGTTTAATTATTAACGAAATGCTAATGATTCATGAGATAATGAGGTGTGTTTATTAAATCCAAGTGATGGTCAGATCACTCACTGTGAAATGTTTCTCAACATTAAACTCAGACGAGTCACGTCACTTTCCATGAAGTTCATGGTGACCAGTTCCTCCAGTCTCAGCAGCTGCTGTCTGGGGTAGATAATCTGACACTGCAGAAAAATAATAAAGCTTCATCATCGACAGAACTCATATCTGGCATCAAACACACAAATAATGTTTACGCTATATCACACACCTTCATGAGTTCCTCTAGACAGGACAAGTAAATGTTGAATATGGCGTTGGCGCTGGGAGGGCCGATGTACTGCTTTATATCAGCTCTGTCCACAAAAGCCAAATCAATCTTCTCTGTCACATTGGATGTTGTGAGAATCACTACATTTGGGTGCCTGAATCAGAAAAGCAAGAGGTTTGTATGAATTTGAGTAAAAAAAGCCCCCAACACTCCCAATGTGAAAGAGTTTGTAGTTGGAGGTCAGGGGTTTGGTTTGTGATGGCAGATCATTTCAAACGCATTAACCATTATTGATTTGAATATCTCAATTGTACACAATAAGATTGTGATATCACGTTGACTGTATTGAGGTAAAAACCCGGATGAGGAGAAACTGACCGTTTGATCTGGTCGAGCTGGGTCAGGACAGAATTCACAACCCGAATGGCATCAGACGGCTCTGTTCCCGCCTGAGCAGCCTTCCGTGCAGCTGTGAGACTCTCCACCTGACAAACACACATTATCAAGAAACCCATAAATGTACATTTACAGCGATAGTTGACATTTTTCAAGGTTTTTGGAAAAAGAAAGAACCTCATCTATTAGGACAAACACCATGGCATCTTTATCATCAATAAGCTCCTGAATCTTCTGAAACATCTTCGTAACCAGTTTTCCACTCTGTAAAAGCGTCACATCACACTGAGTTGCATGTATGCATATTAAGAGAATAACATTACACTTCGTGGACCTCGGCTGTACCTCTGAGAACCATTTGGAGAAGAGACTGTGACTGTTGATTTCCACAAACTGGCTATACGCGTACCTGCGAAGAGAGGAAATGAATGAATGACAGGTGAGGAGATGAAAGGAGCGTTGTCATTTCTTAAGAAAGCTGCCACACCTGCCAGACAGTCTAATGGAGAGTTTCTGAGCGAGTCCTTTACACAGAGACGTCTTCCCCGTGCCAGGAGGACCTGAGGGTTTATGACACATATGGCAACTGTGTAAACATGCCACGGGCAAGATATTCAATGAAAAATACAACTGTTGAACCTCAAAACAAGAGCTCATTGTTCGTATTAAGGCTTACCGTGAAGTAAGACGACTCGATTCCAGGCAATCAGATTGCTGTTAACATTTTTGTCAGAGAAGAAAATTGTTGTGGTAACATAATCCAAGAGCTAAAGACAACAGTGAAGGAGAAGCACAAGTCAAAGTTTGATGAGGAAAAACATGTTGAGTTTTGACAAAAAATGTGGAGTTTAGATGTTTTGCCGGCCAATGCTGCTGTACACATCAGCTATCAGCCGTTTCATAAATGCGACCTATTGGTTTGCGACCATCATGTTCAAAAATAAAAAGTAATTCTGAATGAGATGACAGAAGATGAATGTGTCTTACTTGTGTTTTGATATCTTCCTCATAAACTAAACTCTCCCAAATGCCATGAAAATCAGCTGCAAGACACAAAGATTTCACTGTTCTATTATATTTAGAATTAATGCTTGAAAGTAAACTATAAATAAATCTAAAAATACCAACAAACACAGAAATGCATTTGATTTATGATCAATATCTTTATAGCAGTAGTTCATTTTGAGTAAATGATTGTTTTTGAAGGAGTATGAATTAAAAGGAGGTGTGTCATGCTAACCTGCTGGGAGGAGCCAGTGATTGGCAGCAGAGAGCTCCTCCTCCTCCTCCAGATTGAGTGTGTTTGGTACGTCATCACTGAGGGAGAATATATGGATACAGAGGTTGTGGAGCTTCAGATCTACAAACTGCTGCAGAATATAAAATATAAATAAAACATCACATCCAGAAACATCATATGTAGGGACAACTGAACTGTTTTAAACAATGTCAAAAACGGAATGTGTAAACACGAAAACACTGTATATACTTTGGGACCAGTTATATCTGCGACAGTGACCGAATCCACATTTCTGGTTAGAAATTCATCGTCAAACTCCGTCCACTTGTAGGATCCTAAAACAGAGCTGTGTCGATCCAGCAGTGAGAGCACATGAGTCTTTACATCAGATCTCTTCACCGTACTGCAAACACAAAAACAAATTTCATAAAACATGGTGTATGGTGTGGGACCTGATTTGATGCATCAGGAATGTACTTGAGAAAAATGAATTTCAAACCAATATCTGATCACTAGAATACTTCAGATGATGTACCTCTCAGATTTGACATGAACCTCTATGTGCACCTCTGGTCGAATGAGTCCGACATCAGTCATGTGTTGATCAGCACCAGATATGTCCATCATTTCAGTACAGTGGACTGACGTATCAGATCAATACAGAGAAACACAAATCAGTCGACACAGCCTGTATAACAATGAACATTAAATGATCAAATTTATTAAAACAAAAAACTACTGTACAAACATGGGAACACATCTTTTCAAAATGCAGAACCTGAGCCAACATTTCAGCTTTAGTAAAATCTCATTTGGATTAAAGCATCTGCTAAATGAATACATGTAAATGCAAATGCAACCCACATTAACTATAGTGTGCGCTGGAAAAACAGCAACAGCAGAACGTGTGCGTTTCTGATTTGTAATATAATCTGCATCTCTAGAGGTATATTTGTCAAACAGAGATACTAAAATCAAGTCTTTCCATTTATTTACACTTGGGTAGAGGACAAATAAAGCGTACATGTCCTATGGTGTGACAGCAAAATAGTTTGTTTATCTACATTTTTACTATTATAAATATTTATATTTAAAATGTAAGAAAGATTTATCTTCGTTGTTAGTTTGTTTCCTGAATGTTTCAATGCCACACCATAGAACACGTGTTCAATTCTATTCAATTTTATTTTATATAAAAATACATTTAAAAAAATAATTAATAGTTAAAAATTAAAAAATAATCGTAATACATGAGAAAGAGAATATACATAGACAGTATATGGTATTATTGCAAGCTTTTCTCTATGTAATGTACACTGATGAAACTAAAATATAATATCATTTTAGATTGTCAGAAACAGTTTATTTGTCAACTACCCACTTCTTACAAATTGTCTACATTTAACATACTTTATACATTTTGTGCAGTCTAGAAGATAATTAACACCTGTTTATAATAAAGATTTCCTCTGAAACAGGACTTAATTTGATCATATCTCTATGACTTTTTAATAACTTTTAGCTGAAATGCTAAGACCTGCTAGGTAGTAAATGTCAAAGCTTTGTATTATTATTTATTTTGTATACTTATTGAAACAATACTTATTGTACAAACTACAGATTGTACAAGGCATATGACGATTTAAAACAAGACTTACACAACTAAGTATAGCAATTTACCACATTACAGTGTACATACATTTCTACATACATTAAGCAGTATGTTGTTACCGTCAGAAACTGTTACTTATATAGTACAACCTCACTACTTACTAATTTAATTTCACTGTCAAAAGTTACCTACTAAGTTGTCTACCTAGTCCTCACTTCAGGACACTACACGCGACGGACGTGCAGATTTAACGTTACTGTTCATGAGGTAAAAAAAACACACTGCGTTTCGAGTCCGAATCATGTTTTCAACATTCACCACCATAACATCCCATAATATCCCTATATCTCACCCTATATAACTGTGTCATAAGGTGAAATCTACATATATGAGGTAAATAAAGAACATTTCTCACCTCTCAAAACACCTACGGCCAAACTCGAACATACCGCGCCAACGATGACGTCAGGGCGGAGGAAGTGGCGTCACCGGAACTCAACGTTAGCCGCTAATGTTGCTGTTTGTGCGTCGAGAGAGACGAACACAAACACGGATTCTGTTTATTCACGTAAAGTTTCAGGATGGGGAAGAAACACAAGAAGCACAGACCTGAATGGAGAACAGTTGAGGGAGGTGCGTGTGTAGAAATTACTTCATTCATTCAAACAATGAATCAATGTTTCATCTGTGTGTTTACATGCATAATAAAGCGTTTTTAATTCATTGTTTTTCTTTCTGTGCGTCTGTAAGTATTTCTATGTACAAATCTTTAAAACTTCACGCGTTTAAGCATTTATCAGAAGATTGTGTTCAAATCTGTCTGTAATTTTTTTTGCTGTATAATTTAGCAGATCTGTCACTGGAGTTTTGTTTTGTCTTTTAGTACTTAATTACTATGCTTTTGTTTTAGAAAATGTATAGTAATTATGGTTTATCATAGTTAAAATATTATATTATTATACTGCATTAACTGTGGCAGACTCATAACCAATTTGTGTTACCATTGTAAAAAACATGGGTATGCTATTGTTAATTTGGTGATATCATATTAAATTTGTTTACTGTGGTATTACTACAAATAAAACCAAAAACTGTGCTTACCATAGTTGTTCATTTATGGTATGGATACAAGGCGATGGAATGATGATGATAGGGCTGCACAATTATGACAAAAATCATAATTGTCGATTGTTCACCTTGATATTGTAATTGTGATTATTTTTGTAGATTAATAGATTTTACATTGAAGTTTTGAAATGTTGTATAACTTTCAGTAAAGCAGCTGCATAACATATTCTTTCTATAAACATCCCAAACTAAATAATATAATTTAATGAAATAGTTATCTTATTAAAGTAGTTAATAGTTTTGTTATTAGTAAAAATATTAATGGCTAAAGGTTAACGTATTAATTTTAAAGTCTCTGATTTGCCACTGTATTCGATGCCCAAACACACTGGCGAAACGCAAAGAAATGAAGGCAAATGGACAGCTTTAATTGAGGCTTTTGGTGATTATGTAATGGTTCACTCGTAATTGTAATCCTGATTAGTTTTTCCATTAATTGTGCAGCCCTAGATGATGATGCTGTTTATGATTTTTATCAATTAAAACTATATAATCTTTGCAGACTATGAGGACAAACCCTTACCTAAGTCCCTGAAGCTGGTGCTCAAGGTGGGCGGCACTGAAGTGACAGAGTTCTCCGGTTCGGGACATTCCGACGACCGTTCTGACCACGAGTGGGAGCGTCACAAGGAGAAAAAGAAGAAGAAGAAAAAGAAAGCTGAGAAAGAAAAGCATTTAGATGATGAAGAGAGGAGGAAGCGAAAGGTAAGGATGCTCACATGTTGTATACAAACACCCTGATGCTAATGTTTGTCTGAGCCATTTTATTCTCAATTTTACTTATAACATTTATCCAGGAAGAGAAAAAGAAGAAGCGTGAGCGAGAACAGTCAGAAAATGCCACCAATGTGCCAGTGGAGCCATTCACGCTGCCCAAGCCTGTGGAGGTAAGTTGACTGAAGCTGTGTGAACAGTCTGATCAAACTCTTACTGAAGATCTGCGTGTGTCATGTTGTTCTGAAGGAGAGGAAACGGAAGCGGGAGAAAATCGAGTCTGAATCAGAGGCAGATGAGTTTCTTCCACCAGAGAAAGTGGAGGTGGAGCAGCAGGCGGATCGACCCGTGCGAGCCTGCAGAACTCAACAAGGTACAAACAGTTGAAGAATGGGCACACTTTTAATTTATGAATGACATAAATATTGATAGAAAGGAACTGGATTAAGAAATCCATCAAAACGTGTTTCCATAAAGATGAATAAACAACTCTTTTCTTGTCTTTGTTTTTTCTAGAAAATGAATCCACTCCTCGGCAGCAGCTTCTAGAGCATTTCTTGCGTCTGCTTCAGAGGTGAGGTTGTGCTCAAACAAAAATCCTGAAATTTGAAACTATTTGAAGCTTCGCATGATTTCTTATAGGGCGGCACAATTATGAAAAAAAAATCACAATTGCGATTATTATTGTCGAATAATAGATTTTACTTTGATGCTTTGAAATGTTTTATAACTTTCTGTGAAACAGCTGCATGCCATATTCTTTCTATAAACACCCAAAGCTAAATAAAATAATGTAAATAACAGATAATTATGGGAGTTATATTCTTAGTAAAAAAAATCCAAAACGAGTGGCTAAAGGACATGTTATATTAATTCTCAGATTTTATGCCCGAACACACTGCCGAAACGCACAGAAATGAGCACAAATGGACAGCTGGAATTGAGGCTTTTGGCGATTATTTTAATTGTAATCTTGATTAGTTTTTCTAATAATTGTGCGGCCCTAATTTCTTGTACACGGATAAGGATCATTCTACATTTCCAACAGGAAAGATCAACATGGATTCTTTGCCTTCCCAGTAACGGATGCCATCGCGCCCGGCTACTCCATGATTATCAAGCATCCCATGGACTTCAGCACGATGAAGGACAAAATCGAAGCGAATGAGTACAAAACGATCACAGAATTCAAGGTACTTCAGTGTTCTGCTTATGAACGCTGTCATTTCAGAATCATTGTAAATGTATATTAGACTTTACAGACACCAGATTCCCTGAAATTGTGAAAATCCATAAATTATAGTTTGATTCTGTGTGTGTCATCTCCAGGCAGATTTCAAGCTGATGTGTGACAACGCCATGGTTTATAACCGACCTGAGACGGTCTACTACAAAGCTGCCAAGAAACTTCTTCATACAGGCTTCAAAATGATGAGCAAAGTAACATATTTAATCCAGTTTAGTGTTGATGGAGTAATCTTGTGCTTTTGTGGTTTTTGTTGTTTATTCAATTCATTCGTGCCGTCATTTCCATTCAGTTCAGATATTATTTTTGTATCTGGTAACTCTTGGATGGCAAAGTTTCTCAGTAACATTTGTTCTGCAGGCGCATACTTAAACGCTTTACATTCTTTGTAGAAGAAGATATTTTGTAAATTTCCTAATGTAAATATATCAAAACTTTATTTTTGTGAGTGGATGCAGCAAAATCGCAAACAACTCGCTGCTGCTCGCTCTTTAGGAATTACCCACTCAAGTTTGGTATCATCTTCACCTGTCCTAACAAAGCTTGTATATCGTCGCTGTCCTTCCCAAACCTTGTATGTCCAAATTTGCTGTTTTTCAGGAAAATACACACTTTTTCAACAAAAAAAAGTTAACAAGCACTTTTTTAAAATACTTTTTATTGGTTAGATATTTGCAAAACCCAACTTTTATGTCTTGTTTGGTCACTACGTAGTCACATTAGTTCTATTTGTGTTGTTTTATGGTTTGATTATTATTATTATTATTAAACTGTTGAATGTTAGCATTAATGAAAAATGTGCAGGTGTATCTAAACGTTTCTTAATCGTCTTGCTGAAGCGGTCAGCACTCCAGAATCAGGTTTTTGCACCATCTTATTTTTAGTTTTCTGTTAATCCATCCCATTCCGGCCGTGTCCCATCATCATGGCGTAGCTCAGAGCTCCCGCAGGAGGAGTAAACGGGTGCCGTGTGGCTGTATTCTGTACTCTGTTTACAGGAGCGGCTGTTAGCTTTGAAGCGCAGCATGTCTTTCATGCAGGACATGGATTTTTCTCAGCAGGCTGCCATTCTGGGTGACGACGACGTCGCCCCTGAGGAGCCCGTGCCAGAGATGATGCCCGCCCACACCGAATACCCCAAAAAATCTAAAAAGCAGCCTGTGAAAGAGCCCATGATCAGGTAAAGCCCGTTTTTTCCCTGCTCTTCTGTATGTTTGATGGTGTCATGTGACTCGAGCGGGTGTGTTGTCTGTGTAGTGATCTGTATGAGCTGGAGGGCAACGCATGCAGTTTGACGGACAGCACGGCAGAGGAACACGTCCTGGCGCTGGTGGAACATGCCGCAGATGAAGCACGGGATCGCATCAACAGTTTCATGCCGACCTCTAAGGTGCTAAAACTTGAAGTCATAAAGAATACTCTTCACATGACTAAAGCAGATGATGCTTACCGTGGTATTCCTCGGCTTTAACCGGAATGTTTTCTGATGTAGATTGGATATCTCAAAAAAGATGCTGATGGTTCACTCTTCTACACGGTTGTGAATCAGGATCCTGAGGCAGAAGGTGTTGTTCTCATCTTCTTTTGTGTCTGGAACCGTAAGAGATTATGTAAAAATCTTGTGTGTGTTTCTAAGTGTGTGTTTGTCTTTTCAGAGGATGAGACTCATCTGGTAGATTTGAGCTCTTTGGCAAATAAACTCATTCCTGGACTCACATCTTTGGGCTTTAAAGATGACCGGAGACACAGAGGTATTTATTATTTTATCTCCAAACAGTAATTTTATAGCTTCCCATCAGAAATCGGTTCTTTCTTATTCAGATACAAATTTCTGTTTTGTTCCAGTGCAAGTGTACAGTGTTATGCGAAAGTTTGGGAACCTCTTGCAGAATCGTTGGAAATGTGAGTTATTAAACAAAATAAGAGAACTCATACAAAATGCATGTTTTTGTTTATTTAGATCTGTCCTGAATAAGATATTTTACATTAAAAAATGTTTACATATAGTCCACAAGACAAAAAAATTGCTGAAATGCAGTGTTAAGAATCAAGGGTGCCCAAACTTTTGCACAGGGTTATTCAGCTATTTTTTGTCATGTGAACTATATGTAAAAAAAAAAAAATTATGTAAAATGTCTTACTCAGAACAGTTTAAATAAAAAACATGTATTTGGTATAATTTCTCTTATTTTGTTAAAATAACTCACATTTTCACAGATTCTGCAAGGGGTTCCCAAACTTTTGCACAACACTGTATATATGTTAAGTACTTTTAAAAAATTGCCTTGTCACCAAATGTAGTCTTGGTGTTATTTATTTTGGTATTATTTACTGTTGGTGAGCTGGACTTCTTCAGAAGTAAAGAGAGGCGGATAACTGCTTTTACTGATGTTTTTACTAATGCTCTGTTGATCAGTTCTTTACTATTTAGTCTAACCTGCGTTATTTGATTTCATTTGTGTTCTGGATTTGTTTCAGTGACGTTCTTGAGCAGCGCTTACAACACTCAGACCCTTCAGAATAACTCCATTTATCCCGATCTGCTCCCCGATGAGATGGACACGCTGTACTCGGCTTATGGAGATGAGACGGGTGTTCAGTGTGCGCTCAGGTCATCATTATAAACCTTTACTCTTGTTAAACTCTATTGATGTTATTAGTGCTGTAAACTCGTATAACACAATCTGTGCTACAGATGAAAATGATCACACAATTTAAAACACCTAGAACCTGTAGTTTAATGTGCTTTTATATGTGTGTAGTTTGCAGGAGTTTGTTAAGGGTTGTGGGAGTTTTACTAGGAGACTGGTGGATGATTTGCTGGATAAAATGACAGCAGGTGATCACTCGAAGGCCACCGTCCAGATCCGACAGGTGTTGTGATTAATACTCAATAAAGCTCTTTTATGTTTTAAAGTTTTCCTTTTTTGCTCATTGAGAATATTGTTGTGTTTCTATTTCAGAAAAGGAACATGCCCATTGATGCCAAGTCTAGTTTATGTGACCTGCAGGTGAGATTTTCTGGACCTGTTTATATGATCAGAAATATTATGTGTATAAAAAAATATACAACAAAATACATCTAGCATGATTCTCTGATGTGTTTGTACAGGGCACAGTTGGAGTTGGTATAGACAGTGGCTCTGTTCTGGATTTCATGTCCATGAAGAGTTATCCAGACGTGTCTTTAGATATGCTCAACACTTTAGGTAAGACCTCCTGTTATGAAGACCTGTATTACAGTTCCAAAACACACTCTGTGTACGTGGTGTGTTGTTTTGTTAAGGGTGTTTTTTTCTCATCTGTAGGTAAATGTGTAAAGAAGGAACCAGACCATGAGGACGCTCATTCACATTTTGAGGACACCGCCAAACTCCTGCAGGAGTTCCAGGACGCAGCAGTAGACAGAGTTGGGTCCAGACCGTCCTCCAATCTTTCTTCCCTGTCGAACGCCTCTGAACGCGACCAGCATCATTTAGGTACATCATTATTCTAAATATCTTATGTCATATTTAATGTATCCTGAAGTATATTTACTATAATTACGTTCTCTTATGTTTTGGATTGAATGTGTCCTGTGCTTCTGTTCCTGAGGTTCTCTCAGCGGTGATATTTTTGTTTTGTGTTTAGGAAGTTCACCTCATCTGGGTGTTGGTGATGGTCCAGCAGAGATGGTTCAGGACCCGTATGAGTTCCTGCAGTCTCCAGAGCCCGGTTCTACTGCTAACAGCTGACGGACGGACACACAACACTGATGATATTTCTCTCCTGTTATGTGCTATTTTTGTTTGGACTGAAGTTTTTGTACAGATTATATGTGTCATGTGTTGTTTTTTAAATAAAAGCTCAGTTGCTGGTTTTATATATTTGTATTATATAAGTTTTCTTTCACACATCACTCTGAGCAGTGTAGAGCAATTTACAATGTAGATTAGCTTCTGTTGTTCTCTCTTCTATAAAGCTTTTCTCCTTTAGTATTAATAGTACTAAATGATCTCCATAATATTTTTAATAATCATTATTCATTATGGAGCATCACGGCAGAAATGGCAACTGCTCTAACATCTAGAAATGTGCTGAGTGTGTTTCACTCCGTTTAAACGTCTCAACACATCTCAAGTCGTTGTTAATAGAGAATCTCTCATTTGCATTTGGCTTTGCATTTTCTAGTGGTATCTAGGTTACAGTTAAAAGGAGAACTACTCTGTTCCCTCGCTTCACTGCTTTCACATTGTTTAAACTTTTTCATATCAGATTACAGTGTCACACAATAGTGTTTGAAAGTCTAAATTCTGCTTTATCTTGAGACTTCAATAACATTTATATTGATGTGCCTGTTTGTCTTAGTAGTGCTTAATATCGATATTGAAATGTAAAAAGAAAACTCGAGATGCGAAAACACCCCTTTCCTTGTGAATTTATCCATGGTTTTACTAGATTGTTACTGTAGTAAAACCATAGTAATCAATGCACCAAAAAGACTACACGTTTACCACAAAAAACATGGTTTATTTCTTAAAGGGTTATGAAAATTTGTTTTATTATAGCAATATTAAGTCTTGATTTCTATTATAAGAACTGTTTTTGGCAGATTTACCATGTGTATAACCATAGTTTTATTAGATATACCATGGTTATGGTATGGTTCTTATGGTGAGACCAGAGTAAACATGTGGTTATTATGGTTTACCTACAAATAAAACCCAAAAAACTCTAGTTAATAAACAGATTTTCCTTACGGAAAGCCATGGTTTTAATGCTTCGTTCCAGATTTAGTAACATTAAAACGTTACTGTTGTTAATAATAACTTGGTATCATTAAAACATAATATTTACAAAGCATTTAGTAACATTAAAAGTATTTAGTAACATTAAAACGTTACTGTTGTTAATAATAACTTGGTATCATTAAAACATAATATTTACAAAGCATTTAGTAACATTAAAAGAGCGCAGTTCCAGAAATGATTTCCGGGTTCAGGTGGAAAATATCCTATATCCGTGGTGTATGAAACGCAACCTAAGGCTAGAACACTTTTTAGATTCATTCTTAAATAAAATATATTTAATATTCATTTCAATATTCGGTATCCATTAAAAAAAATAAGGCCACTAAAGCGACGTCGGCGTGATTAAGAAATATTCATGAGCGCAAATCCGCCAATTGAAAATCACAGAGGAACTTATTAATATTCATAAGCTCAAATCCGCCAATTGAAAATTACAGAGGAACTTATTAATATACATGAGCTCAAATCCGCCAATTGAAGATCACAAAGGAACTGGAGCTGATTAATATTCATGAGCTCAGCTTTCTGCTGCGCGAGACTCATAACGCAGCCGTCCGTCACGTCAAGGAAAGATGCGCGAGTTATATAGTTTATACGACGTGTGGATTTAATATGACGCATGAGACAGTGAAATGTTAAATCTAATATATTAGTCGTTTATAAGATATATAGAGAGAAACTTTAAAAAGTCAAGTCTATGTGAGATGCAGAAATGAATAGATCAGCAAACTGTAACCAAGAGATCAGAACAAACATCATAGAGATCCACTGCACGCGCTTCAATGACCAATGTAAGTTCAATCTCACTCTAAACAACTATTATAAAGTCAATACTGAGCAGATGGGACACTTTATGTGCATTATTTGTCATGATAAAGCTGTTCTGAAGTTGAACGTTACCTGAACGTAATGAATTAGCTGTTATTTGATTGGATAGTTTTAATTGTAAAATTTTTTCACCCCTGTAGTCGCCATTAGGTTAAAAAAGCCACTACAAAAAAGTAAACTAAAAAGCTAAATACATATGTTTATGAATTGATTCCACCCACATAAATGAGAGTTTCTTTGTTGTTCAATTGTAAGTAATATTGGAATATTTGCAAGATTATGTTTGTTTGTTTATGGAAGTTACTCATTGTGTGTAAAAGTTGCAGATAGAAAGCTACATGAAATTGCATTTATAATGACATCTGCTAGGCAACACAATCATTTTGTTCACCAGGTAATACACAGGTGAACTTCACCTTGAGCGTTAAAAGATCTGAGTGAACAATAACTTCCCGTAACGTTTATATTACACACACAACACTATAACTGAACATATCAAAACAAACTTGCTGGATAATGTTTGATATTCAAAGTTTTTTCAATAAACTCACTTTAGGTGCAAGATAAAATATAGAAATTCTCTAGATTTTGAGGTGAAACTGTCCCCCTTGAAATTCACTAGCTGGATTAGGGCTGTGCAATGAATTAATAATTATTCTTAATCATCAATTTGGCGATTACAAAACAAAATAATAATAACAAAATAGTCCATTTTATTTTGCAAGGATCCACACATTTCGTTTGTTAGAAATCCACAGCAGGGCAGCTGTGCTATTACTTTACATTTATTTTTCTTTTTTCTATGTTGTAAGTCAGTGAGTAATCATGTTAAGTAATCGTGATCTCAATATTGGTAAAAATAATTGTGATTATGTTTTTTTGTCATTATCGAGCAGCCCTATATATATATATATATATATATATATATATATATATATATATATATATATATATATATATACACACGTTACATTTAGTCATTTAGCAGACGCTTTATCCAAAGCGACTTACAAAGAGATTAGGAAGCAATAAAGCGATATGTCATACAGGGGCAGAAAAGCCAGAACACTACCTATTGATAGAAAGAGAGAGAGTTTTTTTTTTTACTTATTTGTGAAGTATCGACAGAAGAGATGTTGTTTGAATGTTGTGAGAGATGTGGCTGATCGGACAGCATTTGGAAGGTTGTTATATACACACAGTTGTGTTTCTCAGGTTATGTTTGCGTGTGTGTGTGTTTGCAGTTGAGTTGTTTTGGACGTCATCGCAGACGAACGGTTCCTCAGAATGGAGGCAGTAAAAGTGATCTGCTCGGGGTTCCTCTGCGCTCCAGACTGAATGGCTGGTCTCTGCCGCTCCACGTGTTCCAGCTCATCGCCTGGCTCATCTACAGCTTCATGGCCATCGTCACTTTCGGGATTTATATTCCTCTTCTTCCTCCACCATGGAGCTTTGCGGCATATAGTGTATCCTTTACAAACACACGTGGTCTCGTGTGCACTTGGGACAGAGAATTGAATTAAAATTGAATTATGAATGTATATGTTGATGTGATCCTTCACATGTTCGTGCGTAGTTTATTGGCACTGCTTTTGTTCTCCATCTGTTGACTCACGTGGCGGCCGTCACAATTGATCCAGCGGATATCAGCGTCCGCAGCAGGATGGATTACTCCAGCCCCATGCCTGTGTTTGACAACACCAAACATAAACATGTCATTGATAATCTGCACTGTACCCTCTGTGAGGTGGATGTGTATGTGCATTAATAAAACTATACACAGAGAAAGACATAGAACTGAAATATACAGATATTCTGATCAACGTTGTGTTTCTGCAGGGGACCTAAAGCCAAACACTGCAGCACCTGCAACAAATGCGTCGCAGACTTTGACCACCATTGCAAATGGCTGAACAACTGCGTCGGAGGCAGAAACTACTGGTGAGAAGACGTGTCATTTGGTCACATTTCCTGTCTGAATGTTTTTTAATCTCATTCTTGATTTTCAGGTTTTTCTTCGTGGCTATCCTCTCGGCTGTGTTGGGAGTGATTCTGATTATTTTGGTTGCGTTGTTCGTCTTCATCGCACACTACGTGAACCCGGCGCTTCTGCGCACGGCACCACAGTTTCAGAGTAACTTGTATCTGAACTCATTTACCTGCCGTCACACCTGAACGCTCATGTGGTTTTCCTATTACAGAGCGCATTATGACCTCATCATCTCCCGTCTGCTTTCATTCTGTGTTTGCAATAGTCTTGAATGAATGAGATGATACCGTGACGTCATTCTTCATGTGTTTGTGTGTTTCCAGCTATTAAAGGGAATGAAACGTGGCTGGTTTTTCTTCCGGCCGCTCCGCTGGAAACCAGCTCCATAAGTCTGATGGTGTTGGCCTTTATCAGCATCATGATGGCTCTGGCTTCTCTCTTATTGCTTTGCCACTTATTGTGCTTCCATGTTTACTTATGTGAGTATCGGTCCAATGTTCCTATACGCTACAGTAGCTAGCCGTTGTGTTATATTGTGTGTTTTGTCACAGTGTCTCAGGGTATAAGCACATATGAGTACATCGTGAGGAAGCGTCATTCATCAAACCCTAAAGAAAAAGAGCAGAAAGTTCCTGCAGCAGCTCCTAATGAAACCAGAACACAGGTAACAATCCAAAGAACACTTCAGATAGGAAATAAAATTGACCAGCTGGTCTGTTAACTTGAGAAGAAACAGCAACATATGTTTAGTCTGACCTATAGCTCAGTGGTTAGATTATGGCGCTAGCAACGCCAATGTCATGGATTACACATACTCAGAAACAAAATGTATAATGCAATGTAAGTTGCTTTGGATTTTACGGTTTAGTGGACAGGTATTTATTTAACAGACGCTTTTATCCAAGCAATTTACAAATGAGGGAGAATTTTGCCTTAAAAATGTTGAATGATTGAGAGCTGTTCACACAGCCAACACTGTTGGCCACAGATATGAGTAGAAATCTTATTTTCAAACACATTTAGGTAAACTTTTGTCATAAATAGTTTCATATTATTATCAGCAAAAAAATAATTATTGCAGTAAATATTTGGACACCCTTGTTTTCACTTTATGTGATTATTTCTAAACAACACACCATACAAATATACATTGATGTTTATCCTTTAACCTCTTTATTTCTCATGTAGAGTCTTGGGCCGTTGGAATCACCGGTGGACTGTGACGCTCCGTTGAGCAGCAGGTCTTGGTGAGATTTAAAAGCACACAGTGAGACACAGTTTATGAAAAGATCTCACATTGACATCCGATGAGCTAAACATTCTTCCTCTTCCAGTACCTTCAAACTGGAAGACAGAGGACAAGCGTCCAGTCGACTGCCAGAACCCATCTGTGCCGAGGTATTCAGACCATAACACACACACGCACACACACACTCTTCCAAAACCTCAGTGCTAAATCTGTTAGCAACATAGTTTCCATTGTAACTCTCCATTTAATCTCATTTAATCTCTCCATTTAATCTCAGTGATGTCTAGGAGAATAATTGGGAAATTAAATATCATATCTCATCTGTGAATTGTCTTAAGGATCCATTACATAGTCCCATAATGCATTGCTACAGGTTCAGTGAACATTTCAGGATGATCAGTTTACATTTCACAAACACGTGACATTTTATGTAATTGTGTTATGTTGTAAAACAGATCCCTGAAATAAAATAAAAACGGTTTATATTAAATTGACAGATGGAGGCAGCCGGCAGAGAAAGACACACAGACTACAGCTCAGAGTCACGGACACAAATGATTCCAGGTAAACCAATTCACATATGCACTATACGACACTATTTTAGTGAGGAAGTGCACGATGAACACCTGAATGAATCGAGAAAATAAGTGTGGAACACTTGACATTACAGCACAATCATCATTTTCTGAGCGTTTGGGACGACACTTCTTATATTCCTACACTAAATGCCTCCTAAGTTCATAGTGTGTCTGTATCCTGCTGCTAGGTGAGCCTATGATGTCACTTCCTGTGGGCTGGAACCTCAGCGGGGTGGAGAAGCCTCAAGGTGCCGCGGGACAGGGCGATGTGACGCGTGTGGAGGGAATTCCTGTTGTTCAGGACCCGCTGGGAAGCTCCATCATGGACACGACAGTAGTTCATCAGCAGCTGATGACTTACACGCAGCCGGAGGCCGTGCACCCTCAGTGTTTAGGGTTTAAAGAAACAACGTGATTGGCTGAAGGATGTGCAGGATATGACATCATGAGAAGCACAGAGTCTTATTAAACAATCGTGTACTCAACAAACTGATCAATTATACTGTAAACAGTGTGTACTGTGCAGTATATAGTGAGTAGTATGTAGTGAGCTGGAATTCCAATTGTGAAAACATACTGTGTTTGATAAAATCAGGATCCTCTGATGAATTTATTTCATGCTTTTTTATTTCTGTAATATATCTTGCTTATATGGTTTTATTTTCAAACAAATTGTTAATAACTCAAAAGTAAAATGTAACTTACTGTCAGTTTATTGTACGATATTTGTTATAATTATATTTTGAGCATGAAGCGTTACACGTTTTTTTATATCTTTGGCGTACTGACTTTTCTTGTATTTTTTTATATGTTTTGTTTTGGCCAAGCACCCTTTTTAAATATTTTATATTTTAAAATCCATAGGTGTTTCTGTGGATGTATTATGATTCATAAAGCATTTGACTTATTATATCTCATATATATATGTTATGATTTTAATCCAATACAAGCATTACTTCATATTTAAAGATGCTGTATACTGAACGATCACTAGGGGATATTCAGCAATAATGTTTTGAACAAAAGACAGAATACACAAACACTTGTTTTGTCTGGCAGTGGTTTTGTGTGTCTTGTGGAATTGTTTTGCACTTCATAATTGTTTAACTGTTGAAAGATTGTTGAAAAGCCTACAATCGACTGTTTAATAGCCATTGTGTGTTCGATCAATTGTATCTTTATTCCCAGTCAGTAATGAAATGAAATGAATGTAATGAAAATGTTCACTATAGATGTTTTGTAGTCAAGATTTTAAGACGTACACAGAGAAATGGAGTGTTAGAAATAAACTATCCTAGTGTTATTCAGTGGAGTCTGAAGTGTGACAGTAGCTCCAGTCTTCCATTTTCATTCAAAATATTTCATATAGTTTTATATTAAAATGATATTATAGCATTTCTGATGTATCAGAGCTGATGTTTGTGTTGCAGCATTCCAGCTTTTATTATAGTCACTGTCTCACAGGAAACACAATATTCCCAATAAGGAAAAAATCCAGACTACTGAAGATTATCTGTTCCATACTGCATGCCAAAGCACATTTCCTTCATTTTGTATTTATTTGATAGAAAGCATGTTTGGCTTTAATATTATTCATCTGCATACCATGTTAAATGTAACGTTTACTCATGCATAACTTTATATATGGTGAAATTAGAATGAACATAAATGTAAAGTTTATTTCTTTACTCTTTGTTCAGATGGGGGTCGTGTAGTCGAGTGGACATTAACATTATCTCCCCATAGCAGCGCATGTTATCACATTCGGCTTAAGTTGTCACAGTGAAACCTGCAATTATTTGTTTAATTTTACAGGTAAAAAAGTTTTCAAACAAAACTAATAATGGTGCGTCAAATCAGTTTATTGTAGCTGACTACATTAAACTGGCTATTACAAAAATATGATATTTTCAGTTAGTTTGCATGACAGGGTTCACAAAAATTATTCTTAAATGTTTGAATTCTGCTCACAAACGTTTTTCTCTATATTTTAAGTTCGATGTTTATATTTTTAATATATTATTTTTATTGTTTTCATATTTTACAGAATCAATGACACATTGAGGGTTCCTGGTACAGTACGAAGTGACATCACACGCGCGCGCGCGCGTCTCATCGTCCTGGAGCGCGTGCGGGCAGCGGAGCGCACATTCACGCGCGGAGCGCAGCGAGCGTCGCGTCATTTTTCTCGTGGATCTCTCGTGAACATGTTCTAGACGCTGAACGCGACAGAGGAACAACATTCAGGTAAGATGAGCGCCATAACGGCGCGTTTCTCCTTGCGTCATTTCAATACAACGCGCGTTTGACGCGTCTCACGACTGCGCGCAGGGGGTCTGTATGTGTTTCTTATTTAACATCGCAAACAAACCGAGCAGATTTTCTGCTTTATTATGATTTTCAGCGTCGTCGCGGAAGTCGCTTCGTTTGGTTTCAGTTTTGCGCGGCGCGTTGCGTTGCGTAATTGCGCGGAGATGTTGATGTTATTCTTGTTGTTATTTGCGTGCAAGATTGTTTCGCGTTAGATTGCAGCGTTGCAGCTCATTGCATGAGATGCACAATAACAAAGATCACGTGGATCGGTGTTCCCATCCTTTATATAACGGCCTTTGTGATGCTCATATTGTTGAACTATTACATAAACATCATGTAGTACGATCAAGTGAATTAATACACATTTACAAGTACAATGTCATAAAAGTATACAATTATGTGATTATGGCCTGCTTGTATACTGTTCGTATAAGCTATATATACGCAGAATGTAAATAGCATATGCAGAAGAATTGCAAAGGAAAGTCTTTATTGTCACAAATATCTAGCAATATGAATAAATGCAAAATTAAAGTAAAATTCTAGTTATGACTCATTTACATACTGATGTAATACTGAGATTTCAGACCTAGCTTTTCATTTTAAGTATCAGACTGAAGTGAAACAAGGTGCCCAGTCATGTGTCTGATCATATAAATGATAATGCTGGAGATTTTGTTGGTTTTATCAGTCATCGCAGTTCCATATGTGTGCAGATTAGTTTCGCTTGACATCAGAACGCAGCCGTGTGCCCATGTTTGACCCAGATTATTCAGTTCTGTACGTGTTGCATCATAAAAAACACTGATGACACCAACATCCATCCTTCCATCCATACATTGTCTAAAGCTCTTGTATGTGGTCACAGGGGATGCTGGAGCTTTTATTCCTACATCTATATGGGTATCTATGAGGTGATGTGTGTGTGTGTGTGTGTGTGTGTGTGTGTGTGCTGTTCCATGTCATCATCATTATCACCACATTGGTCAGCACTGCTCTTGATTTACTCTTGTTTCTTCCTGTTTACTTGTTACATCATTTCCTCTTTCTGTTCCCCTGCCTGTGCATCAGTCTTTTTATAGCACTAACCTTATATAAAAAGGTTTTGTTTGTTTGTTTGGAATCGGTCGTTTTTTAATCTGAGCACTCAACTGCACAATGAATGACCAGAAGGTGAATTCATGGAAGCATGCGCTCCAGATCTCTCTCTCTCTCAGATGAGATGATGCTCGAGTGTCCTGCAGCATTACAGAGCAGCACATGTCTGCTGTCTTGTATAGTCGTGTGTGTGTGTGTGTGTGTGTGTGTGTGTGTGTGTGTGTGTGTGTGTGTGTGTAATAAAACTGATGACCTCATTGAACGAGAGCTCAGATATTTTCACTTTCACTATCATAAGCATCACTGCAGTCAGAGGCAAAAACAAAAACTTTCCGCTATTCCTGAGCTTATAAAGCAAAAGTTGCTCTTTCTTTGCTCAGGAGATTTCAGTTGTGATTCATTTAAGTATCAACTTAGTCTCAGTTGTGTTTAATTGATTAAATTGTTTCATTCAGGAGTATGAAGGTGTAAATGAATGTAGATTGAGGAGGTAATTTGAGTAAATTTGATGAGAAATGTTTGAGATCTTCAATAATATTGACTTTTGATGGCAGACGAGACAAATCTGAGCTCAGTTTGAGACGTCTCTTCTGAAACTCTAATGTGAGATTAAGTGAGAAACGCAGATGAGAGTTAAGAAAACGATTCTTTTCGTTTAATCTCATTGATGTGATTTCGATGTTTCTCTTTCTTATGGGATGTGTGTACAGGTTAAATTGAGTTGTAGTGTTTGTTATGAATGCAGTTGTGTTCGGTGGAGATGTCTCTGTGTGTATGTTGGACTGACACATTACTGCACAATAGAGGCACAGTGTCGCTCGCTCTGAATGCCATTATTGACGGTGATTAATGAAGGTTTGTTTCTCCGCTCGAGAGATCGCTCTTGAATAGCAGCGTCTTCAAGTGGATTTTAAGGGTCCTCTTGTACATTGACTGTAGTCGAGGAGTCACTTCTGCCTCTGTACGAAGAGAGACTTGATGTTACACGTATCTGAAGACACTCCCATCAAATCCGCTGGTACGGATGATCCAGACTGTCAGTTAGTGCTTTGCAATGATGTGTCCATTAACACCGCTCACAGAACACCACATGACATCACAGAGCTAGTGCATCATGGGAGGATCAGGGAGGTGAGACTCAAAGATATGTTTGGATTATTCATGTTTGTGGGTTATTTGGCATTTTATCGGCATGTTTAGTGGTATAGTTTGACGTTAACTGGGTTTGTTATGTTGTGTATGACTTTACCTGTTGGAGGTTTTGGTAGGACCGCCCACTTCAGACAGGAAGAGGCTGTTTGATTGACATGTGACGTGTGCAACCACTGTTCAGATAGTTTTGGGTGACGATTTGAAGACGTGTGTGAGATGAGATCTCTGGATCTGGAGAAATATCTTGAGATGCAGAAGAGTCTGGAAGTGTAAATGTAGATTGTACAGGTCAAATAATCAGAAATGTTTGAGTTCATATTGAGATCTTTAATAATATTGACTTTTGATTTCAGACGAGACAAATCTGAGCTCAGTTTGAGACATTGTTGACATCTCATCTCAAACTCATGACAGAGACATTTTTCAGATCTCGTGAGAAATATCTGAGACACAGATGAGACTTATGCAGACGTTTCTATTTGTGATTTAACGTCTGCTATCAGGGTGTCGTCTTATGTCTTGTTTTTATTCAGTGTCAAAGATACATTTAATGTACACAATGTAACTCTTGTTTTTTTTTTCTCAACAATATAGCAAAAAAATCAATAATAAATCTATTATAATAAATAGTATTAATTTACTGTAAAAAGTTTATAGAGTCGCTTCTTGTTGACACGATATATGTTATAGTTAAACTGACACATGATAAAATAACAAGATCTAGCCACTGAGCTACAGGAAAGCTAGCAATGAGAGTTCAAATGTGTTTAAATGCTTATTTAATGTGCAGCAATGAATCATCCAGAACAAAACAAGCCACATGTGTTGAAAAGTAAATGAAGGATTTGATTTGTAAAAGTGAAACTATACGTTATGTTATTGAACTTTCACCTTCACATTATGTACATTGTACTTTCAGCTGCATACAGAAACAGAGAGAAAGAGAGAACGTGACTTTGACCCCCACTGACAGACACTCGGAGAACTGCAGAACAAGGTGAGAAGAGAGATGATGAACGTATCACTTTCCCATAATGCATTTCACTGAAGTGTGGATACTCAAATAGGTTTCAATCGTTTAATACATCCTGACAAATCAAATAATGTTGTGCCCAAAATAATAGTTATTCACATTCTGCTAATCATATATAATATGATATATATTCACGTTCCTCATCAGCATCATGGAGGAGTTTAAAGTTCAGACGGCCAAACATCCGGTACCCAACAGTTCACCCATGAGGCAGCACAGCGAGCCGTCTAGAGAACACGCGGCCAAGCGCCTCTCCACCGCCTCCAACGGCACGAGTGACGGAGGCACCGGATCCAAAACCCCGGTGGAGATCACGGAGCTGGAGGAATCGTTCCGCCGCTTCGCCGTTCACGGAGACACGCGAGCCACCGGCAAAGAGATGAACGGCAAGAACTGGTCCAAACTGTGCAAAGACTGCAGCGTCATCGATGGGAAGAACATCACCCTGACAGACGTGGACATCGTCTTCTCCAAAGTCAAGTACGTCAACATCTCCACCACCTCATCATGAAGCTGTGCAGGTGACATGGGTGGAGTAGCTCACGCTTATCACATCTTTTATTAAACATTGTTTTGATATTAAACAGAAGAATACTTTGGGCGCTCAGTGTCGTGATCTATTAAGATTATATGAAGTGATGTTTACTGCGTTTTATGGCTCTGTGTGACTCACTATAATTCTAGTCTCATCGTCTACATAGTCCGTGACCTTCTAAGGCAACTGTATTAGTCACTCGGGCACGCCACCATAAATCGAGCTCTTTATGAGAAATACATGAGAATCTAAAGCTTTCCTGAACAAAATGTTATTGCTCAGATTTCTCAGTTGTGTGTCATTTTAGTATCAACGTATTTCTCAGATGTTTAGGAGACAAATGAGAGGTCAAATAATCTGGATTTGAGTAAATTTGATGAGAGTTCATATTGAGATTTTCAATATTATTGACTTTTGATTGCAGACGAGACAAATCTGAACTCAGTTTAATATCTTTTTTGAAACTCTTCTGAAGATTTCTGCCTCTTTCTCAAAAGAAATATCTGAGATTTAAAGCAGCACAATGTAGTTTTTCGAACTTAAAATAATGTGTCTAAAATTATTTCAGTGGTAGAACGACTCTTAACTGGATGACTTTTACTGCCGCTGCTACCTGAGCAGCCTCCTAGCGGCAACAACCCGACTCTGTAAGTTCTGTGTTGGGGTCGGTACGCACAGCTCATCCCCTGCCTGAGTGCAACATGGTTTCCAAACAACGTATGCATGTGTGTGTGCGTGTGCATATGTGTGTGTGTGTGCGTGTGCATATGCATGTGTGTGTGCATATGTGTGTGTGTGTGCGTGTGCATATGTGTGTGTGTGTGTGTGCGTGCGTGCGTGCGCGCGCGCGTGTGTGTGTGTGTGTGCGTGCGTGTGTGTGTGTGCATGTGTGTGTGTGTGTGCGTGCGTGTGTGCGTGGGGTGATTTCACCCAGGCCGTAGTGTCAGAGGGTCACAGAGATAAAGTCGTGTGTTTCTTTTCATCACTACCGTCTGTAAAAGATTAAAGTCCTCATGAGCGTCACTGGATGTTAATGACGCTTGATAAAATCACAGCGGTGGTGTTTCTGTTCTGTGCAGTTAAAGGAGAAATATTGCCAAGCTAAAACCAATATTATTGTTTGTATTTGATGTAATGCAATGTGTTTATACGTTTTAAGGAAGAAAAAACGCATTATTTTCCACATACCGTACATTATTGTATCTCCTCTATGGAAACGAGTCGTTCTGTCATGGCTCTCTCGTGCGTTTAAGTGCCGTGTGCTCTGATTGGAAAGTTGAGCTGTGCGTTGTGATTGGCTGAATACCTCCAGCGTGAAGCGGAACTTCCAGGACGAGTGTCAGTTTATCGCTTCTCTCACTCAGAGATGTTTGGTTTCATAACAGTTAAAAAAAACTGCTAAGTTTATAATAATGATTCATACGTTGAGCTGAAAATGTCTGGTTGACTTTAAACATGTAAAGATAGGAATGCAATGTTATGTTTTAAACAGAGATGGCGATAGAGGCGAATGTTACAGATGGTAATAAAACATTATTTATGTGCTGTTCTTTAAACATAGTAAAACAGATTGAAGAATATTGCACTCTTATGTGAGTCTGAAAGCTAAAAAAGAAAAACACAATTGAGATCTCTTTAATGTCTCAGTTATTTCTTCTTGTCCAAGTTTCCTGAGGTTAAGAGTCAGAAATCTCACAAATGTCTGTGTCATGAGTTTGAGATGTCAACAATGTCTCAAACTGATTTGTCTCGCCTGTGATCAAAAGTCAATATTATTAAAGATCTCAATATGAATTCAAACATTTCTCATCAAATTTACTGAAATTCAGATTATTTCACCTCTACAATCTACATTCATTTACACCTCCAGACTCTTCATGTGTTTCAACAATTACTGTCTCATTTCATTTTCTTTTATTTCTTCTAAGCATAAGTTGAAGCTTAAATGAAAGAGAGAGAGAGAGAGAGAGAGCGAGAGAGAGAGAGAGAGAGAGAGAGAGAGAAAGAGAGAAAGAGAGAGACAGAGAGAGAGAGAGAGAGAGAGACAGAGAGACAGAGAGAGAGAGAGAGAGAGAGAGAGAGAGATAGAGATAGAGATATAGAGGAGAGAGAGATATAGATAGATATAGATATAGATCTATATACTATATATATATATATATAGATATAGATATATATCTAGATATATAGATCTATATATATATAGATATATAGAGAGAGAGAGAGAGAGAGAGAGCAGTAGATTCAGGGCAGTACTGAAGGATCTCCCAAACAAAACCGCTGAGCAGATTCATTAGAAAGTTAAGGAGGCTGTTTATGAAGCTTGTTGCTGTGACCACAGGCTTTATAGGGGTTTGTTTAGGTGCTTTATCACCACGGTAAGAATTGTTTGTGTTTGTGTTACTATGCACTTTTCTTACAGTGGAAATGAAAAGAGGTGCAGTGGGATTAAACATGTTCACAAAAACAACATAGACATTTGCACGTGCGTGTGTGCATGTGTGTGACTTTATTAACACACAAATATGACCACAGTTGTGCCTGATGGTTACTCAGAAATGAAAGTTCGGTAACTTTACTTAAAGCATTTATGTATAATGCATTATGAATGTAGTTTTAATGTATTAATGATGCCTTGTATAATGCATTTTAATGTATCATGAATAATTGTAACCACAGTTAATACATTATACTTATCAATTGCTACACTATGCATTTTAAATTTGGTTATAATTCTTTAAAACAACATATAATATATCACAACGCACATTATGAACAATTATAATGCATTATACATAAAGGCTTTAAGTAAAGTGTTACCGAACATTCTTTTAGCATTTATTCATCCTCATGTCAAGTTTCTTTCTTCTTCAGAACACAACAGAAGATATTTTGAAGAATGTTTATAATCAAACACTGAACTCCATTGACTTCCACAAAACTGCTGAGACATTTCTCAAAATATCTTCTGTTGTGTTTCACTGAAGAAACACTCATATGTCTGTTTTTAAAGTGTGTTAGATGGGTGTAGTGGTGTAAAACACTGAAGATGTTTGTGTTATCACACATGGCTGTGTTTAGATTGTGGGATGTTGTCCTTGAAAACTCATTCAGATGGAATTCATACTGCACTACACAAGACTTCAACAGGTCCTGGATTAAAACTGTAACCATGTAAACCTAAAGCAACAACCACAAATAAAAATTCTGTCACCCACATATCATTTCCTCTTTCTGTTAAATACTAAACGTGATCATTTTGACAAAATAAAAGTGAATGAAACTTTTATTTAAGTATCACTTTTGTCTCAAATGTTACGTAGTCTGAGCTCGGTTTGTTGAGATCTTTTCTGGATCATTTTCTGAGACGTTGATGATTTTAAACCGCTGTGTTTCAGTGTCCACCTCAGATGTTTTCTCTTTAATGTTTGATGTCACAGTTTTGTTTTTTGCATTGTTTTACAGGAATAAATCCAGCCGCACGATCACATACAGTCAGTTTAAAGAAGCTCTGGAAGAACTGGCCAGAAAACGTTTTAAAGATAAAAGCAGCGAGGACGCCGCACAAGAAGTTTACAAACTGATAGAAGGGAAATCGCCCGTTATATCTGGAGTCACGGTAATCTGCTGTTTTCACAAATACATAAACATTCACAGTGTTCTGCTGTACATGAATGAAATCTACTCGCTTATTTATTACATGAAATACAGCCAGAAACATGAGGATTGTATTGGCTGGAATGCCTCAAAGCAGTATTAAGAAATCTGGTTTGTGCAAATCCATTATTTAAAATGTTTGGTCATTGAGAGTTTTGTTCTGAAACGTAAAATGATGTTGAGGTCTGTGTTTTTTCATGTTTAGAGAGCCGTGGCGTCTCCAACCGTGTCCCGTCTGACGGACACCACCAAGTTCACAGGCTCTCACAAGGAGCGTTTCGATGAGACGGGCCGCGGGAAGGGTAAAGCCGGCCGGGTGGAGATGGTGGACAGGTCCGGTTACGTCTCCGGATACAAGCACGCCGGCTCGTACGAGAAGAAAGTTCAAGGGAAGCCTGGTCAAAATCCCATGTGAGACTCACCAGAAACCACAAAAGGATTCCGTCTGTGAATTTGATCCATTTCATGTTCCTCGTCCTAAATATGTCTGTGTGTTTTAACTGGAATGCTGTTTACATCCGATCCGAGACGTCACCAGCTGGTACATTCCTAACAAACTGCACACGACGATGCCAACAGAACGAAACAACAAGGACTGCGACGCTCAACTAGCGAAAGGTTTGTGTTGTTGGATGAAACGTTATTTGTCTTTCAGCCAGAAACAAACTGAAGTGATGTGTGCGACGCCACGTGTTAAACATACCTGCATGCGCTCTTGTGTTAAATATACACTTATCTACACATGTCATGTTGACACTTTAACTAACTTTAACCTCAGACTATGTTGCTCCATCATGACCGCAAACGTTTGTTAAAGCACCCCTTCTGCATTTGCTGCGCTTAGGATGTGCATATAAGTTATAAAATATACAAATATTTATTTGTATGACACACTGAACATAATTATTTGTAATTTAGTCTATTGCATATTATAGACTTTAATAACAGCTTTTGGCTTATTTCTAAACCTATAAATCAAACTATATTTTAAAACTCTGATCAACAACATCCCACCATCCTGAACTGTTTGATAGAGACGTTTTCAAACTGCTGGTGCTCCAGATTGTATATCTAGTACTCGTAACTTGTTGATGTTTTTTTTTATCTAGTATGAAGTTTATGTATTTTTAACATTATAATGACATAATGTGAAACAAATCCTCTACGTGTTGTATTTGGGTGGAATGATTATTAACTATATTATGTGAACGCAGGTCTTTTCTTGTGTCAATAACATTTGCTGTATTACAAACTCAATACACAGCAGTTATTAATAACACTTGAACTTTATAAAAACCTTTGGCCAAACATAAATATAAACAACTCTATAAACACTATTATCAGACCTTTAATATTCATGTTGAAATCTATTCCACAGATCACATGTGATTTATATCTGCAGATTGGCCTGTTTATAGCCAATAGATCAAAGTGGTACATTAAAGTATTATTTTGTATTCTGCTGTAAATGTTTGGTTTGAAAAGCACTGTTCTTATATCTGACGTGTCATATGAAGGCACTTTGCTGTTTTTTTCTAGTATGTGAAATGTTTCTGCCTACAGAACAATGTTTACAGGAGATGAATACATTCCCTTTACTGTACACACACACACACACACACACACACACACACACACACACAGCCATTCAACACACGGGACAACATCCAACTTTCAGAGTTCCCAACAATCATGTATTAAAAATCCTTAATGAATCTTTCAAACCAATGACTGAACCCGATTTGCTAACAAATGCCAAGATTCACAATACACGAGCAATATTCCGCCTATAAAATCCCAGAAAGCACAAATAGAATATTGTATATTTATTCTAGACAATGTAATGTTTAAACTCCCTGATATTTAGCCACGACTGCAGGAATCCTGAAAGCGTTGTTGTCATTCATCCGAGGGTTCGAGTCAAGAGTGTACAGACGTATTCTTCTACAGAACATCTATTTTCAGATATGAACAGTGGCATATAGTTCCGATCACACAGGTCCAATATTTTACTCATATGTATGAAAATAAACCATAAAGTGTATTTGTTGTGCTATTTAACACGATTTGAGTGTTTTGTGTGCCTAATGCCAAATACTGTTGTTAACCTTGTGTCTTGAAGAACAATACCTTTGATTTTTAAATAATGTTTTACAGTATTCTGATATGCATGTCATACAGCGTGGTGATGGTAAAACCAATTTTAATGTGTCAGTGTTTTGTAGCATTGTATTAAATAAAAACAAACTGCCTGGTTCTCCTTTATTTCCGTGCACGTGACTTGATCGGCAATCTAACAAAACCTGTTTAACTTAATAAACTAATATATGTATCATAATTAGGGCTGTCAAACGATTAATCCCATCCAGAATAAAAGTTTGTGTTTACATAATAGACGTCTGTATACTGTGCATATTAATTTTGTATTATAAAAACAAACCCATACATGTATATATTTAAGAAAAATATACAAATTAATAAACATTTAAATATCATTTCAATTATTGATAAATAAACCCATCTAAGTATTTCCTAAATATGTATGTGTTTGTGTTCATAAATACAAAATGAATATGCACAGTAAACAGATCTATTATGTAAAAACAAACTTTTATTCTGAATGCGATTAATCGTTTGACAACCCTAATCATAATATTAATTATTTTATCATGTCATTTTCATTTGTGTTGTTTATTTTATAGAACTGTATGGATGGATGTACATTGATACTCTGAACCATGATTGTATTAAATTGTGTTAATACTACATATGATAATACTGAATTCAGTTTGATTCAAAAAAGAGAAAACACCACATTAACAAAAATAGAAATGAATCTGACTGACTTCATTATTTATATATAAAAAAAACATTTTAATAGATATTGCAAAAATATTTTTATTGTGAATTATTTTTGCTACCATAACCGTGAAGTGAAAATATCTTACATCATTGAGTTCATTTGCAAAAACAGAGACAAAGACTCGTTTTTAAAAACGTTCAAAAATTGTGTTTTTATTGTGTTCGTTTTTTAGATTGATATACTTGTAACGCACAATAAAAAACATGATTTTTTTTGCCAGAATTATCTGTTTTTGCAAATGAACTCTTCATATAGTTCCAGTTAAATATGTAGATGCTCAGAAGCGGAAATAAACATGAGAACGATGCTTTAATGACACATGACAAGCCATTTTCTATTTAAAGACAGATGGACTTTTAATAAATTATAAATGTTTTTATTAGACATCATCTTCAGCACACGAGAGCCTCTTCCAATTGTTGAAGCAAACATTCATTTCTGGCTATCAAAGACCTACAGAAACAACACAAAAATCATCATCCACACATTCAGACTCACACAAACATGTTTTATGATCTGGATTATCATGACACATACTTGTAGCTTTCTTGTGGCCGGATCTCTCTGTGGTGTTCCAGAACTCTCCATCTGTTCAGCTCACCTGAAACACCATCAGATCAGATCAGATCACATCAGATCAGGTCGTGTCTGATAACCAACACTGTGTGTTGAACAACTTCACTAACCTCTGTCGTCTATATCTGTCCGTTTCTTTAGTCGAGAGGTAAGAAGCCTTTCTTCGGTTCTGATGAGCTGCTTCTGTAAGGTCACGTTCTCCTCCAGCAGGTTCTTCAGCTGACCATTAAGAGTTCCCTGTAATAACCAAAAGAATTGATTATCTAATGAGATGAAGTTTTCTTTGGAGATTTGATTTCAATCTTTTAGAAAAGTCTGTCAGAAGTATGTTCATGACTGGCTGAACTCTTCCACTTAGGAAGTAAATAGATTTTGATTTCAACACTCATCAGACTTTGACTATAATAACAATCTTACAATAGATTCTTGAGCTTGTTGAAGCTGATGTTTCAACGTGTCGATCTCAGTCTGATGTTGTTCCTTCTGTAGTTCTGTCTCAGAGTTTAAAGTCTTGACAGTTTCTTTAAGTGTCTGGATCTCCTGCTCTCCATCCACGACATCTTTCTCCATCATGGTGAGGATCTGAACCATATTCACTGAACGGCACAGACAGGATCAGTCAGTACAAGGAAGAGTTTGGGCTGTTCTGTTCTGGAGAACGTGCACACTTACTGAGGAACGTCCGCTCCTCTCGATTCTCCTTCTTTCCGGACCAGTGCTCCTCCATCATAGCAAGCAGAAGCTCCATGGGTTTTCTGTACGCTCCCTGTCCACACCGGACAGATATGACAATCAGTTTAACATGATGAAGTCAATGAATATTGATCATTAGGGTTTGATATAAGCTGTAATGTACAGACCTTCCCTGATGCTGGCGGCCTTCTATGAGAGGTCGAATCCTGTGTCCTGAAGGTTAATCTGGGAGGGTTTAACACTGTATTTGGATCGTTTTCAATTTGGTTTCGCATTTTAAGAGCTCTGTGTTCATCCTCTGCAACACAAAGTGATAAATGTGCATTATTTGTATTTCATGAATTCATAAATGAGTTGTGTCTGTGACATGCGAACAGCAGGTCACGAGTGAGATAGTATGAAAAGTACCCTGTAAATGAGAGCGTGTGTCAGACGGGTGAGGAGTGAAGACGCTCTCCCCTCGAACTGTGACACGAGTCTTCACCGCAGGACCGCTTTCAGCGGCAGGACTCACAAAAGTCACCCTGTGGGCAACTTGTCGAGCGTGAACACGAGCTCCTGAGTCAGAATAAAGGTGATCATTATTACGTGAAGGCAATAAGAAATACAAATACATTCGTGAAAAAACGTGTTTCATTCGAGAAGTCGTGGGTGTTTACCCTGTAAGATTTGTGGGCTGTTGTCACGTTCAGAGCGGCTGGAGAGAGTTTGATGTTTGTAGACTTCATTGAGAGCAGCTTCTTCATTTCCCTCGAGAAGTGAGATGGTCTTCATCATCCTCTCCACTGCTTTTATTCTGAGCTCACTGCTTCTGTGAAACAATGATCAATGAAATCTGTTGTCTGACTAAAACGCATTGTTTTATTGTGTATTATTACCTGCAGTTTGTGTCTCGTGTCAAAACATGTTTCTTGCGATTTTGGTCCAGATTATTCTCGGATGAGAAATTTAAGAGTGCCGCCTTCCTTTCTCTATCTCGAACTGGACAATCATCTAGAATTGAAATTAAAAACACAGTTAAATCGGCAAATACACTTCATATCACAGCTCCTCAACAGGTTTTCTCTTAGGGTCCGACAATTACACCAACACAACAGAGATGATGTACCCAGTTTGCGGAGTTTGGTCATAGCATGAATGAAGTACAAGCGATAATGCGGGTGTCTCCTGACCACAGGATTCAGTCTCAGATCAAGTTCTTTCAGATTCTGTAGTTTGTGAAGTGAAAAGACGTCCTGTAGAGACTCCAGTCTGTTGTAGTACAGATTCAGTGTCTCAAGCAACTCCAGATGCTCAATCCCCTACACACAGAACAAGTGTAAAAAAAGAATAAGAGAAGAATAAACATATCAAATCCCATTGAATACCACAATGCTGTAAGATTATACAATCATATGTTATTAGTATATATGACTGTTTTTAATAAAATAAGATTCAATACTGTAATTTAATAATTAATTTATGTAGGGATCATTCCTTATGTACAATCAAATAAGAATATTGAAAAACGTTCACACATTTTATTTTCTGATATGAGCATATTTACACGTACACCAACTACAGAACTGTAAAGCATATAGTCAAATGAACAAACAACAGTGTAGTATACTCTACTAGTAGTATACTATTGTATTCTGTAGTATTAATAAACTGTAGTAAATATTGAAGGTTCAAAAGACTATAGTATTGAGGAATTTTACTACACTTTGTAATAAGAAAAACGGAAGTAAAGTTATACTAGTATTTTTTATGTGGATGATGTTTAAGATGAATGACTTGTCAATGTAAACACATTTATAACATATAAAAGTATTGATAGTATTAATTTACCTTCACAGTGATGAGAGAATTATGAGATAAATCCAGTGTTTTCAGACGCACAAAGTTCTTGAGAGCTGATCCCACATAACAGATCTTCCCTTCATATGATCCCGGAAGAGCCAAAGATCGAACATCCGCTGCATTCAATTAATAGCAACATTAATGATCATATAGAGACATAGAAACTGATTCACGATCAAAAGTAGAAAAAAATGATATGATAGAACAATACTCTATTCTCTATTTGCACATATTTTATGTACATTATATGTTTTACCAAGACATATGTGTTGAAGGTTTAGTTTGTCTCTGATCCACTGCTCTGTTATGGTGAAACCGTCTACCGCCATTGTTTTGAACTGGACTGGAACAACTGCACGCATGCGCCATACAAACACCGGAACGTTCATCGAACTGTATAAATGTTGTGTGAAGTTGTAAAGAGTATCTTATAGACAAAACGTGTAAGTGGCATAGCCCTTTGATAAACACTGTGCAAATTTTTGCGATTTTCCAAAAGTCAATAGGAAAAATGCATAGGTTTCGATCGAGGGAACCAGTGCGCCACTAACTTCCGGGTTGGCCTACAAAAAAACGTCATCTCTGATCCTCCACGTACAAATGCGTTACGTGACGTTACTCCACCTCAGATCTCTGCTCCATCCCGACGTGAGCTGGCTTCGAGTCAATAAAAGTATTTTTAAAAGATAAGAGACAAGATATTTATTTTGGTCAACATTCACGAAACAAATCTTTTATTTTATAATCGAAATGCTTTTTTGGAGTAAATAAGCGTCGTGGAAATACACTCAGTGTCTGTATTTGTAACGATAATTGACCATGTAAATCCATAAAAATATCCCATGATGTTTTATATTAATATGAAAAAATGTTATGTATTGATTTTTCACCTGTATTTTAAAGTTTACATTGCGTTGTGTTGTAATGTTGATTGAAATATCAGTCAAATGAACGTGATAATTACCAGAATACTGTACATCCTCATTTAATTTCTTTCGTTTTGTTAACAGTGTACAGATTTGCACTTCAGTTTACATTATTGGATTGGAAATAGGCTTCAGTGCAGTTTAATCTTAAAAAAATAATTTTTTTTCTTCATTTTTTGTGGGTAAACGATAATTTATTTTCTTAAGACATTCTGTTCCTGTTGTATATTCTTTATTGTAGTGTACTGTAATTATTACCCCAAAACCAGACAAACTTCATTATTTTAATGGACACTCTTTTGTCTATTTAAGATGGCAACTCATAGAGTCTCAACACTCTTAAGAGACACAGAGAAAGGAGCACATGGAGGACCTCACTGCTAACAGACAGATAGAAAGTTGTGTAGATGTACCAGATGTCTCCACATCATCATCTTTCAGTGTAGATGATGAAGATGCATGAATCAGCAACACAACACAAGATCCCTGCAGCTCACAGATCGACTCTGATCCTGAGTCTTAATTCTGGCCTTACAAAAGATAAGTATAAGTAAGGGTTTAAGTTACATTCATTTCATCAAGTACATTCATGTCAAGTTCAAGTTAGTTACTTTATCAATTATACTGCTAGTTTACTAGGTTTTACACTTTAAAAAATTAAGCTCAATTTTTAAAGTTCAATTCAATTTCGTATATTACTTAAAATGTATACAAATGTGTATTCTACTTCAATTTTAACTACTTCCATTTATAATATTTTAATAACTAAATATTTATCAAATAATTAAATTAATAATAATTACATTCAATAATTAAAATATATTTATTTTATTGATTAATAGTAATATAATAATAATAATAATAATAGTAAATATATGACACACATACACACTGTCTATCTGTCTGTGTTTTCTGTACAGTTACACAGTTTATAAACATAATTTCTCTTCTGTCTCTAGTCACAGTCTAGTGTAAATGTGTCTTTTCTCAAAGCTTTTCCCCAGCCTTTTCATCTGTGATTCTAAAGTGTGTCGTATTTTAGAGTGCTGATGTCCTGTGGGAACATTTGGAAGTAAAGACGGTGATAATTAACATTACACAAGAGTTTAATGTTATGACCAGAGCTCATTTATAATGCATGAAAGATATCTAGTGGAGTCAGAGAGGTAGTGAATGGAGAAGACATACACTAAGCTAAGAATTAAATACTAGCTACTACTTACTGATAAACTGTTTACTGCTTTTTCAAAATAGTTTATGATCAAGTATACAGACGGTAATGATAAATGTTGCAATAATGCAAACATTATTTAATTCAGAGCGCAGTCTCTAGTTTTTATATTTGAAGAACAGTCTGTGATGTAAGTTGCAACTTGTAAAACAATGACAACAAGAATATATTGCTAATTCTTTAAGGGCGTAAAAGTCAAGTGCAATATAAAAGAAATTCAAACTTCTAATATTTCTAATACATTTATCCACAAGGGGCGCTTTAAGGCTCAGAAAGTCACTTTAAAATCCCAGGATCACTTTGGACGTACTGGAGACATTTGTACACTAAAAGTCCAGTCTGTTAAATATATACATTCTAAGGTTGGTGTCTATTTGACAAATCAAATCTCCTGAAGTATTTACAATATGACAAATATTATATTAGAAATAAGATATTAGCAGAAGATGTGACGCGGGGGTTCCTTTTCTCAAAGTAGGCGGTGCACAAACGTAAGAGGCGGAAGCTGGCCAATCAAATGGAACGTTCGGGCCGCTGAACGCCGCCATATTGGGAAGGGCAAGACTGCGGTTAGAAGGGCAAGTAAACGGAGGAATCCTGAATAATTTATCCTGACACACTAACACAAACTAAATGGAGCCAGAACCAAGACAAATCAGCCAAAATGCGTTACTTAATGGCAATACATTGTTTTCCATGTCTAACTATCCAGACTACAATGAGCAATTAAAGAAAACTCCAGATTATAATGTTGACGTTTATGCAGTTGAGACATTTTGGAATAGGTTAAGAAATGTAAACGTTATTGTGTGTGTTTTTTAAATCCAGAATTAACCGCAGCTCCTCCGTTCACTTGTGGTCATTTTTCCCTCTCCAATATGGCGGCGCCGTTGACGTATCGCAGCCCCGCCTGTCCTGAGACTCCCTCTCACATCAAATGCCGTTCTGCTCTTTCGGTTTCTACTGTATTTCATAAACGCAGAAATAACACCGAGCACCAGCGCGTCCACAGCGCTCTCCATGACCGCAGGAGGAACCTGTACGCTGAGGTCCAGAACCATCCGAACCTCCTGCTGGAGATGAGGAGAGCATGGCTCGCAGGAGAGATGATGCTGCAGGCGGACAGAAGCTGAAGGATGATGCTGATGATGCGCATCCCATCATGGACAGTGAAGATGAGGAGGCTCTGTCTCTGGAGGAGATTTTACATCTATACAATCAGCCCATCAATGAGGAGCAGGCGTGGGCTGTGTGTTATCAGTGCTGTCGATCTTTACTGGAGGGGAAGGGCGGTTCTGATGCGTCTGCTCCGGTCGAACCGGGTGATGTGAGGATCTGTAGAGACGGAGCCGTGCGCTTACATTCCGGCGTCACATCAGGTGACAAATGCACACATTCCGCATCCATGATCGCGGCCTGTACATGCGTTCCTATTCATACACGTTCAGTGTCGGTGTGTTTATACATCATCACGTAAGCGCTTGTATGCTTGCATGTGAAATGTTTTGGGGTTCATATGTGCTGTGATTTACCTTTTATTCTGCATTGCAAAGCACGTGCATATTAAATACGGCATATGCAGTATTGCTTGTGCTGTCATTGTGCTCAGTATTGTTATTTTTTATGCATGATGGCACAGACATTAAACATCAGGATAGATTATGTAACAAAAAAAGAAAATAAATGAGAATAAGATGCCTTAGAATGAATAGACTAGATTGATAACAGGGCATGCGCTAGACCGCATAAATAAAGAAGATATAGATAGAAGATGAGATATAGGGGCTCCGTCCTAACCACTGTGTTTGTCACTGTGAAATACAGGTGACAAGAAATGGCATATTCATTCATTTGGTAAAGATTCAGGTGAAGGGTGTGCCGATGCCGGGTCAGGTTGTCTTTGTTGACATAATCCACAAACATTACCCAGCAGCCCTTGATATTTAGTGTCAGTATTTGGATTTGGGGTGTGTCTGAAACTGGCTCACACTCTTGTTTTCTCATGAAGAATGTGCTTTAGATATTTTTGTTTAAGACAGATTGAGGACTTTGGCACTCACCACAAATGCATTAATCGTTTAAATGTTTAACTTAAAGAGTTGTTGTGGTGTTAAAAGTGTCAGCATAAACTTTGTGCTTGCTGTCAACAGCGCACAGATTGTGTTTCTGAGTCCAACAATCAGCGACTGGTGACGTTTCAGGATTGTCATGTTAAAGAAAACAATATTCTGCACTCTTATGCTTGGTTTATAGAAACACTGTTGGTCACTCATCACTTACATTTCCTGGTTTCTGTAGGAACAACAAGCTCTGCAGATTGTCCAGACAGTGACATAACTGATGTGTACTGAGCGCTATAAACTGTGACATCTTTATTCTCTTTCATCTGTGTCACTCATTGTCGTGTTTCCTTTCCTCCTGCAGGTGCACGCAATCCCACCCGCTCGTCCACACAGGTGAGTGATGTCCTAACACTACACTTCTACATGACACCTTTAACACATCTAACACACGTTTTAGTTGACAAAGCCCTGCTCTTGTGCTCATGGGACGTGTGATATGTGTAAAGCAAGTGTTGCTAAGCTGTTGCTAAAAGTGGATTACAGCTCAATGGCATGTGGCGTTATGATAGCTACTGTGTGGTTGGCAGGGCGTTGCTTTATGGTTGCTAATGTTTTCTGAGCAGTTGCAAAGGTGTGCTGTAGTCAAACACAAGTCAGAAAGGTCCATCCCCAGCTCTTTGATATTGATGTAGACATGCTTTATCACATGAAAATCACACTACATTTACATTTAGTCATTTAGCAGACGCTTTTATCCAAAGCGACTTACAAATGAGTTAAACAATGGAAGCAATTGGAACAACATGAGATAGCAAAATGCATAAGTGCGGTAAAAACTGCACATTATACAAAGAATTTTATATATATATATATATATATATATATTTTTTTTTTTTTTGTTTTTGAGAAAGAGTAGAAAAGAGATAAGAATAGAAGTCAGTGTTAATGGTCAGGTGTTGACGGAAGAAATGTGTTTTCAGGTGATTTTACACTAAAACACTAAAAACACCTGGTGTGGGATGTAGGGGTGTAATGATATAATCTGGTATTTGTTTTTTTTGTGTGCTTTAACTGCTTTTAGATGCTTTTACAGTTTATTAGTGTTTAGCTTTTTGTATTCATTGCAATGCCAAAAATAAGTATTTTTCAGTGACACACCTATTCAATTTCTATTTACATAAAAAGTGTTTAAATTAAACATCGAATTGTTTACATTTTGTTCAGAATATATGAACTCTATCATATTGTAATCTGTTACTTCTAGGATTTTACTTTTACTGGTTTAATCAGAATTAGCCACAATATTTCTTACATCATCATGTGTTACAGCGTGTTTGTGCAGTTGAGTTTGTAAATTGAGTTGTGTAATAAACTGCAGATGTGAGCTTTCAGCAGCGTCTCCATCACAGCTGCTGAGATCTCGATGAGATCTCGTGTGAATGACTGAATTCATTAATGTCAACAGCTGGTGACATTTTCAAAGCCAATTAGAGACCTGCAGTCGTATATTCCTGACATATCACCGTTTGACCTTTCAGCTTTATGACATAAAGATCAAACCAGATGAACTACAGTATCTGTATTTATACACACATGAATCACTAAAGAGGAGGAGGCTATGCAATACACTTACTGTGAGCTGAAACATTGTTTTATTGTAAGTTATAAATTAGTCAACACTTACAAAACACGCCATTGATGACAGTCAGCAAACACAATTTAAGACCATTTTTTCAACAACAGTAGCAGCAAATTATTCTTTTGTAAAGCGACATGAGTATTGAAGAAAGTATATCAAAATAAAAAATCATTATAATTATTAACTCCAAATTAATAATTAATAAAGTAATTTTTCCTCAGTCATTTAAATAAATGATAATATTTAATTAATAATCACATATAGTTTTAGATTTTATTGTATTCAATTATATTTTATATGTATTATATTATATCTAATCCTTGTGTAGTTTGTAGTCTCAATACATTGTGTGTAATGCGCTTTTATTAGTGACTGTCTAACAACCGGTAGATCTTACACACACACACACACACACACACACACACACACACACACACACACACACACACACACACACACACACACACAGTGATTTGTGCAGTCTACAGCAAACCTGTCCCACAGTGCTATGTGTGAAATTTTGTAGTCAAGTCTTTGCTAAGCAGCTTTAACAGATGAGTTCTGACAGACCGTAAGAAACTACAAACAGAACGTAGTCAGAACGTATTAACTTAAGACTTAGTTTAAGTTATTAATGTTATACTAATATATCATATAACTTTCAGTCTGTTCCAGTATTTCAACTACACTTGGCTTGTGTGTTTTTGTGCATTCTGTACTTGTAACCTGTAAGTTTGGATAAGACTTGTTTTTAGTAGTTATCATTTGTTTAGATTACACTTATTTTCTTTATGAGATTCTGGGGATAATGAGTGGTTTTCAAGTGCAGTAAATATGATAGTGTCATGTCAGTTTTGGATTTAATGGGGGTTTTGCATTAAATGTTGTTGTTCTTAAGAATTGATCTTAACAGTAACAAAACATCTTTATGACCGGACGGCTGCTGACGATTAAAAACACCAAAGTTATTCAAAATAATAATAAGCAAGTCATTTATTATCTGTACACTGTTAGTCACCTGGTGTATACATGTCAAATGTGTGATCACAGGTGCGCATTTATCTGCATTATTATCACAACCACATGAAGAAAATACTGTAGTACTGTAATACTACAGAATATTATATGCGCCTGGCGATATAGTGCATTAATATAGAATGTGTGTGTTTATGAACAGCGCCAAATGCAGCTCATCCGATCAGAATTAAATCCACTATATACGCCACCATACAATTTAAAGGGACAGTTCACACAAAAAGATTGTCATCCTAACCATAACCCTAACTTACTACAGTAGTGAATACTAAGGGTTTTTATGTGGTAATGCATGTATCATATGTTTAAGTGAGATACAAGAAAGTAAACTTTACACCGCTAACTGCGTCCTCACACAATGAAAGTAGGCCAGTTTCACAGTATCAGGTCACAGAGAGAGAGAGAGACAGAGAGAGAGAGAGAGAGAGAGAGAGAGAGAGAGAGAGAGAGAGAGAGAGTCTCACAAATCACTTCAGCATCACTGACTGTTTTCTTATATCACACAGACCTGCTGTTATTCGTTCTGGAATGATTACCTTTGGATTCGATGTTCTTGTGTTGTGTTGAAATCTGAAATGAACGGCTAGAACGAAACCTGCTTGTGTTGTACAGTAAGCGCACTGCTCAGGGTGTTTAAGGGATGCTGTCTAAATCATTTAAGTGCACTGAAACGTTAACAACTTAAACATTCTCACTGTGCACCATGAACACCAAACTCACATATGATCTTACTGGAAATGTTCTCAGAATATTTAAGATTCTTTGAAAGCAAGACTTTGCTTTCTAGGGAAATGTGTCATGTCTGAAACATTTTTAGATATAGTTTTTATAAATAATTGTAAAATAATTATGGAATTCATTTATTTTTATTTGATTCATTTACATAATCTACATGTAAAAATATGATATAGTATATTAAACAGAAGTTTTGGGACACTTACTCACATATTTTTTTCACATTTTATAATAATAATAAACTCATCAAAATTATGAAATAAAACAAAGGGAACTATGGGAATTATGTTGTAATAAAAACATGTTATATTTAATTGTCTACGGTGTCGTCACCTTTCGACTAGAATTTGCAGAAATGTTTTCATGTCATTTTCTCAAGCAGCTTCTTGAGCTCTGATGTGCTTTTTAAACAATATTAAAGGAGTTTTGATCTATTCTGTGCTCTTATTGGCTGTTCTTTCTTCATTACTCACTCAATGTTATCCATTTAAAAAACATTTTTTTAAGTTTTGTCATGAAAAAACATGTATGTTTGGACAATTATATTTGTTTTTTTAAATAATAAGAAAAATGTAACTTAAGTGTTAAAACTTAACTTCCACCCAAAAATCTCACATTTTCCTTTTACTCACCTTGCTGTCATTTCAAAATGATATCATCTTCTGTTTTCTGTGGAAAAAAACATATTTTAGGGCATATCAAATCCTGTTCAGCGACCAGAACATCCATTAAAAATCATCTCTTGTGTTTGATGGAGGAAAGAAGGTTGAATAATGAATAAGAGGTTTATTTTGGTGATGTGCAGCAGGTGATCGAGTCTCTGGGTATCATGATCTATAAAGCTCTGGATTATGGGCTGAAGGACAGCGAGGAGCGAGAACTGAGTCCTCCGCTGGAGCAGCTCATCGATCTTATGACCAATGTGCTCGAGACGGAGAGCGACTCCTGTCCTGATGAAGGATACTCAGCCGCTGAGGAAGAGGAAGATGACCGCCAGGAGAACCCGACTCATCCATGCCGTATCCGTGGATACCGTGACATCATCAAGGTATTACAGGTGTTTCTTAAGAATGCTCGGAACAAAACTGTGAGTACTGACTACAGTTTTTACTCAAATAGAAAGTCGTGTGTGTGATGAAAAATATTTCAAACAATGCAGCTCACAGGAATTCATACTAGGTGACTTGAATTGAATGAACTACTTCTTTTCTTGTATAATCTTCTGTAAATCATGTGGTCACAGTGTGTTATTGTGTATGTTTGACTCATCTTTTGTTCATTTATTACAGTTATGATGTCTGCCTGACACGAGCTTGTGTTTCATTTTAACATTGTGAATATTGACATGATTATTTGATGAAATAAGTTTTCTCTTTGTGTGTGTGTGTGTGTAGATCTGCAGTCTTCACCTGCCCAGCCCTGCAGACGCTCTCAGTCATTATCAGGCCGTGTGTCGGGCGCTTTACGCAGAGACCAGAGAGCTTCACATCTTCCTGGAGAATATCAAGAGCGTCAAAGAGGTCAATCTCACTGAAACACCATTATAAAGAACATCTGATCGTTCAGATCTCTCATCATTTATCTCATTCGGAACCTGTACGTGTACGAGAAGATATTTTGAGAAAAGTGATTTTGTGGAAGTCAGTGAAGTTCAGTGTTGTTTGGTTATCAACATTCTTCAAAATATCTTCTCTTGTGATTAAATGATGCCAGAGCTTTTACATGAACTGTCCCTTTAAAATGCAAAATTAATGTATGATGTGACCCCTTGAAACCACAAGCTTTTTTATCTCTTTTTGGTTTCATATAGCATTTTAGCATTAGCTTACTCTTAATATTCATTACAGGTCAGAGGAGACACAGAGGAAGTTAATGTGTGTCTGTCAGATCTTTATCTTTTTAGTGTTAGACGAAACGTCACCAGTTCTTCCCATGAGGGTTTACTGTTACTTCATTGCTTTTTACTTCTGAACAGAAGCTCGTGCAGCTACAGGAACATAATAACAGCATCATAAGTCTCTGTTGTAGTTTAACTGTACACAGAATTAAAACTAGGTTTGCATTTCAGAAGAAGAAAAGTGTTAAAGGTCAATTCCAAAGCCTCATCACAGCAGTTTGGGAGATAAATCTAGAATATATGCAAGAACAAGACCAATCCTATTGCAAAAACTGTAAAAATGAAGAGACACATTTCAGTTCACTACACAAATATTATGATGATGTCATTGTGTTTGGTTACATTTTTGAACATTCTGGTTTGCATTAAAATATACAAACAATAATTATTGCTGAAAATAATAATGAATGTTTTGCGGAATATCAATGCAGTAATAAAATATCATGCGTAATATAGAGAAAACATTCATTAGCATTTTAATGAGAATAGAGAGAGTTAACTGTCATAAAAATAATGTCACAAAAGTAATTTCTTTTTTCTTGATTTTGATATTGGAGTGAAAAATATGATGTAGACACATTCTTGTAAGGTTCAGTAACACACACACACACACACACACACACACACACACACACACACACACACACACACACACACACACACACACACACACACAGAGTTGTGTTGGGCTCAGCTGGTTTTGTCTCGCTCTGATTGGACAGAACCTGCGTAAGATGGAGGGAGACAAAGTTGATGATGCGGGCACAGAGCTGAACGAGCTGCAGAATGCTGATTGGGTAAGTGACCTGCCTATCAAAACAATAGAGACATTTGATTGGCTCTCCCATTTCTGCCCTGTTTTTACTTGGTTTGGTTATAAATATAACTTCTCAGTATAATCATGTTTTAGAAATCTTTGTGAATGTTATATATGTATACTCATACTTGCCTCAGACATAACTGAGAACATGTATAGGAAATGTCTTCAGGACGTGTATAACAGGATCATGTGTTTATGATGCGTGTCTGCAGGCTTGGCTGTGGGTTCAGTTGATGCGCGATCTAAGGACGGGTGTGAAACTGAAGAAGGTTCAGGAGCGGCAGTACAATCTGCTGCCCATCGAGTTCCAGCTCACACCGTATGAGATGCTCATGGACGACATCCGCTCCAAACGCTATAAACTACGCAAGGTCATGGTGAGGTCACCACACATCGCACAGCGTTTTCAATGATGCCTTCGCAATTCTAAATACTCATTTTAATAGACAGCAGCATTTAGTAGAATGTGTCTCTGCTTCATCGGCTTGTGTTTATATTTTGTAAGTCTCTCTCTCTCTCTCTCTCTCTCTCTCTCTCTCTCTCTCTCTCTCTCTCTCTCTCTCTCTCTCTCTCTCTCTCTCAGGTGAATGGAAACATCCCTCCCAGGTTAAAGAAAAGTGCTCATGAGGTCATACTTGAGTTCATCAGGTCCAGACCTCCCCTCAACCCTGTGAGTTTTTATTATTCACCTCTTGACCTGATAAACACTCATTCAACAGAGTTGTCATTTATTAGCGCAATATTTTAGTGCCTGAATCGCAGAATCAGACTCATTCAAATCATTTATCAATGCACAGAAAAAATAAACCACTCATGACATGAAGTTTAACATAAAAATGGTTTATTTCATTTAAAGAACGTGAGAGTATTTGGCCTTTTAAATTATTATATATACTTTTATTGTATATAAAGGCTCAAAGTGTTGGTACCTTTCTGTCTGACATAAGCACACTTACTGCTGCTAAAATGACCTTTTAAATACATTCTATTGACCTTTTATTATGTGATTTTAGGTGGCAGCACGGAAACTTAAACCGCAGGCCGAACGTCCGCCCAGTCTTCATGAACGCATCCTAGAGGAGATCAAGACAGAGCGGAAACTCAGGCCTGTATCACCTGACCAGATCCGCAGGAGTAGACTCGGTGAGACACAGATGTATTTACTGGTTTAGATGCGAGATGATGGACAGTTGAGCTGTGTGTGTAGCATGTGTCATGTATGAAGGTCACTGCACATATGTTCTCAATTAGCATGTTCAATTGAGATACACAATCAGAACAGAAGTGGTTTCACCAGCTTCTGTGTGTGGCACATATGCTTCATACATGGCTGAATTTTTTTTCTCTTAATAATAAGCCATTTTTATTACCTTACTTCTTGACTGACTCTCAAATGATTCGTTCCGCGATTCATCGGTCTAATCCCCGCCTTTCCGCTAGCGTAGTCTGATGTGATTGGTCAGATGGTCTAGTCTGATGTGATTGGTTTAGCATGTGTGTTTTCGCGGGCAGGCGGGGATTATTTCTAGTGATGTAGATACACTGCGGTTAGAGAATCAATCTAGGCTACAACTCGTTCGTGTGATTCAGAGTCGATTCCCTTTAAGCCAATAACTTTGTTATTCGTTCACCTTCACCAACTTGGCAGACCGCTTACTTTCAAACACGGCAACATTACACACGGCATGAAATGTAATTTTGATGATCTTGTGGAATCTACTCTTTAAAAATGAATTAAATGTTTTACTGTTGCTGAAAACACATGACCTGCTTTTCTTTTTAAATAGCTTATCTCTTAAAAAAGTTTTAAGTGATATAAGAATAGATGACACAGTTTTTAGTTTTGGGTGAACCAAAATTAGGTTCCAGTTGTGTTCAGTATCAACAGTAAGAATCATTGAATGTATTATTTCTGTTTTAAATGCGCTACATAATCTAAACAGTTGACTCTTAACATACTGCTTGTTTTCTTGCAGCAATTCGGCCTCTTAGTATGTCTCAGAGTTTTGACTCTTCAGGTAAAGTGTGTGTGTATTTGATGCATTAGTGCACCTGTGATCAAATGCATAAATGTGATGTCCGTGATCCCATGCACTGGTGCGGCTGTGATCCGATGCGTCCGTGATTTGATGCACCGATGCGTCCATGATCCGATGCACCGGTGCGTCCGTGATCCGATGCACCGGTGCGTCCGTGATCCGATGCGTCCGTGATCCAATGCGTCCGTGATCCGATGCATCCGTGATCCGATGCACCGGTGCGTCCGTGATCCGATGCGTCCGTGATCCGATGCGTCCGTGATCCGGTGCGTCCGTGATCCGGTGCGTCCGTGATCCGATGCGTCCGTGATCTGATGCACCGGCGCGTCCATGATCCAATGCGTCCGTGATCCGATGCACAGGTGCGTCCGTGATCCGATGCGTTCGTGATCTGATGCACCGGCGCGTCCGTGATCCGATGCGTCCGTGATCCGATGCGTCCGTGATCCGATGCGTCCGTGATCCGATGCGTCCGTGATCCGATGCGTCCGTGATCTGATGCACCGGCGCGTCCGTGATCAAAAGCATTTGGTGCAACTGTGATGTGGTGTTTGTAATTCTTTCCATTCAGCACAACACATATCATTTCATGCTGTAAGAAATGTTCATACTGTTATCAGATATGTGGTTAAAATGTGACCAGTTTATTTAGACTGTGATTATTCTGAGGTCTTGTGGAAGCAGTGCTCTCAGATGTTTATGGTCTATCACTGTCTTTATGTACATGCTGTTGTGTGGTGGTGTATTCACAGTGAAGTTTGTGTGTTTGATGTTGTTCTTACTCACCTTGTTAACAACTAATAAACTGAGAAGTGCTCATGTAACAACATCATACTGATAACACAAGTGCCCAAATATTCTAGTTTATGATACATATAATGTTATGTTACAGTACATGTTCATATGTTGTTTTGTTGTCCAGATGTGTCCTCTTCTGACGCTTCAATGAAAGCCTGCAGCACTCTCTCATTGGCCAATGGCGTGTCACTCCAGCCGAACAGCTCCAGTGGGTTTCAGAGGAGACGTCTTCAAGCACCGACCCTGGCTGAGCTCGACAGCTCTGATTCAGACGTGAGCGTTTGTGTGCAGTATTATTTCTGACAATATTCAGCATCTGTGAGACTTACACGAATGCGTTCCTCTGATCAGGATGAGACCGCCGGTCAAAGGTCAGTCAGCTGTTCCAGCATCTCGACATCTGTGATCGATGACACGTCTCCAGAATCTGTCTTGGGAAAGAAAAGTGAGAAAAGTTTAGGAGTGGGACTTCTTTTTTCCTATATTTTCTATTGTTTGAATAAAAAAAAAAGGGAAACAGTTTACAATTCTTTTGTATGTTTGAATCAGTTGTTTTGTTTTTATTTTGTCATCTAACTCAACACCATGATAATATGATATACCGTGATGAAACTTCCTGCACTCATTGAGATATAAAACTTTTGATAATGTCACATGTCCGGTGCAGACGGTGAATCATGTGATATGATTCTGAGATTGACCAATAACGTGTCTGTCGTCCTGTTGAAGCTCCGCCCATGTTCCTGCCCATCTCATCCACGCCGCAGCCCGAGAGACGACAGACGGCCCAGCGGCGACACTCCATCGAGAAGGAAACACCCACCTGTGTGCGTCACTTCCTGCCGCCCTCCAGACAGAGCTCGAAATCTTTAGTAAGTATTCACATTTATTCTTTCTCATTTTAACTGAATTATACGACATGAAACATTTGAAACAGCAGTAATGCCGCATGTCACAATGGTTTGCTTGTTGAAATACATGTAAATAGTTTATTTTGCATTGTGTGTGTGTGTTTGAACAGGAGGAATTTTGTTTTCCTGTGGAGTGTTTGGCTTTGACCGTACAGGAGGTGATGCACATTCGACAGGTCTTGGTCAAAGCTGAACTGGAGAAGTTTCAGCAGTATAAAGACGTTTATAACGCCCTGAAGAAGGGGAAGGTGAGCATTACTGTAATTTACGCATCTTCTCAAAAACCAGTGACTGAGTGATGAAGCTTGAGATTTTGGTACCAAGTTTTACAAATTGAAAAATATTTGACTCGAACAACTCCAAATGAATCAGTACAATGTTCACAAAAATACACACAACATTTGTCTCTGCAGCTCTGCTTCTGCTGTCGGACGAAGAGATTTTCTTTCTTCACCTGGTCTTACACCTGTCAGTTCTGTAAAAGGTAAAAACGTGCCGTACGTCATCACTGACTCGAGATCATCCGTAGTGAATGTGACATTATGTCTCTTTCTTTTCCAGGCCTGTGTGTTCACAATGCTGTAAGAAGGTAAGTGTTGTTCTGTACGTCCTGACTCATTCAGCTCATCGTGTCTCTGCGTTCAGACACACGGTGTTCAGGTCAGATGAATGATTTTTTCTCTCGGTTTAGATGCGACTGCCGTCAAAGCCCTATGCAAGTCTGCCTATCTACTCACTGGGTCCATCCACATCCACTCTGAAGCGAGACTCTGCGTCCTCCAGACCAGAGAAAGCCAGCACGAGCCAACACCGACCCGGCCTTCAGAGAACCATGACCAGGTGAAACTATCCAAATCATGTTCTGGAGTCGAATAGAATCGATCAGAAACATACGTGCTGACGTTTCCCTGATACTCTTTCTGTCAGATTGTCCAAGCGCACGAGACAGCCGTCGTCCTCACAGGAGGAGATGGAGCTGCCGAAGGAGCTGATGGAGGACTGGACGGCCATGGAGGTGTGTGTGGACTGTAAGAAGTTCATCTCTGACATCATCGCCTCCAGCAAACACAGCCTGTCATTGGCCAACAAGCGAGCGCGTCTGAAGCGCAAGACTCAGTCGTTCATTCTGACTTCTGAGAAGGATGCAGAATACAGACCTTCAGAGAGAACCATCAATGAGGTTTAGAAACACCGGACATGTGGATGTCCACAGATGAACTCGAGAGAGCGATCTGTCCATCAACATGAGGACGTGTAGCAGTTCTTCCGTTTGCTAGCGTTGTGTCTTGACCGATGTTAGGATTGTTCTTCTCTGTATCTACTGATGTCGACGTCCGCATCAAATGACATTCAAACCTGCTTTACCTCCATCAGGTGATGTTAGAACTGGATGAAATAGCAAATATTCATTCATTCATGATGGAATTAATATCAAGTTTATTGGGATTTTGTTTTTTGCATTTCGTATTGAAGGTGTTTGAGAACAAACAAATCGTTCAGTTCATTTTCTGCAAAACAAGAGTTAGGTGACTAAAAAAACAAGACAACAATCACAGATGAGATCTCTTTAATATCTCAATTATTTCTCATAGATATCAATGAAATGAAATTGCAAAGTCTCAAAAAGAGTGAGAAATGTCACAAATATGAACTCATCACATTTACTCAAATCCAGATGATTTGACCTCTGAGCAATAACATTATTTCAGAGGTGAACGGAACATTTTGATATCATGTGTCTTCATGACTTTAAACTGATAAGCACAAATCCATTAAATGTGGAAGATGGTTAAAGGATTAAAACAGGATAAAACATTATTTTCTATTAGTGAATTCCATATTGTGTAAATATTTGTACAGCATGTGTTGACTGTAAATGATGCATCTGCTTGAGTCGTTCATGATATTGAGTTTCTTTTCTGATCCAGACAGTGTGATGCAATGAGTTTAAGAATGAAGAAATGCATTTATTTTTAGTAATAAAATGTCTTTACTTTATACTGTACATAATATTCTGTCGAGGTTAGTAATAATCTGGGATGTACAGCTTATAAATTCAGTCAAAGATGTAAATTGATTTTCCTGAGCGTTTGGACAATGAGATAATATACAGATATGATAATATATCATATATGAACAGTTCATTTGCAAAAAAAAAAAATGTCAAAAATCATGTTTTTCTGTTGGATCATGTTTAAAAGCCCACATGACCATATGAAGAGTTTATTTGCAAAAACTTAATTTTTACATTTTTTAAGTCATGTTTTATATTACGTTATCATTGTGTATTTATTTGAGCTGTTATTTCTTACGAACTGCAGTTTGATTGATATTCATTGAAATGCATGATTTTTATAAATGGAGTTGTCTGTTTTTGCAAATGAACTCTTCATGTTTCTTTTTTCGAGACATTAAAAAGCAGCTTTTATGTGTTTGTGTCAAATTGTGTTCATCTGGGCTTTGAATAGATGCTTAATAATTGGCTAACAGATAAAGGTGGTATCATGATGTGATATGAGTTATAAAGTGTTGTGAGGACGCTGTGAGTTCATCATTTCAAGTGTTGAATTGTTGTTGTTTTTTCCATTATCTGTGTCTCTTTATTTGCCTTAGAAACATCATCATATTCCTTGAGTTATTATAAGACAAGGTCCTAAATATCTGCAGTAAAATAAACCATTGATCAGTAAACTTGTACTGTAGGATCATGTAAATAAACAGCTGCAGTCGTGCATGCTTGTGAACTTTAGATCTATGGCTGCGATTTCTGTTGTGATCTCAGCCAAACATGATCAATAAAAGAAAAACAATTACGGTTGTGATGTGCAGTTTTCTTTAAGAGTGATTTCATTAATACGTTTGTGTCGCATGTAAATGTTTATCTCAACACTGTTAAAGAATCAGACAGCATCCGTCAGACATTTTTATTGGTTTGATCAGTTTGTAAGTCCTTTTTACACTCACAACCTGAGACGTTTGTATACCTGCATCATCAAACAGACTCTTTAGGCACTAGAAGATCACAATACTGAACATCATAACACTAAACATTACCGTCAGAATAAAGCTGAACGTAACATTAGAAAGTCTTCAATCATTTGAATGACGTGTTGCAGCATCTCACAGGGTCTCAAGAGCAGATTCAACAGATGATCTGCTCTCTTATCAGGCTTTTGATTGACAGAAGACATCTTGAGCTCACAGTGAGACGGGACTCTTGGCCATTTTCTTTGATTTATTTTTCACCTGCGGGGAACAAAATGATTAAACATTGAGATTCTGCATTCTGACAATTTGAACCAAATCAAACGTATTTGTCAAAGCTAAAATAATTTACTATAAAAACCCAACTGTGATTCAATTTCATACTGAACAAACACGGTATAGAAATGTAAGAATCCCAATACATGTATCATTTCTTCCTTATCATCTTCGATTGAGAATCTTAAATCATATGAGCGGGACGTGACCTGTGTTCTCTGGGATCTCTGGTTGATGTTTGTGTGTGTGGAGGATCTGCAGCATTGTGTCCCAGCATTCACCAGCTTTCTCTCCTTCACGCACGAGCCTTCATCTTCTCTCTTACCTGAAACACAACATGTTTATCATATTAACGGAAGTGTCAGATGTGAGATCTTGTGTTTGATGTCTGATGTGTACACAAAACTTCCATTACTTGATCTACTTTATTACCTCATATGTAACTGTCATGACTGTCATGTCCTGTAGGAGGCGAATCATCGCCAGTTTCAGAGCATCTGACATTCATTCAACTCTCGATATAATCATATATAAATCAAGGATTTGAGCTCAACTCAACTGCTCATCATGAGGAGTTTCTTACATCACAGGTGTTGGTGAGTTTATATCCATTTCTATCATCATGAAACACGTGAATTCAGGGTGTCGAGATGCTAAGGTTTAAAACTGAGATGAACACATGACAAATTGTCAAAGATTAATATTCACATCATGTTCAGTACTGTTATCACAACTAAATGCTTCTGTATGTGACTGATGTGAAACATGACGAACTCACAGTCTGTCTAAAATGACAATGAAGAAAGCTGTTGAACTGTCTGCTAGCCAGAAAACATGTCGAGGTTTCATGACAACATGACGTCACAAGCATGATCGCACTATTTCACTAACGCCATCCCAGCAAACACAGAATGTTCCTTAATATTTGCTTCGGTAACATTTATAGCAACATTATGTGCAAACAACTTTAGTTTTACAGCTAATTGACCGGATGTTTTAGAAGCTAAAAGCGTTTTATTATGAGTTTTGCAGTAATATAGTGACTATGGTATTTTGTAATGCTGGTCTGTTCATGCCAGTGATGGTATCAGATGATACCGTTTGCCACCATGCACAGGCATATACCGTGGCATGTGCAGGATACAGTAAGTATCGCAGGTATTACAGTAATGTCAGTGTTTTCATGATGTTAAATGATGCTCATACGGCATCTCTGTGGTGATTCTGACCTGAGCCGGTGGCTGCTGTGTTATCGCTGTCGGTTCCGCCGGTCGGGTTGTGAGCGGTACCTGCCAGCTGCGTGATCTCCGTGTCCGTGAGCCACGTCGACTCGGTGTCTCTGCTCTCGTGATACCGGGGCTCGATGGCGGCAGACCTGCTTCCACCGCAACCCATTGAGACCAGCAACACCATCACACGCGTGGATCAGATCCAGAATTCAGCATGTCGAGGTCTTTACGCGCGTGCATCAGATCCAGACCGCAGCATCAGCATCTTCGCACAGATGAAGAATTCTGGCACATCACGAGCTCTTGCACGCGCGTGGAACAGATCCAGACAGCAGCATCAGCATCCTCATACAGCACGAGCCCTTCTGTCATTCATTTCTAAAAGACGGTGCGCGTCATCGTGGACGCAGGTTCATATACAGCAGCGTGCGTGCGTGCGTGCGTACGCGTGCGGGGTGGTTTCAACACCATGGACAGAGATCAAGAATTATAGTTTCAATGATTAAAAAAATAAAATGGCAATAATTCATATCAAAATATGCGCTAAACATAGAGCGCATATATTGATGACATCATCAAATGTTTACATTACATTAATGACATAGTTTACCCTAAATTATAAATGCTGTCATTATTCTCTCTCATGTGTTTGTATGTGAGTCTTTCTTCAGTGAAACACAACAGAAGATATTTTGAGAAATGCGATTTTGTGTTCATACAATGGAAGTCAATGGAGTTCAGTGTTGTTTCATTATTAACATTCTTCCAAATATCTTCTGTTGTGTTCAGTGTATTCTTGTAAAAAAAAGACATGGATAAGTTTTTACATTAATTTTATATTTTGGTTTCATGACATACAGTAATTGTGCACATAAAGCTCTTTTAACATCAAATGTACATAACATCACATATATATTGCATTTCTGTAACACTTCTATTCTCTTGCTTCCTATGTTTAACTGGACCACTGGTGTGTTTGAAAGAAAAAAGCAAAAATAATAGCTATCACTGACATCAGGTGGAACCACTACACAACACAACACAACACATGGATGGATGGAATGACTTAAAACGCAGAATTTCACTTGCACATGATAAACACAATGACATTTTTAAAAAACAAAACAAATGTAAACAAAGTACCGGGGCGTCAGATATTCTCCTGCTCTCATTGGCTGAACAGTAAATATCAGTGAATATGAATTCGATCATGCACGACTAAAACCAGAGAAGTTCTGCAATATAGAGTTCAATTTAACTTCGATTTATTCACAAAGACGAAACAAAAAGAGGGCCGGGGTGACTGACAACGCTTCTTTTATTTGAAGTCCAGCAGGTTGCAGTCGATTTTGTAGTACACGTATGGATAATACTCCTGCTGACTGAGGTTCAATCCGGGAATGTCCATGGCCGATTGCTGGAACAGAAGAAACAAACGGGTTCATGATTCAAGCCACAATATTTCACGAGCATTATGACTCATGAGAGATCTCTCTTACGTCGATGATGGCCGCCGCGCTGCTGTCCAGATGCTTGTAAAGATCATACAGAACCTCTCTCAGTTTCTTCATATTCTTCTTGTTTGGCTGTAGCAGCATCGCTTGGAAGTTCACAGGCAATCCGTATCTGTTTCCAAATGACAAATTATTCATCAGAAATGACACCAGACACAACAGTTTAAGAAACATCGGTGTGCGTGTTCATACCTTAACACAGATTCCACAAACACCCTCAAAGCTTTAATGTGAATCCAGGCGATAAACGCCTCGCTGAAGTTCACTTTCAGCCATCTCACGAGCGGCCCCTGTACAGATCGCACACAAACGTCACACAAACGTTACACAAACACGGACGTGAAGAGCTCACGATACTTACAAACTGCTTCTTCTTGTCAGTACAGAGTCTGGTCATTTCCTCTTTATCGGCCTTCATCTCCTCCTCATTGTACTGAAAGTCTCGCACCGTGAACCTGCGGAGGAGACGCCCGAAAATCAAGACACGAGAAGGAAAGCAGTGGCATGACGTGAAGATGTGACGCTTACTTCTGTTCTCTGGCCTTGTGTCTGAAGTCATCGATGGCTTTTCTGAAGAGTGTGACTGAGAATAGGCCGCTGTCCTGATCCTCAAACAGCAAACTGATAAGAAAAACAACAACACATTCATCATCAACAGAAGATCATCAATGACATCGGCCAAATGTGTGTTCTGATGAAAGACTGCAAAATATCCTTTATACTAGCTTCTGGCATGAAGTTTGACCTGTACATGTTTTCTGGATTTTACAAAACATTATTTAAACTGTGGGACTGGGTTTTGTTCACGGGTTTCCTCAGTAAGCAGTCGTTTCCGTGAGCTCTTCAGGCATAGGCCAATCAGAGACCTCCGTTTTCTTGGAATATCAGCCGTTTACAACAAACGCTTTTTACTATCAGCAAATCCAAACAACCAATTGCAATTCCCAGAAAGAGACTTCTTAAAATGCACCTGCATCAAACAATTAAAACGATCCATTTATTAGTTAAATGTGAATAACGTGTGCGAGTTTCTTACTTGGTGGATCGTGGCACAACCATTTCTGCAAGCGTCTCGTACGTGTGCTGCCAATCCGTGTAATTCACCCTGGAGTTTGATCAAACACACGCAAATTCAACAAATGCTCGTGTTGTTGAAACAGTGATTGTGTGAATGCATTGCTCACTTTGGTACCACAACCAGCATCGTAATAAGATACTCAGAGTCCAGCACAAAGTCATCTTTCTTCACAATATCAGCCAGACTCCTGGTCAACAGACTCCCTCTGAAAATCGAATGGAATCAATGCAAACCAAATGCAATGAGATCAATGTTTCTGTTCGTGAGGTCCGTCACTCACGCATTCTTCCTCTCCAGGTTCTGTAAGTTTCCCTTCAGGTTGTTGTAAGCGGACGCTCGAGCTTTCAGGTCGTTGTCGATCTGTGATACTTGCTAAAACACACACACACACACATACAGTTATTTGGTTTATATCTCACAGAAATGAGTGTGTGAGATGACTTGCCTTCGATATAATTTCAGAAATGTTCTTCAAGGACTGTTTGATGGGATACTTGGCCATGTCCCACTGAAATCTTGTGACATATGTGACCAGATCGACTAAAGGAAAGAAAGCAAACAGAAGTGAGTTTGAGAAGATAAGGGTGAAGTCAGACATGATGTCATGTGCTTTAGCTTTCTGACCTCCGTTAGCCAGCAGATTCTCTTGGACTTTATCTCGACTGTCCTCCAGAACATCAGCCATGTACTGAGCCACTTTCTTCACCACACTGTGAAGAAGATCACAAGACATCACGGCATTCTGAAAACTATCTGCTTCTCCAAAACCACGACATCAAACACATCCAGAACTCAGAACCACCGGCGTTTCGCACATTTTCAGGAATGTGTTTGACTTTGAATCTTTCACACAAACGTGGATGTAAAAATAGAATCTCACGTCTACAGATGAGAAGTAAGTCATGGAATATGATTCAAATGTGACACATCACCAAACTTTTAAGAACTAAATTTAGACATCGGCCACATTTATATGAGATTCCTCACAGCACACGAGAACATTTAAAGGCTTTGAATGAATATTATTAATAGTGCAAAGTCATCATAATATGATTTAAAAAAACATTTAATATTATAAATCACTATTATTGTGCTCTGGACGTCAAAGACCTTATGAATATGAACCACGGTTTTATTATAGCAAGAAGGTAGTTATCATGTTTTTGGTGTGTTGGTGGTTGTATAACTACAATTTTACTACAAATACTACAGCCACTGTAGCAAAACCTATGGTTAATTATTGATTACCATAGTTTTACTATAGTAAACATGTTTGTTTTTATTTTATCCACAGCTCATTTTTATAAGGCTGACATCTGAGCATTTAGACCTGCTGACAAAAGAAAATCTATTCGTCTATAGAGAACAATATGTGAGCATCACAGGGACTTAGGGTCGGCTCTCTGTAACAACCTCCTGGCACCCGTGATGCATGATAAACTCAGGAAAACTGAATTTACCTCTCCACAAAAGAGTCCAGTTTGGCCAGCTCATCAGACAGGCCGACTAACACGTCCAGCGTTCCCACCTGAGGCGTGGAGAGAAGAGAAACACAGAGACTTTGATCATCATCCTGTATGAAGAAGCAATACAAACGCAGCCAGACTCTGTTTGATCAGCGGCCGAAACTCTGTTCTCATCCCGTCAGGCGGAAAGCACAGGACAGCTGTCGCATGACCCCGGTGAACAGAAACAAGACCGCACCACAAACTTTAAAAGTCAACCTTCACAGAGGATTTCATTGTTTTGAATAATCTCCTCTTTGTGTCCAACTTTCAGAAAATAATCAAATGATTATGAATGAACTATCACGTTCATACAAATGTAATATTGTGAATAATGATGTTAGAACGTTACCTTGAGATCAGGTATGTTGAACTTGTTATTGGTGGAGAGGTTGTTGTTCCGAGTGGTGGCCGTCATCAGTTTGTCCCACGTCTGCTGGCATGTTTTCTCTCCAGGCGCAGATATTAACCAGAACTCCGTCATGGCTGCAGATGAGCAGGAAATAAACGTCTAGAGACAGGAAGAAGTTCACAGGCATTCAACAAAATATAGTCTTATTTGTACTAGGTTTAGTTTATTATCTGTAACTAGTTGGCTTAACAGGCCCTGATTCTGTAGATATTCTGTGTTTACATTGGCTTACAAAGACAATCTGATACAGGCTCCAATCCAATGAAATATATTAGAGCATTAGTTCTTAGTTATATTATTATATTAGTTTATATTAGTTACAGCCCCCAAAAACAATTTTACACTAAAATCTTGATTTTTAATACAAAACTTCTCATTTTTATTAGTCAGTTAATGGAAAGGTATTTCAGTCTCAGAACATTGTATGTGTGTATGTGCATTAAATTCTAAATCCTACATATCTCATGGGCTTGATTTTGTCCATTTCCTCAAAATGAATGACACTTGACAGTCACATGATCAGAGGCCCATCAGTCTGACCTTCTGTCTGATCACATCAATAATCTAATCTAACTCATACAGATATCAAATGTACAACATCATCACAAGTAAACACAACACATCACACCACAGACTGCCTATGGTTGCCCATTGACAAACCATCACAGTATAAACACGCAGTATTTCACACACATAATAAACAAGAAATACAACAACACATGAACGCTGCTACACATTTGTGTTTAATATCAAATGGCAATCTGAAAATACATAAATGATCTGTAAGACTAATGTGAGATGAACAAAAAAACAGGATCTTAATCCACACTAGCAAACACAGCTAACGTTAAAGGTTACAACGCGATCACATAAACGGACATTAAAGATGATATTTCTCAATCGCATCTTACCTGATCTCAACGTGAACGAGATGACAAGATGATTATTTGGCAGCTTTAACTAAAAAATGTACAAACGATTGCTTTTATGATTTGATATTCATAATATCACTAGTGTTTCTAAAGGCTCACGGTCAGCTGATCAGATGCTGTACTCTGAGCATGCGCAGTCACATACGGCTCTGAACATGCGCAGTCACAGCGGTATAGCCGCATACAGGCGTCGAAGTGTCACTGCAGCCAGAAAAGACCTCGAATCGCTTTTTCTCTGTTTTACGAGGCAGAAAAGATGCTTGAAAATGTATTTGGTCTCAAAATGTCGGATATACCATAAAATACGAGATAACATTTACAAAGTTTATTCAATAGAAACATCAAAGGAAGGTTTATGTTTTACAAATTAGAATCCATTTAATAATAAAAAATACTTTTGAAGAGTACATCTGCACATGGCACCGCTGACTTCTACTTTAATCCATCATACAACCACACACCTCAATGTGAAGATAACTGTTCCCTGGAGGTTAAAGGCAGGAATGCCCAGTCAGCAGGCTGATCAGGGAGGCACAGGCTTTCTAAATTTGGACAGGAGTCCCTCTTCCTGGCAGTGGGTGTCCCCCACCCTGAGTTCGAGGAAAAGCCCACAAAGCCATATGTTTATGGAGTTCAGTGGGTCTGGGGTGCATTGTTTGGGATACAATGCCTGGACTGGCTGGAGCCAACTCCACAGATCAAACACACCAGGGCGGACTGCCCGCTGGCTGGCCCGCGTCTAGACCGATAGGGACATGTGTGGGCATGCGTTCCCTAATCGGTCGCTCGCCTGCAGGCCGGAGCGACGGGGGAATAAGGAACATACTTGTTTAGTCTCTCGGGATGTCCAGGGTTCCAATTTGTCTCCAGCTTTTTGTTATAACACTTGCATTCATTTCCTTAGTTTCTTAATTGTGTATGAAACATGAATGTAAATGCATCATTAGTTTAGTAAGGATAGCAAAGGTGACTGAAATAGGGGTTACAACACTCTACAAAGGTTCTTTAAAGCGATTTTGATTCTTTGGAGAATCATTTCTTTTTTACATTTTTATAATCATTACAATTAACTATACAGCCGAAAATGGTTCTTCTGTGGCATCACAATTAGTATTTTTAAGAGTGAAGACCAATAAGTTCATTGGGCCTTCCGGTCCCATTTCAACAGATTGCCATTCAAATAAACGGGTTAAGGGTTCACTCAAAAATGTGAATTTTGTTATTATTTACTCACGTCAACTCTTGTTGTTATTTTTGTTTTTAAAAACACATAAAATGACTCAAAATATTCTTTTTGTTTGGCTTGCTTTTTTTAACGCCACAAACCAAATTAGTTGTTTTCTGTCAGGACAAATATGAAAGATTATTGGAATTCTGGGGTCAAGGAAACGAGTGACATTATTTGGGTGGAGAGATGTGAAGTGACAGATAGTCTTGAAAAACAAAAGATAAGCTCTATTGTTTGTGTTGTAGACAAGCTGTCTGTGGTTTTTACCATAGTGCCAATGATACTGTAGCATTTATGGACTGAAGTGTGTAATCATAGCTGAAATATCACAAAGCAAGTTTCATGTATTGATCCTCCGTCTGGTTACAAATGTCTAGAATGTCAATCTAAAAATGTATGACATAAAATCTGTCCACCTGTTGGTCACACACCTTCCAAATGCATAAATATAAATTTGTGACAAATAGCCCCATGATGCAACATTCATTTCAGTTTGTTTTGTTTGTAATCTCATCATATTACATAGAGTTCCCTTCTTTATTATGTATCAAGATGTTTTTAGAACCTTTAAAGCACATGTGTACATGTGTGTTTATCATTTCCTAGATGAATGTGGTGGAGAATGAGAACTGTGAGATGTTTGATCTGTTGTGATGGAGCGGAAAGACTGAGAGAGTCAATTCTCCGCCCTCTGAGAGTGAGTGAGAGAGAGAGAGAGAGAGAGAGAGAGAGAGAGCTGCAGGTCATCTGAACTATAAGAGACCATCACTACTGCACAACACTTTAAACGCTTTATAGAGGAAAATTACTGACAATGTTTGATCGGCTATCAGTTTATCCGAACGCAGAAGTGACAGGAATTGTGCAGTAGAGACAATGAAGACTCTCTGGACATTATTCAGGTATGACATTTCTCTAACTATCAACATCAGTCAATTTAAGACAAAAATATCGATATAAACAACTGATAATGAAAACGATAATGCAAAGTTAAAGATGACCAAACTGGTAAAGATTATTATTATTAATGTTACAAAAATATGATATCATAAATATTGAAAGTTCTTCATGAGGAAGATGAGAATTAAATTGATTAAACGTATGAAGTGCTGTATCAAACACACCTGCTATCAAATGACGTAGCCTATATAAACTATACAGTATATTTTATTTATAGTGTTTAAACATAAATACAATTGTGTACACCCCTGTCTTATATTTGGCTTTTGATCACTTATTGTTACTTTTGATCACTTATTAACGATATGTTACAAAAGTAACAATATGCTGTGCCTAAAGTTAATCTTTTACGTAAAAAATAAAAGTGCGAAAGGTTTGCCTACATCACCTCGAATACCGCAGTTTGCGAACCTCGTGGCCAATATGGTTATAATTTTATATGTTATAAAAACAGCTTGTAAAAAGAACATAATACATATATTTGATTTTCTGCATATGAAATAAAAATATATCGCTACGTCTACTTTCAATGATTGTCCCGCCTACTTCAATCGTTTTATTGAATAATTTCTCATCGCTCCTCCCTCTTCACTGACATCACACATTATTTCAAAAATCGCCCCGCCCCCTATAACCTTCACCTCAACCGACAACAGCGTAATGTTGTTTAGCTAAACGCCTCACAGCTGTACACTTACCGGTGGATTAAACGATTATATGGCAGATATAGTTACCGGTATATTTCACATCGGTGCTTTTGTTACTTTGTAAAAATTCCGCCGAAAAAGAGAAGACGGTTTAGTTCAGATGCGCGCCATTTCTCCTGCGTAAGTAGCTTTGAGTTTATAAGCTAACGCGTCTGCTGTTTTATCACATTTTTCACATATTTGTCCACAAAGTGCTTGAGATTTTCAAGTTGTGATCATTTCTGCTTTTACATTAAATCATCATTTTGTTTGTTATATATTTTACAACCGCTTTCATACCGGTTGATGCTACCGTTAACCGAATGAATGACTGTTAGCAGTATGTTAACTTACATAGCCTGTCATTTAAAGCGCATGCGCGTATTTTACACACTGTTGAGAAAAATAATCAAATGATTTAAATTCAGATTTATTAATGAAACTGTGAGGTTGTCTGATCATTTGGAAAATTTGTGCTGTAAAATTTCCTGACGACTTTCATAAAGTAAATTCAGAGGATTAAACAAAATTGACTCGGTTATTTGTTATTTTTCTTTTCATACAATACATTGGAATTGCATGCTATAAGTGTTTTCTTTTTATGGTGTCATAACATTGTGCCTCTGGGGTATTTGACAGACTGTTGATCTTTGATATTCAGACTATTCTGATGTAATATTGATATGTAAAATGTGTTGGTTTTTTATATATATATATATATAGACTTTATTACCCAGATTTGTTTTTAGTGTTGACACAAAGCATAAACACAAAATGTACCAATATAAAGTAAAACATACCAATGCAAAATAAACAATAACAACATATGATGTCAAATCTCTTTCAGGTGTACGTGAACTACGAGAATAACTTGGGGGCTTTAGTCTGCCAGGAGCAGTTTGACTTTAACGCTGAGCCCCCTTGGGATCCTAGCTGATAGCTGGAGAGGTCGACCTTTGACCTGTCCATGTACGTTCACATTTTAAAGGAACAATTCCCCCAAAATTCAAATCCTGTCCAGTTTGTTTCAAATTTGCTGTTGTTTTTCCTATGTTTCTTCAATTTTGTGTCTCGTAAATATTTGAGTTTGCTTTCTCTGCTGTGTTTTTCCAGTGTATATCACTAGGACCCAAGAGCTCTGAGGCTTCTCATCATCAGGTGATCTGCTTTATGACCATTAGTTTCTGAATGAGTATGAAAGGAATTCTGGATGATGTGCATCATTCTGTGGAGCTGCTGAAAGACACTACAGCTCTTAGAGATGTGATGGATAAACACATCCACGACCAAACTCTTGTAAGTATGCCCGGGATTGTTTTGGGCTGTCATGTTTGTTCTTCATGTATGTAAACATGGTGTACTCTGTTTCTTCAGGCACAGAAGAGTGCGTTTTTTGTTGCTGATCTTGGCGTGATTGTATGGCGGCAAGTTCGCTGGAGGGCTCAAATGGAGCGAGTCCGGCCGTTCTACACGGTCCGGTGCAACAGCAGTCCGGAGGTGATCGAGATCCTGGCTGCTCTTGGGACTGGCTTCGTTTGTTCCAGCAAGGTGAATCTCTTGAGTGCTCTGCAAATAACAGCATTGTTCTATATTTGTGCTTTTTGAATGCTTTCTTCAGATTATGTGTTTGTCTTTCAGCACGAGCTGGATTTAGTGAAGGGCTTTGGGGTCTCGTCTCATGACATCATGCTCGGTGGCACTTGTAAGCAGCTCTCTCACATCAAATACGCAGCCAAACACAACATCCCACTCCTGGTTTGTGACAACGAAGTCGAGTTGAGGAAGATTGCTCGCTGCCACCCCAAAGCAAAGTAAGTCATGTGATGATGATATCATCATAGTCTCAATACCTCAGTAAAGACCCACGTGCTAACTCACTCCTTTGTTTACTATGGTAAATATTTTCAATTTAAACAGTGATGGTTCCTGAGTACCAAACTGAGTCAAAACCAAGTGATACTGTTGACACAGACATTTTAGTGTGATAGCTGGAGTATCAAATGTATTGTGAATGTAGTATCAAAATACTGAGCTTTATTCTTCTATAGGGTGATACTGCAGTTGTTGTCAGATAGCTGCTGTGAAAGGGAGAAGACAGCGCTGGTGTTTGGCTCGACGCTGAAGGACTGCAGACATCTGCTGGAGAACGCCAAAGAACTCAATGTGAACATTGCAGGAGTCAAGTGAGTTTCTCTTTAGCATTGAGAGAATAATGAGTGAAATCAAATGACAACTTCTAAAGACTGTGGTCTTAATGTTTTTGGACACTGACATAAAATTTATACATTTGTGAATGTTATGCAAATGTCATATGCTGAAGCTTTTCTCACAACAGATTCAACGTTGCCAGCTGTTGTCAGGAAACAGAAGCGTTGTGTCGTGCCGTGTCTAACGCCCGCTGTGTTTTTGATAAGGGTGTAAGTCGTCACGCATGATGTCATGAATCAAATTCTGCTTTTGTTCTTAATAAATAAGCTCTTGGGTGCTGTGAGCTTTCCTACTGATTCCTCCATTGTAACGCATGAATTTCATCCTAGGAGGAGCTCGGATTTGAGATGAGTATTCTTGACATTGGGGAAGGCTTTGACGGAAGCGAGGCGCAGTTAGAGAAGGTAACATGAAAGTTTAGTTGTGTTGTACTCCTAACTGATTTGAAGAGTTTTCCTCTGAGACCGTAGGGTTTTTTTGTTTGCAGATAAACACGACTCTGAGACCCATGCTGGACATGTATTTTCCTCCATCAAGTGGCCTGTCAGTCATTGCTGAACCCGGAGGTTTTTATGTGTCATCTGCCTTCACGCTGGCTGTGAATATAATCGCTAAGAAAACTGTGGGACGAGATTTTGGTGATCAAACACACAGTGAGTACTAGTCAACACACTAAGCAGTATTGAGTTTCATATTTATTGTACTTGAATACAACACGACAGGACAACGATTTTCTGTAACGCCTTGTGTGTGTTTGTTAGATCTGCTGTCAGCCAATGACGAGCCAGAGTTTCTCTACTACATGAATGAAGGGGTTTATGGGTCTTTTTTCAATAAGCTGTTGTGTGAAGATTCTATATTAACGCCGCTGGTGCACAAGGTTAATTCTTCTCACGTCTTTTTAATTTGATATCAAACTGAATTTGAGGTTCTGTATTATTGATGTAGTTTACACAGACAGATGTAGTTTGTGTTGTTGTGTTTTTCAGGGGGTGACTGCAGAAGAGCCTCTATTCTCCAGCAGTTTGTGGGGTCCATCTGAAGATGATCTGGATCAGGTGCTGGAGCGATGTCTTCTGCCAGAACTCATGGTAGGCGACTGGCTGCTTTTTCCCAACGCGGGGTCAAACAGTCTGAGGGCAGCGTTCACTAACAGAGACGAACCCAAGCTTCCTGTTTTCTACACCATCACTGAACATGACTGGTACGACGCTTGTGTCTCGTGTGTCTGTCTGTAACTGCTTATAAATGTTTTCTGTTTGTGATGAAGTGATTTGTTTTGTCTCTCTGCAGGAAAGAGATTGATAAATGTGGCATCAGTCTGGACAGGAGGATAAAGAACTTCTCTCTGGTACCGTGTTGCCTGCAGCCAAACTTGTCTGAGACACCCGTCTCCACCCCAGCGTAACAGAAAGACTTTTATTACTGTTAAAGGGAGATTTTAAGCACTTGATGTCGTAAGTTGCTTCGACGGAGTTTGACTGGGGCCAGATAGTAGATGCTTACAAGATGATGCTCTTCTGTAGGTCAGTGGTTAGAGCGTGCCGCTAGCAACGCCAAGGTCATGGGTTTGATCCCAGAGATTGCACATACTGAGAAACACATGTATAGTTTAAAGTCGCTTTGTATAAAGCGTCTGCCAAATGTGTAAATGTAAACTCAATACTGCTAATACATGTGTTAGCTTTAAAGGGATTTACAAATGTTGCTATATTATATTTAAGTCCGTTTTATAAATATATACACATTACATATAATATCTCTTGGTATTAATTGAAGTCAGTCATGTATGCCACAGGAAGAAGTTATTTATTAAATCTAGACTATTTATTGTGTCTAGTTTCATTATATCATCAGATGCGTCTCAAGAAATGTGCTCTGGTATTTTTGTTCAAGAATGTGGGTGAGACTGGATAATCTTGACCTTTGAACTAAGTAATATTGAGTAATTGATGTGTTTTTATAGGCAAACTACACTGTAAACTTGTGTCAGAAAATCTAATGGAAGAAATACTTGACACAAGTATGCAAACACAGACGCTTCAAAAGTAAATTGACATCAGTATTTAAAGTCTTTCAAATATCTGTTCTTTTGTGGGATAACATGCACAGATGAATAATGCACGCTAAGAAAAGTGTGTTAAAAACGAAACTAAACTCGTTAAACTATTCTATTCATTTACCAAAACTAGTTTGTCTTCTATAGGGACACAAAGAATGCGACACACAACATGCGGTGCACAAACTTGAGATCCTGTGTAACTGGAAGCATCTTTGTTTGTGTACTGCTGTCTTTTATTGTTGTTTCTCTGAACATGAGCTACAGATGATGTGTTAAGATATCAAGAGTGTATATCAGCATTGATGGGTTGTGTGCCGTCTCAGAATGTGTTGATGGTTGGAGCAAGTGATGTTGAGTTAAGTGGAAGAACTCTAAAGAGAAATGGGTTTAATAGAAGGATTGAAAACCCTTGAAATATGATTGCTCATTGGTTGTAAGATCATCAAGACTGAGAAGGATTGTTTCATTATATCAAAACACATACTTTAGAATCTTTGTTTGCCATTTACAGTATTTTCATGACCAAGTTGTGCTGTCAATAAATGCTATTAAATGGCTTTGTGTATTTATTTTACTTTTGTGGTAATATTAAAGTGTACTACATTTAATGCAAAAGTGAACTTCAAGCTAAATCAGCTGCAATATACATGATATTTGAGCAATTTTAACTCCTTAACATGCACAGGCCCCATGGGAAAGGCTTATTTATTCTCTGCATTTGTATTACCTTTGTTTTACTTTATTAATCAATCAACTATCACAAACTATGCATTATTTTATACTCGACATTTATGTTCTGAACTTGTTTTTCAATCAATAAAATAGGGGTGCTTATGTAAGAGGTTAAGAATTTATAGCTGTTCCTGAAACAGCAACCATTAACTTATAGTAGATATATTTGTGTGGCAATATGTTGGACACCTCTGTGTTTTGCCAGTTAGCTATTAAAATTTAAGGGACAGAAATCATCATTTATTCCCCGTCATGTCAAACCTGTACGAGTTTCTTCTTCAGAACTGTTTCTTCTTCTTCTACTGAACTGCATTGACTTCCATTGTATGAGCCATTTCTCAATGTATCTTCTTTTACGAATCACAAAAAGTATAAAGAGTTTATTTAAATGTATTCAGTGCCATCTGATCTTCTGCTGCTCTAATGTTACTAGTAGTCAAAGCATTTCATGTTTAGAAACAGGCATGTAAACATGCACAAGATTTGTCATTGTGTCAGTCTTTGTTTTATATCTTGTTCTTTTTAAGTTTGCATGTCAAGTTCAGCTAAAAATCATGTTGAACATTTAAAAAATCGTTGCACTACGATCCGTCCAACTCCTGTATGAATGTTCCGCTCAAGATCCGTGTGTGTCAGCTCTTGGGGGCCAAAGGTTGCAGAGTACGGCAGACATCGGTGATGTTCAGACGTCTGCTCTCCTTCAGCCACACTGGTGTTCTCTTGGCGGCGAGATGGCGATTGGTGTGTTTGGCCAGGTGGTCGCTGCGCATAAACCGGCTGTGGCAGACGGGGCAGACGAAACGCTTCTCTCCCGTGTGTGTGCGCCGGTGCCGCGAGAGTTCATCAGATCTGGCGAAACGCCTCTGACAACCGTCCCAGCTGCACTCAAACGGCTTCTCACCTGGAAGAAGAACAAACAGACCTCATCCAAAGAGTCAATAACACTCACGGAACGCCACACTGCTCCGTACCTGTATGAGTTCTCAGGTGCGCTTTCAGATGAGAGCTTTTGAAGTATGTCTTCCCACAGTCCGGGTGAGCGCACACGTGGTGTCGAGCCCGTGACGGAGCCGCTTGCGAGACAGAGCCGTTTGGAGATGAGTTGAGGCCTGGAGCCGGAGCAATGGCACTAAAGCTCAAACCGCATGATGTTTGTTTGGGGGTGACCACGACCATCACTGAACCTTTGGGCACAAAAATCACTGACGGTTGGCAAACAGACTGCGGAGGGATGGGTGCTAGTGGAATCATCTGGAACACTGAGATTGATGGCACGCTTTCAGAAGGAACACCAGAACCGAGACGCTGAGGGTTTGTGGGTTTTGGGTCAGTGTCACGTGGGCTGTTTAGAGAAGATGTTTCAGTGGTGGTTGTGGAGGGCAGTGTGTCTGAAGTGTGCCGGATTACACTGATAGCATGACATCTGGGCTCCCGGGTGGGATTGTGGGAGATGACCTCTGCCGACCCCTGGAGCGGGTCACTGTGCATGGGGACTGTATGGTGGGGTCATACACTGTATTGCCTGCTGTGAAGAAAATACAACCAGCTTAGGATTCTAATGTAACTAATAGTTTATATTTTATGCTTTTTTGATACGCATCAGGTGTTTTATTATAAAGAAAATGTTAAGTTAAATTGGTATAACATGCTTATTGTTCATTCATCGTCATTCATCTTTGTGTTTTTATATGTCACTTACTAAAGAGGTCTGGTGGAAATCAGCCAATGAATCTTCACAGAAGTCAGATGAAGGTGTCAAGGGCCGAAAATTCACAGCCGTCCTGTTGTTGTTTGATGAAATCACAGTTTCTGAATCTCTTACACCAGAATCCCGATTTACCCAAATCTGCCAGAACACAATGGAAAATGTGATTCTTAATATATGAATAATATAACGGTAAACATATTTCAGGTTATAATAATTGTTTTAATAACACTAGCAAAAATACATAAAGAATGTTGAGAAATGCCACATGTACAAGTTTATAATTAAAATCTGTATAAATAGGATTGTCATTTTTATCATTCTTTACATTGTATGAATATATACATAATATTGATATAATAATAATAATCATCATTTTTCACATAGCACCTTTCTTTAACAGGAGGTCTATTGTCTCATAAAAAATAAATTCATAATTTATAATTCCATCAATTCATTAAGATTTAAATGTAAATTAATGCAATAAATAAAAAAGCAAGCAAAACTGCTCTAAATATAAATATTATACTAAATAAACAATAAAAAACAATAATATGAGAAAATGATATATGATATGTGAATCTTTTTATTCAATAAAAATTATAATATAATAATAATCATCATTTTTACATAGCACCTTTCTTTAACACATCTATGGAATTAAAAAAACATATATTAATAACTCCATCAATTTATTTAGAATGTAACTGAATTTAAATGAACTTATTAATTTTAAAAACAAGCCAAATATACTTAATAAACGACAATAAAAAATTATAACATAAGAAAATGATATATGATTTTTTTAATCGAGCATAAAGTTAAATTAATTTCAAAGAATGTTTACTTACACTTTGAAAAATAGGAGACATACTCGTGCTGTATACTAGGCTTAACTCTTGTGCTTGGCTCTTACTTGACGATTTAAACTCATTATGATAAATACAGTAAAAGTTTCTGGCAGCTGCGATTCATTCAGACTTCAGAAACCCGAGCAGAGGCGCTTGTGGGCGGGGCTTCACCTCCGGCCAATCATCGACAAAAGTGTGCGAGCCGCTAGCCAATGAGAAGAGAGCGTGAATGCGTGATCAGTGGCTGATGCGCGCGCTGTGTGCGGCGTGGTACACAGTCAGCTGATGGATATTCAAGCCGAACCCAGAACCACTGCAGTGCACAGAGACCCCTGGACCTTTACTGACCTCCTCCTCACACACAAATAACATTCATCACATTATAGACATTTACATTTAGTCATTTTATCCAAAGCGACTTACAAATGAGGTAAACAATAGAAGCAATTAGAACAACACAAGGACTGCAATAGGTAAGTGCAATAAAACTGTCTCAGTCTCAGTATGCCTACAATATACGAAGCTAAGTTTTTTTTAAAAGGATAGAAAAGTAGAAAAACATTATCACTAAACAACTTTACAACTAACTATCTGTCAAAGAAATTTACAAATACATTTACATGGATACTTTTTAAATATTTTCCCCACTCTTTTAATAGGCTACTTCTTTAATTTGATACTTTAAATATCTATTTAGGCTACTGTAAACCTGCTTTGCAACAATGCAAAAAAAGTGCAAAAGAAATACATTTGAACAGAATTGAATTGAAAACAAGTATAGGCTAAATACTTTTTTTACAGTTATGTAGCCTATGTTTACATTTTTCTTATTTGTAAAATGTAGGTACATTTTCTATAATATAAAAAAATATATAAAAAAAACATGATCCTGTAATTATAAATGAATATAAAAGCTGTAAAACCTGTTAAGGGTGTTAAAAAACAAAATTACAATTACTGCATTATAAGCCAAAGTCCACCTGTCAATCAATCGATGATTTTGGTTTGGTTTAGATCAGACTTGTGTAAGATCTGAAAAAAAAACCCTCAATTTAAGATCATTTCAAACAGCTCTTCCACTGCAATATTGGATCATTTGGAAGCCTGAATTTCAGGTCCTTGTATGAGCCTGTGTGTGTGTGTGCGTGCGCGGGCGTGTGCGTGCGTGCGCGCGCGCGTGCGTCTACAGCCCTCTGGCAAAACATGCAAGTATCCCATCTGATTATTATTTGCTGTCATACTTTACATTCATTCAAAGACATAAATGTTGAACTGTGAGTTATGGTGACTTCTCACACTGTGATCATGTTACTAAAACAAACTTCATATGCTCTTACACACACACACTTAGGTTCATGTTTTATAAAGCAACAGTGGAGAGTGATTTAAGAGACATAAAACTATAGTTTTACCACAACAATGTAGGAAAGGACAACGATTATATTTTTATTACACAAATATCTGTCTATATATCTGGCTGTAGAAGCATCTTGACTGAAGGGCTCATTTCAGCCTGAAGCTTTCTGCTATTTTTATCTTTTTTTGGCGATTTTCATCAGAGCACAGAGAGCGTTAAACTCACTCTTTCCTTGGGAGTTTTGGAGACAAAAGCAAACACACATACTGTTATGTGATCATCTGTGACCTTATTGAAATCAATAGCATCCACATCAGAAATTAACCAAACATCTGAACAATGATGTCACTCAAATTAATTCTTCCACTGGTTTAACATTTAAAGACAGAAATTAAGATCTAGATCTGTATAGATTTGTATATACAGCTGTGGAAAAAAATTAAGAGACCATTCCAAATGTTCATTGAATCATCATTTCTAGATGTATTATGGTCATTCCAGTCCAGTGTCTGTCGAATTTGAACAAAATCGAACCTTACGAGTGACATAGATGACATGAAAACTATGATAAAAATGTATTTTTGAACTTTTCCTAAATACATGTAGCCTACAAATATTGTTGTCGTATTGCTTAAAAGTGAATATGAACTTGTTTTCTCTGCAGTACTTGTGCAAAACACATGCTTCTCTGTGCTAGAGAAACACAAATAGCCTACCACACCCAACAATGTAATAATGAGATTATATGACAGATTAGATACATCATATTTATTATGATATCAAAAATCATATTTCATATCAGCTGAAATAATATGCATGCATAAGTAAGATGGAAATACAGATCTTTATAGGTCATCATTGAGGCTCTGCTGCATAAACTTTTGACAATAACATGCAAAATCTGCCCCCTACTGGACATTAAATGGCAATATTACTCTGGTACATGCTCAAATCTGTATGTCATATGAGGATTTTAGGATTACAATATTTTGATTTAGTAATTATTCATTCACCTCCTCAATTTTTGTTCAATGTCTCTTTAATGTGTTTAAATAAAGTGCGGCCTAAAGACCTGCAGTTTAAAAATCGAATTGTTATAAAATATATATTTACAAATGACATGTTGTTGTGTAAAAGACAAGATGTCAACCTTTCTTCTTGTTTGATATGCACATCTTTCGCTTTAACATGCAATGGAGCTGGTATGACCAAGAATTGTGTGTGTAATAGAATCTGGATCGGAATGATCAGAGAAATCCCATCCTTTGATATAGGATCAGGAAATCTGTTTAACTTTTGTACAGTTTATCAAAGCAAAACTGGATTGAATAACACTGATTTAAATACACACTTTTTCGGACAACCAAATCTGGATTACTATAGGCTACTCCACGGAGGCCCTAAGACATATGAGATGGAAAACAAAAATAGATTTCAATGCATTTTTCAATCAGAAAAGTTTCACATTGTGTTCACCTGAGAGATTTTGACAGGATCATCGCTGATGATGGTGCCAATGTAGTTTACAAAAAACACTTCACATTACATTTTTTTTATGGCACCACAAAATAGAAAAATATGTCTGTGTGTATGTTACATGATCAATTTTTTGCATTTCTGACCATTTTTATTGTATATTTTGTTTTTGTTCCTAAAATCCACCATTCTGCTGGGATCAGTAACCTATAATCCTCCATTTTTGGCTCAAACAGATCCCAAACTGACACTTTGATCCAATTTGTGATCTAATCCAAATTCACAATCCAAGATTTAATCCAATCCAATAGCGGAAATCCAGTCAGATAACTGGCCCCTGTTCTTGCACTGTAAAAATGATTTGTTGTTTCAACTTAAATCAAAAGTTACCCGGCTGCCTTCAAATTTGTAGTTTAATTCAACGTAAAAATATTGGTTAACATAAGAATTTAGCATCAAATTCATGCAATAACTAATCTTTTTTTCGTTAAAAATTTAAAAAATTAAGAATTTTAAGGCAGCCGGGTAACTACATTTTTTAAGTTGAACCAATGGATACATTTTTACAGTGTGAAAATCTAAAAGAAATTATTTCTTTAGCACGTTTCTCCATTTTGCCTTGTTGCAAAGCAGCTTTACAGAAAACCCCTTTAAGCAGTAGATGCATAAGAAAAGACAGTGTATAAATAAACTAATTATATGATATAAAAAAATGAAATTATGTTTACACTTACGCAAAATGACATTTATTTTTATGTAGCTATGCAGAGGGCGGTCACAGGTGTCTGGGCTTGGAAACAAACACAAAACAAAGCATCATGCCTCAGTGGATCAATTAATCTACACACTTTTGTGTCTCAGAAATATGAGATGTCTGGTAAGTCTCCGGCGAGTCCCTGAAGACGCAATCATATGGACACATATGGTAGGAAACTGAATGCAAAAAATCCTTTCCACAGCACCGCGAGATTCACTAACACCAAACAACGACCACCGCTTCCACAATGACAACACATGGCGAAGGAGCCACAGGAACGACCCTCTTCCCTGCCTTTATCCCTCTCGACCAATGAGCTCCTCTGACACATGCTCTGCTCTAACCAATCAGCGGCGTCGTTACATGCGCATCCTCTCCAGCAGACCCAAAGAAGCTTAAACCCAGTTAAGATGGCGGCATGTGGATGAGGAGGTTGTATATTTCAGCTCTTCGGTTTCTCTAGGCGAAGGGATTCATATCGAAAACACATTCTCAAACCTATCCCATAAAGAAAACAAACAAAACCCCAATATAGTTTTTCACCGGGACCGAACCCATGACGTCCATTCACTTCGTGGTTCACCCGTTACCCGGGACCGAAGATCAGCTTAATGACAGGTATTTATATAATGTAAAAAAAAATCAACGTCTTGAAATGAACATATAGCCCCAAAACATTGTTTAAAGGGCTTTAATAAGATGTCTGGAGTATTTCGTGGTGGTTGCAAACGCTCAAGGTTGGATATTTGGGGCTAAAAATAACGAGGCCCGGCTGACTAGAGACACAATGCGGGTTGGGGGATGGGAGGTGAAAAGAGAGGGAAGAGGTATAAATGTATGACTTTACATAAACAAAAAAGGTTTTTATATTATAGTGCGACTTCGCTTTTGGAATTTATGATGCGTTTTGACGACGCGCTAATGAACACGAGCCGAATCGCTGAAGACATTTCGCCTCAGTTTAGCCGGTTAGCCGCTAGCACTGCGCGAGCTCAGCCGTTTAATTAATTTATCGCCATAATGTGCCTGAAAATTAAATCGACGATCAAGTGAATTGTGTTTCAGAGGTTCGTTAAGGGCAGTCGTCATCTTTTAGGCTACGACAGGCAAAGTTCATTTTAATAGGTGTCTGTAAAATACATGATGTAAATCTTTAGACTCCGCACGCTTATCTTCATGAAGAATTGTTTTTGTGGTGCTTTGGATTTGAGGTTGTTGTGCTAAATAATGTTTTCTAGATCTTTCTCGTTGCGCTGTCTTAGCTTGGAAAACGGGTTTAGATTTAATGTAATCTTTTGTTTATCAATGAATTTACATTTCCTGAAATGTTATCATCAAACTGACATCAGTCAGTCGTGCTAGCGAGAAGTTTGACATGCACATATGGAGGTGACTTGTGACAGCAGCTTATAGAAACCGTCATCTCGTGACTATTACAAGTATCTTTAAACAAAATGGATGTTTAATAGTCTTTTCCTAATGGATTTTAATGTATGTTTTGTTTAATAATATTGTAAAAATACGTGTTTAGAGGTACAAAGGTGTGTACTGTTGTGTAATTTGTTATTGATTAGGTTGCCAAACCATTGAAAATGGGAAAGTTGTGTGAATATAAATTGTGTGAAATGTGACCTCAGACCCCATTAAATTGTTCATTCTTTTATCCCTTACAGCCTGAGGGATTTGGGGATTTGTTCTTGAATCTGTCACTTTTTGAGTAATGTCCACTTTTCAGTTGTAGAGTTAAGATAATTTTGAGTTACTCAGAAATGTTACATTATGGAAATAAAACGTCTTGTGAATGTAAATGCATGTTGGTTTTAGTAACTAAATATAACAGCTTCCTTTTTTTGGACCACTATATTTTAGTTGTCCTGTATATTCCCATGTGTCATCTTCAGTCTGGGTGTGCACTTGTGTGTCAGGCCCTCCATCTTTGAATGATCTCTGCTTTGGTTTGCAGTAATGAGCTGCTTTACTCTCATAGGAAGTCGTCTTTCAGCACACGTGTACCCTTGATGTAGATTCAGCACGATCTCGCTAGATTAGACTGCTCCTGCGCTAGCTTGTTCTCTGTGCATTATGGGTATGTAACTGTTTTAGCCCAACTACACAAAGAGACTTTCTTACTGTGTCAGATAATAAACATTGATTCACTTGCTTACTAGGCAGAGGCTAACTATGCTAAAGTATTTAAAGTAGCCCTGTTATCTTGTATTTCTGTGCCAGCATAATATGCTGTACTAAGCAATGGGTCATTGTGGGAAAGGCAGATACATTCATTCATTTTTTGCAACATTTCCTGAACAGTCTTATGATGCTGATAATTGTGTTTTTGGACTTGACTCTAGTGTTTCACTGGATTGTTATTTGGCGATATTTTGTCGAGGTGATCGGCTCAAAACTGAATATAAGATTGGATTATTTGAATTGCTGTGCATCTAAAATAAGGGAAAATTACTATATATTAAGTATTGTGTTTTAGGGTATTGTATTTGATGTGTAGTGAAACTTCTTGTTTTGATTTCTCTGAACTTATTGTCGCTTCGACTTTTTCAACACGTAGTGAGCGCTTTGCTGTCTACATAGGTAGCTGATTTCTAAAGCAGCATTTCACCTAAAATACTTGATTTTACAGAGCTGTCAAATAAATAGTTTACAGCTGGTTTATTACATCCTTTTTTTCCAAGGAAGTTTGAAAGCCAAAGGTTTTCCTCTGCTGATTTAGACCCAGTTTGTGTACCACTATAAGAATCTAATCTATCTTCATATGTCATTGTCTTCTATGCTGCTGCACAAAAGCTGCAACACACCATGTGACCATTCAGTGTGTTCAATGTCCACAGTGTACACCACGTTTCCTGGCAAATATTTTTTGCTTTATATTTGTTTTATGTGATTGTTAATGTTAATAGGGTCATACGCTTATTTTATGTTTATAGCAAGTCATTGTTTTAAAGGTCTCTTATTCAGCACAATTCAACAATAAGGTTGCCAGCTATAATAGTGAGAAGACGGTATCTTTAATTTGATTTTGTGTTTACTTGTGTCAGTTTATCATATGTGTTATTGTTAACAGGATCAGTGCAGTCTACTATTTCCTATGTAGTCTACCTTTTTTGCTATCGTTTGCATTTTGACGTGAAGGGTACGGTGACCCACTAGCCCACTTAGCTTCCTCTGACTGTAAAGGCTAAAGTTAGGGATCTAAAAAAAAAAAAATCCCCAAATTCACTTTTTTCCGTTACATTTTTTTCTGGATTTAGTTTTTATGATTCAATAGTAATATTTTTGCCCTCATGAAAAATACTTCAGTATACTATAGCATTTACTCATTAACTATAGCAAGACGCCTGTAATGCACAACTATGGTAATATAAACCAGCATATCTCCACTACATATTTAAAGCTCATTTGAATCTCTACTGATGTTATTCAAAGCACAAATGGTATTTTATTAGCTGTTCAGTATTATTTTCTGATTAAGAAGTTCTACATTTGGCATCTGCCAAATGAATAAATATAAATGTAAAATGTACATTTGCAAATTTCCGTGCCATTGCGCGTTATACATTAAATTACATTTAAATGCCTGGATTCCACGTTTTCCGAATCATATGGCCCCCAATAAACTGTATATCTTCCGACTCTTATGGTACCCGTTTTCAACCTTAGTAGCCATCTTCCTGTCAAGCCCTTGGCTGTTTAACGTTGGTTATGTTGGTCATTTCTGAAGCCAGTATAAATGATGGTTCAATAAATTCAGCCGAGCATGTGGTACCCAGTGCATTTGGTAATGTGGAAGAGAGTTATTAGTTTAGGCATTGTATAACAGTCATTGAGTTGATTTAGAAGCCCTAACCAACTGTCTTCAATCATGTGTGTTTGATGTCTCCAACAGGCTCCGTGAAGTCTCAGAAAAGCTTAACAAATCCAACTGCAACAGGTACACTTGAGCAAAGACATTTCGCATTTTAAGCCCAGCGATTTTAGAGTTTTTCATCAAAGTATTGAGTTTCCTGAAAAGACTTGGCTAACATTTTTCTGTCCTCGCTGCAGTCATCCACACCTTATTCCATTGGAGCAGGCCAAACTTAAACAGTGTGTGGTTGGACCAAATCATGCTGGATTTCTCCTTGAGGTAACGACAGGAAAGCACATATTTAAACCCCTGCATCATGTTCAGTTACAACACACAGATTTTTCAAATTTTAAAAAGGTCTACTTTTGTGTCGCCAAAAAAACAAGCAGCTGTAATTTAAGTGTGACCTATTTAGTTGTTTAAAAAACATGAAATACAGCTTATAACAATATGCTTTCCGTTTCAGGATGGACGTATCTGTAGGATAAGCTTTGCCGTCCAGCCAGACCGACTGGAGCTTGGCAAGCCAGATGGCAATGATGGGTGAGATATTACTTACCCTGTTTGGGATCTGCAAAGTGCATGTTTGAGCTGTTATGCAGAAGAACTCAAGATTAAATCTGTCTCTCCCGCTTAAGATAGCTCTGGATGCATCTCAACCTGCTTTTTAAGTCTGCATGAGGGGATTACAAATCAGATACACTGAGGTTAAGCAGAGGATTCAAGATAATGTTGTGGACTGTTCCTTTTGTCATGAAGACACACTGAATCTATTTATTTTAGAATAAATCCACATAAAAAGTAATGTAGCAGCTTTATAAAGCAGTGATTAGCATATTGCCATAGAGCAAGTGGATTAATTCCTAGCAGAATGTATAATGAACAGGGTGTTAATTTCAAGGATGTGCTTCAGATTGTACTGGGTTGCTGTGTAGACTTGAACGTGTCAGTGTTAGTCATTTGCATTTCTCGTGTTTTTTAACAAATGGTTTTAAATACACACACAAGCATGTTACAGCATTCTCTTAAGAGCAGTTTACTTTAAGGGGGTCATGCAATGAGAAATTGCAATTTTTCTTTATTTTTTTTACTTTATCGTATCATATTTTAAACATTCTGTTCGGTCTAAAATTGCGTTTATTAAAGCGAAGCTGCAAAATGCAAGTGTTCACAAACAGCAGTTGATGTTTTTATTACGATTCTTGATTTGGACCTGAGTAAAAAAAATGATATGATCCCGTTAAAATGCACTCTTGTGCTCTGCTCACCGCAGCGTTTTCTCTGCTTTGCTTGAGTGTATTTTGGGGATTAAATCCGTGTTAGAACATTGCAAATCCCCTTTTGCACACCGCAAGCAATCCGCAGTATTTGTTCTTGATATTAAACGGGCATGATGGCACATGATTTAGGGGAAATCTTCTCCCTGCTAGCCTTTCCTAAAGCTCTTGTTTGAGGAATGCGCTGCAGTCAGTTCTGATTCCCAAGGGTGCTGCCATGTTAGTCGCCCCGATTCTAGGCTCTGTGAGGTTCCACATGTGGAACTATAGGTGTGTAACTGATCTCCCATCTTTTGTTTCCAGTTCAAAGTTAAGCAGTGTCTCAGGGGCAGGAAGGAGCTCCAGGCCAGGCAGGACTAGTGATCCGCCCTGGTTCCTGTCTGGTTCTGACACACTGGGCAGACTGGCAGGCAACACCCTTGGGTAAGTTGTGGCAGGGCTGTCAGAAATGCAGGTAAAGTTGGTGGCCACAGGTGCAACGGTGCCTTCTGTTATGAGAAAACAGTATGAAAAATTATTTTGCGTTTTATTTTTGTTTGCATGGTCGACGTCGTCCTGTGAACATTTTTATTGAACCTCTCCGTTTAGGGAATTATTTGTATTTTTGTATTTTGAACGCCAATGTTACTGTACAGTAATACTTTTTTCATGTGAGGAACTTGTTTAATTTTTTTAATAATTTTAAGTTTTAATCTAGTAAATTTAGATTTAGAGAGAAAATATTTTAAACACTTTTCTTTAGATTTTTTATCACCTAAACCTTGATTGCGCCATTAACATAGAAGCTAAAGATGGAATGTTTGAGAAAAATCTGATTCATTTTTCTGAAGATGCTAGTGGAACTGGGCCATATAGCCTTAAAAAATTTATAATTGATAGGATTTATACATACTTTTTGTTTTCAAAATACTTTTTATGCTAGTTTTAGCCAAATACAATAAAAATATAGTCACAAATCATTAAAAGTTACATTTAATTTTAAAAATAATATTTAAATCTACCAGTTTTTAGTAATAAACTGCATACGCTAATATCTTATTGCTCATACTCACAAGTCATAATAGAAGGAAGTTCTCAGACCTTGAATTGAAAATAATTAGATAAATGCATTTTAAAAATCATGATATTTACAATATTTGTTTAAGTATAGACAAAAATATCATACCTCTCTATGGACTATGCTCTTAAAGTGTTTAATCTGTTTTGTTACATTTCTTGATAGGAGCCGCTGGAGTTCAGGAGTAAATGGAGGAAGCAGCGGAGGGGGAGGCAGTGGAGGCGGAGGTGCGGGAGGAGGCGGGGCTAGTGGAGGGGGAGGCAGCGGAGGTGCCGGAGGAGGCGGATCTTCAGGTCGCTCCTCCACAGCAGCCCGTGATTCACGCAGACAGACGCGTGTTATCCGCACAGGCAGAGACAGAAGTTCAGGCCTGCTGGGTAGCCAGCCGCAGCCGGTCATCCCAGCCTCTGTCATCCCGGAGGAGCTCATCTCACAGGTGTCTTACAGGAACCTTTATATCTCACCCTGAAATCAAAATAGTGTATATTTCATAAAGAATTTTATGTTTATCATATCATGTTTAATATATATGTTTTAGCCTTAATTAGCCTGTTTTCCAAACAGCGTGTTGAGATATAGATTTCACTTTTTACATATAAGCCATTTGTACAATTTAAAGCTTATCAGATATTTTTGAGATGCTTAATTGTCATGGTTGTTGCCTCTAAACTGAAAATGTTACCCGGACATGTGTTTGTGACATTTGTCCTGTGTGCTGGTGGCATGATTTGAAAACTAATTAGCTTTGCTTCCTCTCTAGGCCCAGGTGGTTCTTCAGGGGAAGTCCAGGAGCGTCATCATCCGAGAGCTGCAGCGCACTAACCTGGATGTGAACTTGGCTGTAAATAACCTGCTGAGCAGAGATGATGAGGACGGCGATGATGGCGATGACACGGCCAGCGAGTCTTACTTACCCGGAGGTAAGTAGATGAATAACACGCTTTGTGCAGTTCTGACCTCTGGCAGGCTGTCTTAACAATGTCTTTCACACTTCTACAGAAGATTTGATGTCTCTGCTGGATGCGGACATTCACTCTGCTCATCCCAGCGTGATCATTGACGCAGACGCCATGTTTTCCGAAGACATCAGCTATTTTGGCTACCCCTCCTTTCGCCGCTCATCTTTGTCTCGCCTCAGCTCTTCACGAGGTAAAGACCAAAACACACACGCACACTCTTGCACACACACACAGTGTTTTGAAGCCGTTCGGACAGATTCTTTATTAAAACCGTACTATTGAGCAATCTTTGAAGGCACTACTCACGTCACACATTCATGCAGATACAGTTCTGAACACTGAAGCAAGATTCAGATATTGAAGAGTCTGACATATTTTGCCAAAATATACACTTTCTTCTCACCAAGTGTAATGTTATATTGGTTTTTAATTAGGTGATAATCTAGACAATCAAACTTATGTACTCAAGTCTTTGTGCAAAGAAACACCAAAATTTAAATGAATATTTCTTTGGTCATAGCTGTCCTTGGGATATTTATGATAAATGGAGTGTTATGTGATTCAAGAACAAATCATTCCTAAATCATATATTCGATTGGACACAGTTGTCCCATGGCAGGAATTGCGATGAACTTCCAAAAACCAACATCCATGATTTTACAATTCGCCTCTGGATGTAGTATGTCAAGACTCTGTTCTGCATGTTTGTCGTGTGTAAGTGTCTCTGTGGTTTTGAGAGTGTCCAGTTGTTCTGCATGGTCAGCCGTTCCCTTAGTGAGCTCTCTGTGAAATGCCCTGCAGTTCTAAATCATAAATCTCAGCTGATTCTGGACACCCCTGTCACCAAGACAAGATACGACTTACCGACTGACAAAAGCTGTCATTGTTCTGTACAGCCACCCGGTTTTAGCCCGTTGATAGTCAAACAAAAATATGGGACTAAATGGTCATGGGTCCTTTTAACCAGCTGTTAACTTTGGTTGTTGGTGTCACAAAAGAATGAGATGAATTGATGAAGTATTTTTGATGATCTACTCTTTTAGTCACTATGTAATTGAATGACATCTCACTATTCTAAGGGTCTTTCGCAGAGAGTGGCTTACTCTTATTCCACTGGTGTGACCCTATTGCATACCAGTTCTCCTTCTCCCCCTAGAGCGAGACTCCGAGCTGCTCCGCGAGCGGGAGTCGGTCCTGAGGCTGCGTGAGAGGAGGTGGCTGGACGGGGCCTCTTTCGATGCCGAGCGTGGCTCCACGAGCCGTGAGGGAGAGCCCAGCCTTGATAAGAAGAGCCTGCCGCTGCAGAGCCCCGTCACACTGGGGGAAGAGCTTCAATGGTGGCCTGATAAGGTGAGACCTTCACTTTCTTTAAAAAGATTTTAATCTGCAGAGATTTGACTTTGATGTTAGTGCCGTCACGTCTTGCTCTGCTGTCTGTTTTTGCAATGTTTAAAAGTAAGCATTTGTGAGGAAAAATGATGGTTGCTATTCTTTGTCAAATCAGTAAGACAAAAAACTAAGGTGAAGGTCATGAAACCAGAAATTGGTCATTTAAAATGCATTAAACCAACATGAATGCAAAAAAGGTTTTATGTGGGTGTAAAAGATTTTTCATTTGTTGGCATCATCCTGGCTTTTTTAGTTTTTTAGAATTGTTTTAGTCACAGAGTTTTTGTTATCTGTTTTTAGGACTACGTAACAAAATTTGTCAGCATCGGGGCTTTGTACTCTGAGCTTATTGCCGTCAGCACTAAAGGAGAACTGTACCAGTGGAAGTGGAGCGAGCCTGAACCTTATAGAAACGCACAAGTATGATCTTCCTTCACAATGAGTAACATTACTGGTGTCATGGGAACTGCAGAATTTGACTGTCTTCAATGTTTTTCCTCGGTCATAGAATCCTTCTATACATCACCCTCGTGTTCCTTTCCTGGGCCTGACCAATGAAAAGATCACTCATCTCTCTGCCAACAGTATCAGAGCCACAGTGGCTACCGAGAGCAACAAGGTACAACTAAATCTGTGCATTCAGAAGATTTATTGTGCTGTGGGAAATGCCCCTGAAGTGTTGGATTGTCTTTTATGAGCTGTATATTTCAATGAATCTTTTTCTGTGTTCAGGTGGCCACATGGGTTGATGAGACCCTGAGCACTGTAGCTGCTAAACTAGAACACGGAGCACAGATGTTTCCAGAACTGCAGGGCGAGCGTATCGTCTCTCTGCACTGCTGCGCTCTGTACACGTGTGCACAGCTGGAGAACAGCCTTTACTGGTGGTGAGCAGCCGAGTGCTTCTCCTTCTGCTGTTACGAGCCGTTCCACTTGTGTTCTGTGTGTAAACTTTGAGTTTCTTCTTTAGGGGTGTTGTGCCTTTCAGCCAGAGGAAGAAGATGCTTGAAAAGGCCAGAGCCAAGAACAAAAAGCCAAAGTCCAGCGCTGGCATGTCTTCTATACCAAACATCACCGTAGGAACTCAGGTTAGGAGTGCTTCATTTGCTGAAGAGATTCTTGCTTAATCTTTACTGTTGTGATAGTCACAGTGAGATTTTCTGTGTTTGTAGGTGTGCCTGAGGAATAACCCTTTATATCACGCCGGTGCCGTGGCCTTTTCCGTCAACGCCGGGATCCCAAAAGTGGGCGTCCTGCTGGAGTCCGTGTGGAACATGAATGACAGCTGTCGCTTCCAGCTCCGCTCACCAGAGAGTCTTAAGAACATGGAGAAGAACACCAAGACGCAGGAGACCAAGTAGGACCTCGGTTTTACAACAGCTGAACCTGTACATGCAGATTCTCAGTGCTGATGACTGTTTCTGTTGACAGGACGGAGAGCAAACCAGAGCTGGTGAAGACAGAAATGGGCCCTCCACCGTCACCCGCGTCCACGTGCAGCGACACGTCCTCCATTGCTAGCAGCGCTTCTCTGCCTTACAGTATGTACACCAGCACACAAAACCTAATGGTCTAAAAACTGTCCTGTGCCTTCTCCACTGTCTTCTCTCTCTGCTACTTGTCATTAGACTTGAATTCATATAAAAGTGTGTATACATATAGTTAACCTTTGCATAGTAAGGTAAGTTTAATTTTTGCTTGCTTGGATATCATGAGATTGGCTAACCGATCTCCTGATGTGTTACAGAGCGAAGGCGCTCGACACCAGCGCCAAAGGAAGAAGAGAAAGTGAACGAGGAGCAGTGGCCTCTCAGAGAGGTTGTCTTTGTGGAGGATGTTAAAAACGTCCCGGTGGGAAAGGTGGGTGCAGGTCCACGCGTCTGCTGGCTGGATCCAGTGGAGACCAGAGCCACGAGCATATTATTTCCTCTCACTGTTTGTTCATTTTATTAATTAGTATGAGTCATGTTGTAACTCGTATTTGTGTTAAAGGGAATTTAGTGTTTATATAAAACACAGGCTTTGTTCCAGAAGCTAGTGAGCTGTCTGCTGGCATGTTGAGTTAATCAGAAATATAAACACATTTATTATAAAAAATGTTTTTAGTTGTGTGTTTTTTTCCGTATTTTAAATTAGCTTTCTTCTCTCAGCTTTGCAATGCAGTCTTGTGTTGACTTTTATTGTCCATTTAACAGTTTTGGATCAGAGCCATGAAGTGTTGACCTGATTTTAGCATTGTGTAATCTTGAATGTGATCAATTATCAGTGTAGACAGATGAAGGTGTTATAGTCGTCGTCTTGTCTGTCTGTGTGTGACGCCTTGCTGTGACGCCTCATTTGCAACAGTTCTCTCTTTTGAACTCAAGGTGCTAAAAGTCGATGGTGCATATGTTGCTGTGAAATTTCCAGGGACGTCGAGCAGCGTGAGCAGCCAGAGCGCAGCTCCGACTGACTCTGACCCCTCCTCACTGCTGCAGGACTGTCGACTGCTCCGAATCGATGAGCTGCAGGTACACGTGCCGCAACTTTTAAAACGCAACAATCGCGTTACATCGGCTTGTAAAGTTGACAGACGTTTCTTGTTCGTTTCAACAGGTTGTTAAAACAGGTGGAACACCGAAAGTTCCAGACTGTTTTCAGCGCACACCTAAAAAGCTCTGTATTCCTGAAAAAGCTGAAATTTTAGCAGTGAACGTTGACTCCAAAGGTGACTTTATAAAACTTGCTTCATTTTGTAGTGAATGTTCCCTGTGCTCCTACTTTACCGTTGAGTTGTTGTAATGCAGGAGTTCATGCCGTATTGAAAACAGGCAGTTGGGTACGGTACTGTATCTTTGATCTGGCCACTGGCAAAGCCGAGCAGGAAAATCACTTTCCCACAAGTAATCTGGCATTTCTTGGACAGAGCGAGCGTAATGTGGCCATCTTCACTGCCGGCCAGGTAAGAACGTGCCTCATCGCTATCAATGTTTTGGACTTAACAGAAATATGTTAAATGTATACGTGTTTGATTTTGATGCTGATATTAACACTTGTTTTTTAGGGCATGTCCTAAAGACGGTGTTATTAAACTTTTTAGTTTTTAACCGTCCTTTCTTTCCTGTTATAAGGAAAGTCCCATCATTTTGAGGGATGGCAACGGCACCATTTACCCCATGGCTAAAGACTGTATGGGAGGAATACGAGACCCTGATTGGCTAGACCTGCCGCCCATTGCTAGTTTGGGTATGGGAGTTCACTCGCTCGCTAACCTCCCCAGTAACTCCACCATCAAAAAGAAAGCAGCTATCATCATCATGGCTGTAGAGGTATAAAACAAGACCTATTCCACCAGTCACAAAGTTCTGATGAACTTCCTGCAGTTGCCTTAATGCATTTTCTTTGACTATTTCAGAAGCAGACATTGATGCAGCACGTGCTGCGATGCGACTATGAGGCGTGCAGGCAGTACCTGATGAGTCTGGAGCAGGCCATGCTGTTGGACCCGAACCCTCACGCGCTGGACGCTCTGCTGGGTCACCGCTGCGACGGCAACCGCAACGTCCTCCACGCTTGCGTGTCTGTCTGCTTCCCCGTCACCAACAAGGAAACAAAGGAGGAGGAAGGTAAACATGCATAGATCGTTTATTCAGAGCTTTATAGAGTCATCCTGTTGTTTCTGTGATAAATGATTCTCTGTCAGATGCTTGTGACAACTGACCTGAGATGACCTGTGATGTGTTTCAGAAGCCGAGCGCTCCGAGAGGAACACGTTTGCTGAGAGGCTGTCTGCGGTTGAGGCCATTGCTAATGCAATTTCGGTGGTGTCCAGCAACAGCTCCGGGAACCGCACGGGATCATCAAGCAGTAGAGGGCAAGTACACAAATACAGAAAAACCTGCATGGTTAAGCACACACAAGTGTACAGTGTCTCGAACTGATGCTCGACATTTGATTTGCATTTTTGACTTAGTTCAGTTTTAACATTTAAACATTGTTGCTGGTATGTGTTGGCGTTTCACATTTGTTCTTGATCTCTCTTCTGTAGCCTGCGTCTGAGAGAGATGATGAGGCGCTCTCTACGAGCCGCGGGTTTGGGTCGTCATGAATCCGGACCGTCCTCTAGTGACCACCAAGACCCTGTTTCGCCCCCCATCGCACCACCCAGTTGGGTGCCGGATCCTCCACCAATGGACCCCGGTGAGTTCAGCTGCAACTCGGGTCATTGTTAGCATGACTACTTGAATAAATGTCTTACAAAACCATCTTTTCTGATAGACGGTGACATTGATTTCATCTTGGCCCCTGCAGTGGGCTCGCTTACCACTGCCTCCACAGGGACTAGTCAAGGACCCAGCACTTCCACTATACCAGGTGGGTGAACTGGCATCCCAGTGGGCTCTCTGATGACAGACTGTCAACTGGTGTTGCCTCAGGACCGTTACATTGGACATTGAGTGGTGACGAAAAACCAGTACCGTGATTGCGTATCGTACAAACGTTGACAGTGTGCTTAAACTAATAAAAGAAAGCAGACTTAAATTGTGATGGTTTTGTGTACTTTTCAGCCAAAAATTACCGCAAGTGTAGTTTTTATTATGGTTTGTGAAAATGAGGGCATGATGTCACGCAACCTGACCAGTTTAAAAGTCGTCGTCACCAGTTCAGAACCACTGGCCTACAGTTTCATTTAGATCTGTTAAATGTCTTGTTTTTATTAACATCTGTCGTGTTTGTTTTCTGTAGGTCCCTCGTCTGAACCGTCAGTTGTCGAATCCAAAGACAGGAAGGCCAACGCTCATCTGATACTCAAGTTAATGTGTGATAGCGTTGTTCTGCGGCCTCACTTAAGAGAGCTGCTCTCCGCTAAGTACGTGGCTGCTGCTTTGCTCTAGCTGTTTTGGTTTTACACGTGCGTCTCAGTTTGCTGAATGTTTGTGTCGCTGCTGTTCGACAGGGATGCTCGTGGAATGACTCCGTTTATGTTGGCAGTGAGTGGAAGGGCTTATCCGGCAGCCATTACTGTTTTAGAAGCAGCCCAGAAAATAGCCAAAGGTACGTACGTGGACTAAACCACTTTTTTTGAAGGACGTCGCTAATGTGTGTGAGAAGCATCTGCTTTGTACTCAGTCATGATGGATTTGTGTTTGTGCAGGTGAATCGGGCCTCGGAGAGAAAGAAGATACAGCGTCTGTGTTCATGGAGATGATCTGTCCTTCAGGCACCAATCCAGACGACTCTCCTCTCTATGTCCTCTGCTGTAACGACACCTGCAGTTTCACCTGGACGGGCGCTGAACACATCAACCAGGTAAACTCCACAGCCTGAAATGAACTCAAAGATCGTTGGTAAAGATCTCAGTCCCATTTAAATGTTAAACTGGTCTACTGTCTGTGTGCAGGACATCTTTGAGTGCCGCACCTGTGGTCTGCTGGAGTCATTGTGCTGCTGCACTGAATGTGCTAGAGTTTGTCACAAGGGACACGACTGCAAGTGAGTGGATGGTCCTCAACATCAACATTTTAAACCCTTAACATCAAGCAGTGTAGTAATGTGTGTTCGTCGTGATTCTTGTCCAGGCTGAAGAGAACGTCTCCTACTGCATACTGTGACTGCTGGGAGAAGTGTAAATGTAAGACGCTCATCGCCGGACAGAAAGCAGCTCGCCTGGATCTGCTCTACAGACTTCTGACCACCACTAATCTAGTTACCACTCCTAACAGCAGGTAAATCACCTAGAAACACATCCACATGCTTGTTGAATGTTTTTCCTCAGTTGGTTAACAAAATCTAGTTATTTCTCAGTATTATATTTCTTTCTCTGGTCCTTACAAGACCAGGAGACCTTTGGTGTTGATGCAAAATTGAAATGCATTGAGAATGGCTTTGATATTGGATTGTGATAAAACATTTAGTTTGAGGCAGCATGTGGATTCACACCAGAGTTTACTGATCTCTGTGTTTGTCTGACAGAGGAGAGCACATCCTGCTGTTTCTGGTCCAGACTGTTGCGAGGCAGAGTGTGGAACATTGCCAGTATCGACCGCCCCGTATTCGTGAGGACAGGAATCGCAAGGCCGCCAGTGCTGAAGGTGTGTGTCATGTTGCAGGATTGTGTCTTATCAGGTCATGATTTTAGATCATAAACAATTTATTATTGGTTAAAATGTTTCTCTGCAAGAGCTGACAGAGGAGCTGTTGTTTTAAGAGCAGAGCAAACGACTACATTTTGTCAGCATGTCTTAAAAATATGGGCTGTTTTATGACGTGTTTTCTCTGTCGCTCAGACTCTGACATGCCAGATCATGACCTGGAGCCTCCTCGGTTTGCACAGCTCGCTCTAGAGCGAGTATTACAGGACTGGAACGCCCTCAAGTCCATGATAATGTTTGGCTCTCAGGAAAACAAAGACCCGTAAGCATCTTTAATAGTTGCTTCAGTTGGGACACAATGACTTTATAATGGTTCACAGATATTTTTCTCCGTTTAAGTCTGAGTGCCAGCAGTAGAATCGCTCACCTCCTACCTGAAGAGCAGATGTACCTGAACCAGCAGAGCGGCACCATCAGACTGGACTGTTTCACACACTGTCTCATTGTCAAGTGTGCACCAGACATCACGGTGAGTGACACGAGAATCTCCACTATTTCATTATAGTGATGAGAATGATGTTACATGTTAAAATAGCTCATGCTAACATCAGCGCTGTAATAACCCCCTTATTCTTGCTTTTCAGTTTATTGACACACTGTTGGGAACGCTGGTGAAGGAACTACAGAACAAATATACTCCTGGCCGTCGAGAGGAGGCCATCAACGTCACACGCAGGTTCTTGCGATCTGTGGCCAGAGTGTTTGTGATCCTCAGTGTGGAGATGGCTTCTTCAAAAAAGAAAAAGTAAGACTTGATTTTAACCTTAACCTGAAACCGAAATGAACCTTAATATTTTCTGGTCTTATTGTGCACAAATGAAAAAGTGGAATAATTCTCATGTTTATCTCTTTATTCCTCAGCAACTTCATCCCTCAGCCCATCGGGAAGTGCAGGCGTGTGTTCCAGGCTCTACTGCCGTATGCGGTGGAAGAACTCTGCAATGTTGCCGAGTCTCTGATCGTGCCGGTGCGCATGGGCATCGCCCGCCCGACTGCGCCCTTTACTCTGGCCAGCACCAGCATTGATGCCGTGCAGGGCAGCGAAGAGCTCTTCTCTGTGGAGCCCCTCCCTCCACGACCCTCTCCAGATCAGTCCAGCAGGTAAGTCACAGGACATGTGCTGCGCATTGAAGAGTTCATCACTGACGGTTCATCTCACTCATGTTGTGTGTGTGGTTCCTCATAGCTCCAGTCCATCTGTGTCCTCGTACATCACCAGGAACGCTCAGCCCAGGCGTAGCAGCCAGTCGCAGACGGCCCGTGGACGTGATGAGGAGCAGGATGACATCGTGTCTGCTGACGTAGAAGAGGTGTGTGATGTCTTTTTATACCGTGTTTGATATCAGTTGTGAGTCTTGGCCAGTTGGAAGTGTCCCATTGAACTTTTTTCAGCAGTATTCATTTTCTGTTTTCAAGCATTTTTTATGAATTTTGAATAAACATCATTGTTTAATTGTAGCACTTTAGCACATATTATGTAATTTATTGTTATTTTTGTATTATATTCAGCATGTTGTCATTGAATAATGTTGGCTTCATGTGTGGCTCTGTTTACCTGTTCAGGTGGAAGTGGTGGAGGGTGTTGCAGGGGAGGAGGATCACCATGACGACCAGGAGGAAGCAGGGGAGGAGAATGCAGAGACAGAAGGCCACCATGATGAACATGATGAGGATGGTGAGCAGAACTGATATGAATCATGTAAAACAACTGGTCAGAAAGAAATGACTGAAGTTTAAATCATGACTTTTTTGTCCAAAAGCGTTTGTGCTGTGAATACTCGCTCATCATTTATCCATCACGTATGTTTTAGGGAGTGACATGGAGTTGGATTTACTGGCTGCTGCTGAGACTGAGAGTGACAGTGAGAGTAATCATAGCAACCAGGACAATGCAAGTGGCCGCAGAAGCGTTGTGACAGCTGCAACCGCCGGATCTGAAGCAGGTGCTTAAAATCGCAGCAAATACTGTAACCGTTTCACTTTAAAAGGCCTTTGACATGCAACACTGAGCTGTAGTTTTAAAGTTGTACATGCCATACCGGTAAACGTATTTAGTAGTGTGGTGATATACTGTGTCTCATTAGGAAGCAGGTGTGTCTAGAATAAAAAAAGACATCTGAAAAGACTCTCCTTTGTGTTTTTCTTATGTCTGAAGGTGCCAGCAGCGTTCCGGCATTCTTCTCGGAAGATGATTCTCAGTCAAATGACTCGAGCGATTCAGACAGCAGCAGCAGTCAGAGTGATGATGTGGACCAGGAGACGTTCCTGTTGGATGAGCCTTTAGAAAGAACCACAGGCTCGGCTCATACAAACAGCGCAGCACAGGCACCTCGGTCCATGCAGTGGGCCGTCCGCACCACACCCAATCAGCGTTCTGCTGGAGGAGCACCGTCCAGCTCCTCCACACCTGCTGGTTAGTGTCATCACACTTCCTCAAGTTACTTGTAGCCTGTTCAGATGATAATCTAATGTGTTCTCTTAACAGCGAGCTCCACCGGGCTCATCTACATCGACCCGTCCAACCTGAGACGTAGCAGCGCCATCAGCACCAGCGCAGCCGCTGCAGCCGCAGCCCTAGAGGCCAGTAACTCCAGCAGCTACCTGACGTCTGCCAGCAGCCTGGCCCGAGCGTACAGCATCGTCATCCGACAGATCTCTGACCTCATGAGCCTCATACCCAAATACAACCATCTGGTCTACTCCCAGTACCCTGCCGCTGTCAAACTGACCTATCAGGACGCAGTCAACCTGCAGGTGAGGTGTCGCTCTTTACACGCTCTTAAACTTTAAAGAGAAACTGGTCATCATAAAACTTTCGTCACTTTTCAGAACTTTGTGGAGGACAAGTTGATCCCCACCTGGAACTGGATGGTATCCATTATGGACTCCACAGAAGCTCAGCTGCGGTACGGCTCGGCGCTGTCCTCTGCTGGAGATCCTGGTCACCCCAGCCATCCACTTCACGCTTCCCAGCACACCGGCCGCAGAGAGCGCATGACTTCACGTGAGGAAGCCAGCCTCCGCACCCTCGAGGGTCGACGGTAAGGAGTCATTTTAGCAAATCGGAAATGTTACATTTTTATCTAAAAAATAACAACTTTGTTTTCTCACGCATCATAAAGATGATGTAGAATAATCTGGTACTCTGTGTTCCAGGCGTGCGGCGACTCTTTTGACAGCTCGTCAGGGGATGATGTCGGCACGTGGAGACTTCCTGAACTACGCCCTTTCTCTCATGCGTTCCCATAATGACGAGCACTCGGATGTTCTGCCTGTGCTAGATGTGTGCTCACTCAAACACGTGGCTTACGTCTTTCAGGCCCTCATTTACTGGATCAAAGCCATGAATCTACAGACCACGCTCGACACCACCCAGATAGACAGGAAGAGGTAATGTGCCCTGAATATTTGCCTATCATAGTGATTTGTTTCGGTTTATGACCACAAAAAGTGAAAGAAATCTTTTCTTCAGGAATCGTGAGCTGCTGGAACTCGGCTTGGATAATGAAGACTCTGAGCATGAGAATGATGAAGACACCAATCAGAGTGAGTTTCTTGTGCATTGTTTTCTGCTCACATTTGTCATGTTCAGGTTATCAGACTGTTAGACAGAAATGAATGAAACTAAGCTCTGTGTTTTGATTGTTCCTTTGACTCCACAGGCTCCACCCTGCAGGATAAGGATGAGGAGACGGTCCCTGCCGAGACGGGACAGCACCATCCGTTCTTCCGCCGCTCAGACTCTATGACCTTCCTGGGATGCATCCCTCCTAACCCTTTTGAAGTTCCCCTCGCTGAAGCGATTCCTCTGGCTGACCAGCCTCATCTTCTGCAGGTCAGTGACCTCTGTACCCGTACCCTGTGTTTTCATGTTCTCGGTGTTGTCGTCAAACTAATGATCTTGTCATCTCACAGCCCAATGCTAGAAAAGAGGATCTGTTTGGACGGCCAAGTCAAGGTCTCTATTCGTCTTCATACATGGCCAGTAAAGGTCTAACAGATCTGACAGTGGACATGAACTGCCTGCAGGTAAAACATGGGTCATGCATGTGTCTGTGTTGTGATTTGGTTCTTTTGCATATTGAATATATGTTTCTTTAGTATGCATTTAACAGTTTAAAAAGCACACAATTTGATATATATGTATATTTACATTATTAACGAACAATGAACCAATGCCTCATTGTTGAACCGAACCAAATCACTCAGTAGACATTTTGCATAATAGATGATGCTCTTGAGTTATGGAGACATCAAATCCAAAAGTGTATTATGGGTAATTCTCATCCCAGATTCTGCCCACAAAGATGTCATATTCTGCAAACATGAAGAATGTGATGAGCATGGAGTCTCGGCAGAGGGGCGGCGACGAGCAGCCCGCCGCAGAGCAGGACATGGATACGTCTAAGCCAGGCCCCTCCCCTCACGACCTGGCCGCTCAGTTAAAGAGCAGCCTCCTGGCAGAGATTGGTCTGACAGAGAGCGACGGCCCGCCCCTGCCTACTTTCATGTAAGATTGACGTTTATTCTTTTACTATGAGGCTCTTGAGTGAATCTGTGGTTTTGTGAACTGACGTCTTGTTTGTTTCCTGCAGTCCACATTGCAGTTTTATGGGGATGGTGATCTCTCACGACATGCTGCTGGGCCGCTGGCGTCTGTCCCTGGAGCTGTTCGGCCGCGTATTCATGGAGGACGTGGGAGCTGAACCAGGATCTGTAAGTTCAGCCGTGTTCATAGAATGTTTTTTTCCACAAACAACATTTTTGGGAGGAACATCAGTAAATAATCGACTCTTATCTGCAGATACTGACTGAACTTGGAGGTTTTGAGGTGAAGGAGTCCAAGTTCCGGCGAGAGATGGAGAAGCTGCGGAACCTGCAGTCACGTGATCTGGCGCTGGAGGTGGACCGAGACCGAGAGCAGCTCATCCAGCAGACCATGAGGCAGCTGAACGCTCACTTCGGCCGACGCTGCACCACCACACCCATGGCTGTACACCGTGTCAAAGTGACGTTCAAGGACGAGCCGGGAGAGGGCAGCGGTGTGGCTCGTAGTTTTTACACGGCTATCGCTCAGGCTTTCCTGTCCAATGACAAGCTGCCAAACCTCGATTGTGTGCAGAGCGTCAGTAAGGGAATGCAGGCCAGCAGTATGTATCGCTTTTCTTCATAACACTTTGAATATAAATTGTGCCAAATTCTGCCAAAGCACAGAGAGAAGAAACGTGATGTTTTCTGTGTTTAGATCTCATGCAGCGGTTGAGGAACCGAGATCGTGAGCGTGAGAGGAGAAGTGGAGGACTCAGAGCTGCGTCCAGACGTGACCGAGACAGGTGACGTCACCTTCACCTACGTATATTCATCATCATTTTGAATAAGCAGTTATGATGATTTGATGTCTCGTGTCTTTAGACTTCTCAAGTGTGACCATTGAGTTTTTTAAAAACTGAAAAGGAAAATGAAAGCATGAATATCATGATGTATATTGAATGTTATCATAAAGCTAAAAGAGATGTTTTTCTTACCGCTCTGAATCTACTTGCTGATTTTTTTGGTTTTCTTTGTCTTCAGGGACTCAAGGAGGCAACTGTCGATCGACACACGGCCGTTCAGACCCGCCTCTGAAGGAAACCCCAGCGATGAGCCTGAACCCCTGCCGGCTCACAGACAGGCTCTGGGAGAGAGACTGTATCCCAGAGTACACGCCATGCAGCCGGTACACAACACTGCACTGACAGTAAAGTCACTTATTTTATTATAACGTCACTGAGAGTCGTGTGTTTCACTCCACAGGCGTTTGCCAGTAAAATCACTGGGATGCTGCTGGAACTTTCTCCCGCTCAGCTGTTGCTGCTCTTGGCCAGTGAGGACTCACTCCGAGCTCGTGTAGAAGAGGCCATGGAGCTGCTCATTACTCATGGAAGGTAACAACTTTTTTGTATAATTCTTTCTCAACAACATAAATCATTCTCACACAGACTCACTCTTACTCACTTTCTTGTTACTCTTCCTTTGTAGGGAAAATGGTGCTGACAGTATTCTGGACCTCGGCCTTCTTGATGCTCCTGAGAAAGCACAGGTATGTCCTGAAACACACTTGCTTATCCATAGGGCTCACATGAAGAACTGGTTCTGTTTAGAGTTCGTTCTTCTAAAGAATCTGTCCCGTAACATCTCCGGTTCTGCACTTCATTATTGAACTTTCATTCAGATTCTAAAATGAATCCCAAAATTCTTGTATTGCACAGTTTGAAAATACAGAGTTGCACAGAAATGGGAAAATTTCTTATGAAATGAATTCTAGAATGCAAGGCTGTTAGGCCGTGTTCACACTTGACTTTTTTTTAAAGCTGCTAGCGTCCCGTGTTTTCAAAAAAAGTCCTGAGCGCTTTTTAAACGCTGGTGTCTTTTTCTGCAGCTCTGAGCGTCTTTTGAAGTTGAATAAAGTTAAACTTTAAAAAAAAAAAACACCCTACCTCAAGCGCGTTTTTCACAGCTAACCACTGACAAGCGAGTAGCAAGACCTGTCCTTTCCATAACAGGCGAGGAAGGTGATTGGTCGAGCAGGATTAAGCTCGGAAGAAAAAAAATTGAGGTCGAAATGCCTTTTAAAGCATAGTTTTGTATAAATGTAAGTTTAATTTTTACTTTCAATAAGTTTTGATTGCATTTCTAGCGAGAAATTAGCATTGTAGTTTTTAAATGTGATTAGTTATTGCAAAGATGCCGTTTATAGTTCTGTCTCTGAACGTTTGTAACCACAACGCTGCGAGTGTTTTATTTGACTAAAAAAGCGCTATTGTCAACTTTTTCTTGTCAAAAAAGAAGTCAAGTGTGAACACGGCCTTATGGTGTTATTAAAATGTCATTTTAATATTCCACCAGCAGGAGAACCGAAAGAGGCACGGTTCCACCCGCAGTGTGGTGGATATGGAGCTGGATGACCCTGATGATGGAGATGATAATGCTCCTCTGTTCTATCAGCCTGGTAAGAGAGGATTCTACTCGCCTCGTCCAGGCAAGAACACAGAGGCTCGGCTCAACTGCTTTAGAAACATCGGCAGGTACGGCACAAGCGTTTCCACCAAGATCCAAGTGAAATTAAACTGCGTGTCATGTTCTGACTCCCAACTTTGGTTCTTCTCTTCTGTGTGTGCAGAATTCTGGGCTTATGTCTGTTACAGAATGAACTTTGCCCCATCACTCTCAACAGACACGTCATTAAAGTGCTGCTGGGCAGGAAGGTGAATATCCATCTAATGTTAGATTTGCAAAGGTCGATGGGTTTGAGTTCTGAGCGTGTATGTTCTTACGCCGCAGGTGAACTGGCATGACTTCGCGTTCTTTGACCCCGTGATGTACGAGAGCTTGAGGCAGCTGATCCGTCACTCTCAGACTGAAGAAGCGGAGACCGTGTTCGCCGCCATGGATCTCGCGTTCGCCATCGACCTCTGTAAAGAGGAAGGATCCGGACAGGTGACTGCTACGTTTGTGACCGAGAGAAGAACTCGAGCGAGCGGTTGTTGTGTGTTACTGAAGATCTTCTACTGTTTGTGCAGGTGGAGCTGCTGGCCGGCGGGGTCAACATGCCCGTGACTCCTCTGAACGTGTACGAGTACGTGAGGAGATACGCTGAGCACCGGATGCTGGTGGTGGCTGAACAGCCTCTGCATGTAAGTGTTTAGAGCGTGAGGTGTGTGTTTGTGAGAGCTCATTCATACGTGGAGATGCTAATGACGGTGTTGTTTCGCAGGCCATGAGGAAAGGTCTTCTGGATGTGCTTCCAAAGAATGCTCTAGAAGATCTGACGGCAGAAGACTTCAGACTGCTGGTCAACGGCTGTGGAGAAGTCAATGTTCAGATGCTCATCAGTTTCACCTCTTTCAATGATGAGTCAGGTACGCATGTTGTACATTTGACTTTTGAGTCATTCTCTTTTAAAAGAGAAATTATAACTTTCTTTTTGAGTTCATGTCTTCGTTCCTAACTGAGACTATCTTAAATAATTGAATAAAGATCTTAAAGAATAGTCATTTTTCCTCAAATGACCTTGTTAAAAAGGTCCCTTCGTGAGACCATGTTTTTTGTTCTTGCCTTCTGTAAACAGCTGTATTTGTTTTATAACAATGTTATATATTGTTCCCATGCAAAACCTCATCTCTATTAAATGTTAAAAGCTTTACTGGGTATCATTTGACATCAAGTTTTTAAAATTTGGTAATTTTGTCCAAAACATTCATATCATTTCTTAACAAATATCTATTTTGGTTTTAATTTGGTTCCTGCAGGGGAGAATGCAGAGAAGCTGCTGCAGTTCAAACGCTGGTTTTGGTCCATCGTTGAGAAGATGAACATGACCGAGCGACAGGACCTGGTAGGAAGTTTATCATCTTCATCGCTTTGAATGGTTCATGTAGCGCAGATTTTTACTTCGTGTCTGTGTTACGTGTGCAGGTGTACTTCTGGACCTCCAGCCCGTCTCTGCCGGCCAGTGAAGAGGGGTTCCAGCCAATGCCCTCCATCACCATCCGCCCGCCGGACGACCAGCACCTGCCCACCGCCAACACCTGCATCTCCCGCCTTTACGTGCCACTCTACTCTTCCAAACAGATTCTCAAACAGAAACTTTTACTCGCCATCAAGACCAAGAACTTCGGTTTTGTGTAGTCGAACGAAACGCGTTTCATCGTTGTGTAATATTACTAGTTCCATTTTTGTAGATTTATCTTTTGTCTATACAGTTTTATGAAATTAAAAAGTGCTGTCTCGTCCCCGGCAGTCATTTGTTTGGTCTGCGTTGCAAACGTAGACGTCTTGTTCTTATTTTCTTTTTTTTATTTCTGTTATAATAAAACAACATAACAACATTCCTGCATCGGCTTTTGTTAAGTTGAAGCCCTGCAGCCTCATTGGTTTGAACTGTAACTTCCCGTGAATTTGGCCCGAAGGTAAACGGTCCGCCAAACCCCAGCCAAAGACGACAGCGAGGAGTATTTAAAGAAAAAGAAAAGGTTACACTGTGATTATTTTATTTGATTTTTTCCTGCCCTAAACATAAAATTACTATCATTGAGAGTTCACTGCTGCCTTTGTGGAAAATCATTTTTTCTTGTATAGAGGGAGTGGGGAATTTCAAAATAAACTTGGATGCAAACTAGTGTCACGCTGCTTCTCTCATCATTCTGACTGACTTTATATTACACTAATGTGTGTTTGTGTCAGTATCTGAACCCCTCGCTAATAACAATTTCCTTTAAGAAGTCTTTGCTTAAAACAGGAGTGAGATTTCGATGCCTGTGCTCAATGTTTGCATTACAGACGAGTTTGTTTTGTGTTTTTGCTAAATGACAATTTCTTGAATTAAGTTGTAAATGGAACTCTGCACTTTTGGACTCTCGAAAGTTTCCTGAAAAATCTGTGATCGTCTCTAAAACTGGGATTAAAAAAAAGACGCTGGCCTGCACTGTTTTATAAGCAACAAATGTAATTATTTCCACATTAATATAATCCCCAGCCCTCAAAATATAGCTGCACAGGACCTGTTTGAAAGCAACTTATGTTGCTTGACATTGCTTTGGGTTTGGACTTTAGCAAGATGTTTATCCCAACTTGTTTCTGTTGCAAGAACACTGAAATAAGAGAACGCTATATGGCTGCATTTATAAATAAATTATAAATAATAGCTAGAAAGATGAAGTATTGTTTACTGTTATTTTGTGTTAATGCATAGACTAGTGTTACGATCTTCTTAATAAGCGTTATTGGATGAATATATTGTTTATTTTCAAAAATCATTTTTTTTTTTTTTTAATTGTACAGTCTTAAGTAAAACTGCAGTTTGGTTGGTTTTTTTACAAAGTAATAACTAAAAAAAAAATGCAGTAAAACTTACTAATATGATTATTGAACATTTTTAAATGCGGAGTTAACTATAACTTTTTGCTTTTTCAATTTTTCTTTCAAAGTTATAAATTGCCAGTTTATATGCTAGTATAATTTTTTTGCTTTAATTTGAAACTGAAGAACTGAGTCTATGAGCGATCAAGGAGTCGAAAGAAAGAAACTGGAATGTCGTCACAAATCTTTACAGTTTTAGTTATTAGAAGTTTTTTCAAAGTTCTGGAAGGATGTTAAAAAAAACTGCTTGCATAATGATTTCATCTTGGATGTGAATATGAATTAAAGGTCCATAGTTGATCTAAAAACTAGAATTGATTTAATAACAGTTGCTAATACATTAGCTTCAGCAGTTATTTAAATACCAATGTTTTATTTTTAAAAATGTTGACAATCATAGAACTAAGATTAGCAAAAACATAAATGCATTGGACCTGTTTGAAAGCAACCGTTACTGCAAAAGATTTTTCATTATTTTTAACCTGCTATGATACTGAAGGACAGAAACAGGAGAATGCTATATGGCTGTATTTTAAATCTAAATAAAAAACGTTTCTGCTAATGTGGTTTCCACCAAACAGCTAAATGTTAAGCTTGCAACAAATGAGACATCACATTTAAAAACCGGTTTGAGTGTGCTGGTTTAAGCTTTACGTTTTGTCATGTCCATTTTAAATTTCTGTGATTTAAGCTGTTAGGAAAACATTTCAAAATGAGACACGCGTGCCAAAACATCTCGAATGCTCAAACCACTGATTCAGAATTCAGACATGAGAACGCAACATCATTCAGACTCATGTTTAATTTGCAATGACAAAAATATTACAATAAACAGATGCTACTGCCAACAGTTTGACAAAGTATCAAATCCATCAAAACCTTTCAGAAGACAAAGAGTAAAACTGGTCTTTCAGAGCAAATGCCAAATAAATCTTTAAAATCAAAACACAAACATGAAGAAAAAAAAATCTGTTGCTGCATCTGTTATCTGGACCTACAAAAATAAAAACATCTTTATATTGGATCAAAGTGAGAGGGGAACAGGTTTATACCTAAAACTGCCTTTGAAAACATAAACCTTTTGTATTCTTTCAAGTTGCATCAGTCGCTTTAAACGTGAGATTAAAGAACTCAGCTGGAAGAACAACTTATAAAAATCGAAATCCAAAAAACAAACAGATGAGCTGCATGATGGGTTCAGTACACATACGCACACATGATACGGTATATAAAAGCAGAACGTGATATTCAGATGCATTAACGGCCTCCAGACTTTCGTCCGGCCCACGACCTGGAGCGTGAACGGGAAGCGGAGCGAGAGGCAGAACGCCCGCGGCTCTCTTCCTCACGAGGAGCTGTGGTGGAAATTTGCACGTCTTCTGCGGGGGCACTGGGACTTCTGGATTGGGAACGTGATCTGCGGTTCTTGTACTTGGAATCCTGGGAAGGAGTGTGTGATGTGGATCGATGGTGCCGACGGCTGCGATCATGTGATCTGTGTCTGATTGAAAGAAAGAAAATGACTGTGATTTCCCTTTCATACGAGTTCATATGCACAGAGAAACATTTGCATTGACTTTTTATATTTAAGAAACAATGTAATGCCTCGATCTGAAGCGACATCGTCATTCAAGTATGAACAACTTCACAGTATTTTCCAAAATGATTATTCCTCTGTTATGCATGGCATGTATTATATCAGTTGCGCCCTTCATCTTTGATGCTTTAGTCCAGCATTTGCTTTTAAATAAACCTTTAGAAATGTAAATGAAGATTTAACAATATGTGAAATCAAGCAGAACTGAAAACCCGTTTGGTCAAATATTTGATGTGTCAAGTTCACTTTACCTGTCATTATCTCGGCTTCTGCTCCTGCGATGTCTGCCAGACCGAGAGCTGTTCAAACAACACAGTAAAATCACAAATCATTACGTGATCTGACAATGTTTGGTGAATCTCTGAAGAACAAAACAAGTCATTTATTCTCCAAGTTGCGTAAATAAGAAATCAAAAGTAAACAAAAATCCCAAAAGAAATCAAAAGACAAAGAACTACAGATTTATTATATTGAACAATTTCGTTTTGACAGCATTAAACGCTAAAGAAATGGTTGAAAACCCCCATCAGACTCACTCTCTGGGACTTCCTGATCTGCGTCCACGGCGATCATAAGACGGACTGCGAGATCTGCTCCTGCCGTAACTGCGACTGCGTGATCGTCTGCGCCGGCCGTCTCTGTCGTCGCGAGGAGAGTGCTCTTTTGTTTTCATCTGACCGGGAGCTGCAGGAATTATAACTGCATTCAATACAAAAGATTCAAACACACACAAGAACATTTATCATCAGAAATCCCATCATACTCTTTCTGTCTCCTTGCGCAAACTGAATCTCGATCTGCCGTCCACAGACCCACTTTCTGTCCAGGTTATGCAGGGCGTCTTCTGCGTCTCGCACATCCTCAAACCTGCTCGGCTGTTAAGGCTTTGCTTTTCAAACATGCATGGACTTCTCAACAACAACAACAACAACAACACCTACCCACCCACCAGAATACAAACATTCATCAATGATTCAAAAGAAAATATTCGGGGTTATCGTGATGATCGGCAAGAGGGAAAATCATGTTTGATGAATCACTCTGAAATGATGAGATAGCTTGAAAACAAAGACAGCTACAGGGTTGAGTCGGACAGGGGCGTACAGAAGTCATGGATTGGAAAACTTCCTTTGATTACGTCAAGAAATCACGTGCTCTTGTAATGGTAGGATACAACATTAAGACTTGTTACCTTTAACATGCTTGACCTTTGACCTTGAGCTTGACCTTTATTCTCTTTAACCACCTCCGAGAAGGACTTGGGGATGTTGTGTGCCCAATAACCTTTAGTCTTTTCCTCTCTTTGGTCAGACCGAGGCCTTGACTCCAATTTTGGTCCCCTTTGAATCTTCAAGCTTTAACTTTCTCTTTATTCTTTCTTTCTCCTTTTCACTTTGTCTTGAATCTACTCTACATCGGCCCTTTCAAATATTCTCTGTAGGGAGGGTCTCCAGAACTGTATGTCTTTATATTTTCTGAGACAACAACAGAGGAAATATCGGTTAGGAGACAACGGCCACAATTATCACCAAACATCTGACATTCACGGCCACGTCCCGCAGCATCACTTACTCACCGTCGCCGGCGTGACACGCTTTCGTTTGCATTCGAACTATTTAAAGCGCTACTTCCAGCGTTTGTCACGTGGGTTTCTGTAAAGGTTTACAGTGTTTACTTCTCTTTACACAAAGGATATTGTACGTATGCAAATCCTCTTGGTCGTCGTGAATAGAAGTCAACAGGAATGTAGACATCTACTATAGGTCCATAACGACCAAACTCACGACGCAAATCCTCTGGCCTAAAGCACCATGAAATAACAGTACATTGATTTGACATGAGTTCTCCCAGAATGCTCGGACAACTTCATAGAACTTATAACAGGAACAGGTTTCAAACATTCATTCTGAAAACGGAGAGCTGCTTGGTTCGAGGCTCACAGGTGAATTCTTTTTAATGCACACACACACATATATATATATATATATATACACAGTTACGCACAATTTGTGTATAAGAATCAATTCTAGACATTGAAATGATTGATACTGTAATAAAAATTGAAGAAATGCGTCATTTTCTACTATGAAAAGTCAATGGTGACCATATTTGCGTGAACTATACCTTTAAATCTGAACTGTAGTAAAATTCATTGATACTGTCATGTTTTTACTATTTACTACAGTTTATCAATTCAGTATACCAATTATTAAACTATACTACAATAGTAAACACTACAGTACTTTTGTTTAGTATGTAACATATTTGTTAGAACTACACTAAAATTTTTGTTTTTGCATTTTAATTCAATTTTCATGTATTCAAATGATTAATAGCAACAGTTTCCCTCCTTTTTAATTCACGAATGTCAGTTTTACTTTGAAAACTCTCAAACCAGAACACATTTAATCCTGTAAATAAAATGTGTTATTAATATCAAATTACGCAGTAAAAAACACGCAAATCATATATTCTTTTAACCTTTCCTTATGTTAGCATTAGCGATTAGCATAATCCGAGCTGCTGCGAGAAACGCCACGAGACTCGCAGTTCATCGATTCAACTTTACGAATGAATTACACATGCATGTCGATGCATATGACTAATTTACCTCAAATACTACAGTAAATGTAGCATATGTGTGCGTTTTAGTGAGAATGTATTGCAGCAGATTTTATGAGGCTGTCTCGCGCGAGCTCATGGTATATATGATGGTATGCCCTCAGTAGTGCACACTGACCTGCTCTCGTCAGAGATGTTTCTGATGAACAGTGATGTATTTGGAGGTCTCATGTATCTCGCCATGATGAAACTAATGCGTCTCCTCGAAATCTGTTTGCCCCACGGAGTCGGACACTCAGCGCAGGCCGCAGTTCGCCTCAAAATGTGCTCGCGTCACGATTAAGCGCGCCACTGCCAAGCGCATGCGCATGCGCACGCACGAACGACCTAGTGACGTCATTAGACTTCCGTAAGAAAAACGTCTTATTATAAAGGCCTATTTAATATTATTTTTTTTTAATATTTTATTTTGTGTAATTTTTTATTTATATAATTATTTGTATTTATTTATTTGTATTTATTAAAGGCTGTATCAACACCAATACATTTGCTCATTATTTGTATTATATTATGGCTTACATGTTTGTATTGATTTTTGTATAATAAAAAATAATTAAAAAAATAAAGGCCTATTAAAATATGATATTTTGACATCATTATTGACGTTTTTCCTTTTCATTATTTTTTTATACTAATGATTTGGGTTATACACGTTATCTATTCAGTACGGTTAATGTTAATCATTTTTTACATTTACCTTCAATGAAAAAGAGGCAAGGGATTGAATATTTTGTATGCTAAATGTTCATAAGCATTTTGTTTAAGATTTTAAAAACATTTGACAATCCTCTGGACTTAATCATTTTAAATGAATTCCTGTGTTTGTAGTTCTACCTAAATGTGTTCACTTGAAAACACTTGTAATATTCGGCTTCATATTAAACCGTAACTAACACAATTAACAAATACACACAGGATTTTGATAAATCAGGGATTTATTTAAATAGCAGGTGAAATCTTTATGAAATGTTCGTTTCACGCCTCAGATCTTTTTACTCTTTCTGATCATGGTGGTTCCTCCGACTGTCAATGCCTGAAAACACAGAAACAAAACAAAACTGTTACAAAGGCTTTGACAATAGAACTATTAATGACAATTAATTTATTTAATAAAGAACATATATACTTTAGAAATGTGAAAATGTTGTAAATAACTAAATATTTACAATAAAAACTACATATGAGGGTCTTGCTGTGTAGATGCAGCAAGTCTGGAAACAAAACAATCAACACAAAAAAAAACACACACAAAGCTAATACAACTCAAATGATGGAGAAATGCTATTTGAATGTAACTGTAAGTGCAGACCAATGACAGTAGATGTAAAATACAGCAGATACTGCAGATCACACTTGTTTTCGAAGGATTCACAATAATTGCGATTATCTGAAATCATTGCAATGAGACGATTACGTAATAATTGTGACAGCCCTAGTTGTATGCACACAGAAGACTGGGGCTAGTTGTCACACAGGTTACTCCAGTCAATATTTTATAATGTACAAAACCAATGCTAGAGTTCTGTAGCTCAGTGGTTAGATCATGGCGCTCGCATGGCATCTGCCAAATGTGTAAATGTAAATGTGGAGAAAACAAACATTTGTAAATTAGACTATTGCCTCATTTACACACACAAAAAACCCAACTAGCCCCGGTCTCCCTATATTGTCAGTTATACTGGGACTATGGGATTGTGGGTGTCATGTGAACTGAGATATAATTCATTTGGGGTTTATGAAACAAGCAATCTTTGGTCTTATTAATGTACTACATGTTCCCGAGTAAGTTAAACTGGTTTGAGAGTTTTATAATATTTTATTTTATAAGGCTATATTTAACTTTATGTACTAGAGCCCTGCTTTATATGTTTGACTAAAGGTTATGTTTGTGGTTCTTTTCTGTTCTAAATTACCAAAATGAGTGAGTCCATGTTCTTTGGTGAAACAGATTCGATCATGCGGCACTAACCGGTGTATCTTGTGTAACTAGCCCCGGTCTCCCTATGACAATGTCAGTTATAGTGAGACTCTGGGGTTGGTTGTGATGTGAACTGAAGTGTTGAGCACAAACCTCAATCATCTCGCCTCCCTTGATCTCCTGGATGTGAGAGAATCGATCTGTGTTACACACCAGCTTTCCACCGTCCAATTTGACGATGCACTGAACCAGAAAGAGCGGAACATGAGTCTGGAGCCGCGCGCGCGCGCACGCACGCAATCACACGCACGCACGCACGCGCGAACCCCTCCTCTATCACACTGAACGCAAACACTGTACTTTTGTTGTAGGGAAACTATTACAAAAATGTAATAATAAATCATTTATGCTTTTAATTTAAATGTATTTTACCGGATTAACATTCACAGTCCTGGGAGCCTAAATGTATATGCAAAATAATGATTTGATATTTGAGGTCACTTATTTATAGGCATAGATTATAGCTGTGGACAGAATGAAGATATATCGCTTTACGTCTCTTCTCAAGAATAAATGAACACCATTGCGGTCAATTACATTACACTGAAATCCATTTCATTAACTGTAAAAGTGAAATTTGACCGGATAAGATTTATGAGTACATATATGAGATGTACTCAGTAGATTTGATTCAGTTTTTTTACCTTGAAAGAGGAATCAAATATAATAATACATTTAAATTCTTTAAGTCCCTTATACAACTAGATCATTTTTGAGATTTATTTCACCTTCAGCTTCTTGCCGTCCATGGTGTTGATTTCAGCTTCTTTGCCGATGGTGAAGGAGTTAGTGACGGATTTTCCAGGAGTCTTGGATGTGATTGTGAAGTCATTGCCGTTTTGTTGGATTTCTGTCACTGGTTTGACATCCTTGGCCAGTTTAATGACGTCTTCGGGTAGTGCTGCGAGAAAAGAAACACACACGAGTGATCTTCATTCCTAGCTTATACAAAGTAAAAAGAGAATTTAAATGAAATGATATCAGATCGAGTTGAGAACTTACAGATGGCTCTGAGGAACTCTTCATAATTCTCCTGAGCGTACACCTGCCATGTTCCGTTGAAGGCCATATCTGCTGTGATCAAACCTCTCGGCCAAAAGCCTCAGACAGCTTTGAGAAACTAAAGGAAATGTGAAGATGATGTCCATCCACCCCAGTACTTATACATGTAAGAGAGAGGGCGCTCGCTCATTCATCAGATTAATGATTGACAGTTTCTCTCTGTTTGAACAACCATGAGTTCACTAACATCATTTGTGGAGTAATGTTGGAAGCAGACGGACATTTTTCATCCTGAGATCATATATTCACTTCACAAATTCTGTCATCATTTATTCCCCCTCATGTGTTTCTTCAGTCGAACACAATAGAAAATATAATAGGTTTTGCGGAAGTCAATGGAGTTCAAGTAATCTTACAAAGAAAACATGCCCATCATTTGTGATCATGTTATTTAAATACATGGAAGTGTTTTTGCAGGTCCACATTGAATCTGTGACATTCACTGCATCTTCTTCTAAACAGAGACAACAACTTCTCTCAATAACTAATCAAATGCTCTGAGTTACATTTAACAGATTTTACAGATTTAACATTAGAATATGACTGACTTTCAACCAAATTGATGACTCCATCTGGAGCCTGTATATGTTTGCAGAACACACAACATGGATTCTAAAATCACATCATTTCATTTAGTTTTTTACATTTTGTGAAAAGAATCCGATGAAATGAAGTTAGACTGTTTAAACATATAACAGGTTAATGACACTGTGGACTGTTTGCTTTCTACCTCCTCTGGTTGCACAACAAACATGAAACCGATTATTATTATGAAATCTCAGAGGCTCATATACACACACTTAAAAATCACTGTTCTTACAATAAACTGTTGTTATAAATATATATACCGTATACATACCGTACTGCAGTTAAACATTATACAGTAGTTATATATTCTATACTGTACTACAGTTCTATATAGCACACAGTTGTTGTATATAATATAATGCACTCCAGTTATATATTCTATACAGTACTGCAGTTATATAAACTATACTGTATTTATAGATTCTATATGGCACCACAGTCATATGTGCTATACCGTACTCATAGATTCCATACCGTACAGCAGTCACATGCACTATACTGTACTTATAGATTATATACCGTACTGCAGTCATATGCACTATATTACACTGTACCACAGTCATAAGCACTATACTGTACTTATAGATTCTATACTGTACACTGTACCACAATCATAAGCACTATACCGTACTCATAGATTCCATACCGTACAGCAGTCACATGCACTATACTGTACTTATAGATTATATACCGTACTGCAGTCATATGCACTATATTACACTGTACCACAGTCATAAGCACTTTACTGTATTTATAGATTCTATACTGTACACTGTACCACAATCATAAGCACTATACCATACTCATAGATTCCACACTGCACCACAGTCACATGCACTATACAGTACTCATAGATTCCATACTGTACTGCAGTCACATACACATACTGTACTGTAACTTAAAAGTGCCTACATACAAAATGATCTTCACACTCCGAATTTGCCGAACACTTTTATTTGTTGTTGGTTTTCTTCATTACCATTGAAATAAAATTAAGTGAAACGAAAATAAAGAAACGTTTACAATTCGTTCAATTGCACTTGAATCTGTAAAATGAAAGCAAATCACAAACCAAATAAAGAAACCAAACACACCAAAAATAAACCCTTCAATGTCTTTTAAAATCAGGGACAGATAAATCATTAATACTGTTAATACAGACTCCTAAAGCACCATATGAGATATATGTACTGATAATTAATAACACTGTCATTGGGACAAATATATATGATATTTTTAATGCAGAAAATGTATTTATGAATGAAATGTGCATTGAGTTCAGATTCTATTACGTGGAATTTTGAAGTGGCCGATTTATTTTCTTGTAGGTGTAATAAATAAAACATATTATTTTTTGCTGCAACTCCCATGTAAGGTGTCTCTGTTTACATTTCCACTGCATCCGCTCGAGGCTTTTCACCGTGTTTATACACACTGACCGTCACCAGAACCGCCTGCGATCCGAACTTATTGCGCACAAAGATGCTGTAGTTGCCCGAGTCGTCCATGGTGACGTGGTTTATGGTGAGGGTGGAGGACTTGTTGTCGTGTGTGATGTTGTATTGACCGCTGGAGGTGAGCTCTCGATCGTTCTTTAGCCAGAACATCTCTGGTGCCGGATCTCCATCGGCGAAACACGTCAAACACAGAGACTACAGAGACAAACACAGCCAGTGTCAGACTGACCCGGATATAACATACAGCTCTTATAGCACAACACACATTTACCTTATCTTCCATTATAGCCACGACATCAGGAAGACCTTTTGTGACTCTGGCTCGATCTGTCAGAAAGAAACATTACAATGAGGTCTGTAGTGTATGTTACTGTACACATAACTGAAGCCTTTTCTGAGACAAATACTTACTTTTCTCAGCAAACTCCACCTGCCTGTAATAAAATAAATCAACAAATACAATATCATCATTATTTACTTACCAAACATCCCAATATTTCAAGCAATGTTCATTTCAGTAAATGAGTAGTATACTGACTACTTAAATGTGCAAACAGTCACAGCAATATTTTCACGTGTATAAAATATGTAAAATCAATCGGAATAATTATGTCTGTGAACGGATTATAGTTCATAATTTTAGAAATACTTTTATTTTGCATCTTTAACACATTTTTGTTCAAAATGTAAACTTGCTAAATGTTAAAAAGAGGGGGTACTAAAAACATAATTTTCACTTATTTTACATTATTGTAGCACTTCTTTTTACAGTCTGTGCCGAACAAAATCTTTGTTTGGACCTCAGGGTTATTAAAGTTAACCAATAAATCAAATAAAATAGAGACCCAAATATTATTTTATAATAACAAATTATATAAGAAAATTCAATACAAAATTACATTTAAATGTATTTATTTCAAAGCAACTTAAAAATTAATTGCTAAATAAACTAAAATGAGTTGTAGACATTAAAATTATTAACTTCAAATAAATAAAAACTAAACAAAAAACTAAAATATTATATATTTATTTATTCCAAAGCGACATAGAAAAACAAATAGAAATTAATTTATTTAATTAGAATAAATGTAATTATTATGTAAAGTATAAATTAAAAAAATTATATATTTAAAAAAACTAAAAAATTATATATTTATTTATTCCAAAGCTACTTAGAAAAACAAATAGAAATTAATTTATTTAATTAGAATAAATGTAATTATTATGTAAAGTATAAATTAAAAAAATTATATATTTAAAAAAACTAAAAAATTATATATTTATTTATTCCAAAGCTACTTAGAAAAACAAATAGAAATTAATTTATTTAATTAGAATAAATGTAATTATGTAATTATTATGTAAAGTATAAATTAAACTTGTGTAGCAACATAAAAAAAGAATAAAATGACTAAATTACATAAAAATATACTACAAATAATTCATAAATCTACAATAAAAAACTAAAATACTCTGTGGTCATTGTGCGTCGTAACATTTTGCAAATATGTTTTTTGCTCAAATAGTAAAATCACACAATAAATAAGGTAAAAAAGCATTTTTACAATCAGTGGGCAAATGGAAAGTCAAGACAAGAGCATTGCATTATGGGATACAGCAGAAAGAGTGTGGAGAAGAAATTTGGAAGAAACACTTAATTCTTTACATGTGGATTTAATCATCAAACACTTTATAAACTGATGCAGGTTAAAGGTTTTTTACTTACTTCAGTCTCTGATGTTCCAACAAAGCATCTGCAAAAGCTACAGAAGAAGAAAGATGTTAAAATCACACGTGATGCTTGATTTTAGGCAGATTCATTTTCCTTTGCTCACCTTGTCCAGACAGATCCAAAGATCGGCTGTGTGTCTCCTGACCGTCAAACATCTCCAGCGTGTACTTTCCTTTATCATTTTCACTGGGGTTGAAAATCTCAATCCAAACCTTCTGCATACTGCTGCCGATACTCGTCCTTTCCTGCTGGTCAATTCTCTTCTCTCTGTCATATCAAAAGAGTTATCGATACATGAATAAAACAACAACTAACTGGTAGTTAAACAGAAATCATTTATAATAGCACAATAGCGACACATTCCACGTGTTAAATATAAAAATATACACATGATGAATGATCAAAGTTGAAATGTAGAAATGAATGTGGATAGTTTATTCCTGATCATTTGCTCTGGGTTTAGTACACGACTCACTTGAAGTGCCAGCTGGTTGTCATATAGTTTAGATAATATTTGAGAGCGCAGTAGAGCTTAAAGCCCTGAGCAGTGCACTGAATTCTGACCGGTCCAGCAGAGAGCGCTGTTGAGTGACAGAGAACGAGAGAGAAACTACTGACATCATTTATTAAGATGATATCATAATGCTGTTATAGTTTCATGATGAAATCATGGACGTACCGCACTGTTTACTCAGCTTCTGCATGAGTCGCTCAAATTCTGAGAAACACAAACAAAATATCATGTAGATACTTAATATACCTTCAGATGTCCACCGCAGGGTGTGAATTATGGAGTCTAACAACGCAATATCACGGCGAAATCGTAAGTATTTGCTAATTCGTATATCTCAGTCGTACATTTTGCTTTCGCACAACAGGTGTAGAGACGGGCCTTCAGTATTGCTTAACCGTACGACTCACAACGTATGAATTCATACGAATTAGTCACCTCGAATAATACTTACGACTTCCCGTGAGATCAAGTTGAGTCTAACCAGAGTTTCAACACATTTCAATAACCACAATAATGAGAAGTTTTCCACTTGCTATTAAACAAACACTTAAATCTGTCTGAAGAGATAAACATAGCAACAGTGTGATGCTGAGCTCCTCCGGTTTGACCGAACATGTCAAGTACGCACAGTTTAATACAATACAACAACACACACTACCAGACAAAAGCATACCTTGAATATGTTTATGTTCTTAAAAAAGTCTTTATATAAAGCCTTGAAAAGAAATGACTTTTCTAGGAACAATTGTGCCTAAATTTCATGTACAAAATGAAGTAGAAAACATGTTTTGGCTGTACAGTGTCCAGCACATATGAGAACATATAAAACATCCCATGATTTACATTTACATTTACATTTAGCAGACACTTTTATCCAAAGCGACTTACAGAGAGATTAGGAAGCAATAAAGCGATACGTCATACTACCTATTGATAGAAAGAGAGAGAGGGTTAGTATATTAATGTATATTTTTTTAGATTTAGGTATTGGGTAGGATTAAAGGATGTAGAATAAGGCATTAATATGTGCTTTATACATACTAATATAAAACTAAGTAGTTAATAATGAATTTGTGAACCTTAATATAAAGTGTAAACATATATTTTTTTATTATGATGCACCTGCTGAAGGTGAAAAGAATGATATGCAGAACTGTAGTTTAAGTTTACAGCGACTTTTGTGCTACATATAGAATATAACATATAAACACAGCACCAAATATGCACAAATAATATTCTTCCATCAAGACATTATAATCGAGGACCAGAACTTTTAATAATCCACAATAAACAGTGTGTGTGATAAAATCATCATCATTCTCACCATCATCCAGCAGCTTCAGCAGACTCTCATCTTCACCTCTACTGTCTGACACCACAACTCTGTACATACCTGCTTCTTTCCTCGTCACCTGAACAATTCACACGACAAACACCATCAACACAATATACACAATCAACACAATGAACACAATGAACACGGGTCACTGACGGCAGATTCAACTCTGCACTTATGGACCTAACTAAGAAACGGTCGGAAGACTTGAGGATGTATTATAATCTCCTGCAGGAAATCAGAAGTCATGTTTATGTTATAAAATCATATGTGACCCTGGATCACAAAATGGGTTAATTTTTGGAAATTGAGATCTTTACATCATCTAAAAGCTGATATAAATAAGCTTTCTGTTGACGCATAGTTTGTTGGGATAGGACAATATTTGGAAACTCAGGAATCTGAGGGTGCAAAAACAAATCTAAATATTGAGAAAATGGCCTTTAAAGTTGTCCAAATGAAGTCCTTAGCATATTACTCACAAAAATAAAGTTTTCATATAAATACAGTAGGAAATGTACAACATATCTTCATGGAACATGATCTTTACTTCATATTCTAATGATTTTTGGCATAAAAGATAAATGGCTCATTTTGACCCATACGATGTATTTTTGGCTTTTACTACAAATGTCCTCGTGCTACTTAAGACCGGTTTTGTGATCCAGGGTCACAAATACTATCACCCTTACAAGTAACACACTTATAATAAAAGAAAACTGTGTCTCTGGAGGTTTAAAAGCAGAAATGATTTCAGTTAAACCGATCTTTGTGATGTGATGATTGTACCTGCGGCACGATGAACGTACTGACACCTGTCGGCTCCAGCACAGCCTGCGTGAGCTCAAGTCCATCTTTAAACCATTTTATCTTTGTGTCTTTGTTCATGTTGGTGACCTGCAGTCATGAACACACTCAGACATATATTTAAAATAAACCTGTTATAACTCGTACATCCAATCCTGTTTGGAACCAGCGCGTTTGGAACGACTGAACAATAACACGTTTTCTTATAAATGTCAATACAGATCAGTGATGGAATATCATACCTTGCATTTCATGATCATTTCACAGTCTGGGGTCACCGTCCATGATAAATATTCCTCAAAATGTGGACCTTGTATGGCAGAAAGCAGAGAAATGTGTGTATTTAGCTCTGCAGTATTTGACCTGAACTCAAACTCAATAATATATATTATTTTTACTATAGTTTAATTATTTGTATCCATTCAGTTTTTTGACCACAAGATATGAGACATGAAATATTTGTTGTTTTGAAAGTGACACAACTTCTGTGAGAGAACAAGCTAAAAAATCATTCGAAATGGTCAAAAAAAAAATCTTAAACATTAATTTACAACAATATGATATAAAAGTCCACTTACCCGATTTTCTCTTCCAGTTCCGTCTGTTGGCTTCAGATCTGGACAGAGCGTCCTGGAACGCTGATAATAGCATAATGAAACAGAGAATCAACACTGAATCTGAAGAAATCTTTACATACTTTGACAGAATTTGCCTTTATTTATAATAATGATTTATTCAACTTATATTAGCTTTATTTTGCAAAAAGAAGAACTGTATTCTTATGTGACATACTCTTTTCCACAAAGACAAGTGTGAACTGGTTCTTGGCGCGTCCGTCTTTGAACTGGGCGGTGTAGGAGCCCTCGTCCTCTTTAGAAAGCTGATCAAACATGATCTCCACGAGACCCTTTGCCTTGTCAAAGTTAATCTTACGGGCCTGCACGACACACAGAGCTTTATAAATATCAGTATCAAAAGAATGAGAGATGTCACATTGAGTGCTTTAGCTCATTGGAAGGGAAAGATCACCCTATAAACACATACAAGTTAAGGGAAGCTGCTGTTTTTATGCACAATATTGTTTACATAGTTCAATGCTGTGTTTTTTTAAATCATTGAAATCAGATGAGATTTACCAGATGAGAAACCTTTTAAGATTTACATTAAATTACATTTATGCATTTGGCAGATGCTTTTATCCAAAGTGATTTAGTTGCCCAAATCTGAATTGCATGGATTCTTAAATCAGTGTGAAGAGTAAAATGTCTTTCAGACATCAGATCAGATCACTAGGTGTTCGAGGAGAGAGTTTGTTACCGGTGTGCTGGAGATTTCTCTGTCATTCAGGATGAGACGGAGAGATGCTGCGTTGCTCAGAGTCTCAGTCTGAAGCCACAGACGGACGTGACCCTGCTCAGACACATCCACCTGCCAGCCGGACTTCAGAGCTATTACTGCGACACACAGACATGAGGAATAAATACACATTCAGCTTTAAATATCAATGTGAGAATGAGACTCATTTTCTGACGGTCTCACTTACGTGGGTTCCTCACATGCCAGCTCAGTTCTGTCAGTCTGTCCAAATCTGAAACACAACATTACACGCATGCATTTTACTCAACCAACATCAAGATATTGGATGTTTTCACTATGAAACACATCACACTGTACACTAGCGTAAAAGTTTTGGGACACCTGAGTTAATTTTTTTTTATTTTACTCATGAATAAAAAAACATTTGATCTGAGGTGTTTGCTTAAATATCTAAAATTAGTTTAGAAGACAAAAATATAATTTTCCAAACATACATGTTTTTTCATGGCAAAACTAACATTTGATTTAATAAAAATGTTTTTAAATGGATAACTTTGACTGAATAATGAAGAAAGAACAGCCAATAAGAGCACAGAATAGATAAAACTCCTTTAATATTGTTTATAAAGCATCTCAGGGTGCTTGAGAAAATTACATGAAAACATTTCTGCAAATCGAAAGGTGAAGATGATAAAATCTAACATGTTTTAATTAATTTTTCTTTTTTTATTACAACATAATTCCCATAGTTCCCTTTCATAATTTTGATGAGTTTATTATTATTTTAAAATGTGGAAAAAATATGAACACACAAGTGAGTAAGTGTCCCAAAACTTTTGACCGCTAGTGTAAGAGTAAGAATTTTCTGGTTGTGTTTGAATGTTTTACAGAATTGTTTTAATATATCAGTCGTACTGAAAAAGAAACGGCACAGAACTTGTAAAACATGGTGTAGGTCTAAAGGACATCTGTACAGATGAGTCAATGACTCATGATGATAAATGCTTGTGTCACGCTCTGAACACACGTGTTATATATCAGGTCTGATGCTGAACAGATGCACAGGGTGTGAATGTGATGATGTGTTTACCCTCCGCGGTGAAGGTGAAACTAGAGGAGACATCCGGGTGTCCGCTCAGCTCCACTGTATACAAACCCAAATCCTGCTGCGAGGCGTCAGTGAAGGTCAAAACACACCTGTGAGACACACGTGAGATTTATAGATTAAAAAATCTAGTGTATAATACACCCAGAGGAAAATGTTGAGGTTGTTCTTTCAGCTCGGGAGTTCTCAGTCGTGTCTCATTTAAGTATCAACTTAGTCTCAGATTTTTTGTGTATTGTGTTCGAGAAATAAAGAGAAACAAATGAGACAGTAATTGTTGAAACACATGAAGAATCTGGAGGTGTAAGTGAATGTAGATTGTAGATGTCAAATAATCTGGATTTGATGAGAAATGTTTGAGTTCATATTGAGATCTTCAATAATATTAATTTGACAAATCTGATCTCAGTTTGAGACATTGTTGAGATCTCTACTGACACTCTAATGGAGATATCTGTGAGATATCTGACTCTTTTTTTCAGGAGAAATATCTGAGACGCAGACGAGATTTCAGCAAATTGTATGTAATCTCAGTGATGTCTAGGAGAAATAACTGAGATGTTAAAGAGATCTCATTTGTGATATTATTTGTAGTAATTTTCGCAATTTTTTTTTTGTGACTCAAACTCATGAGACATTTTGCAGTCACCTGTTGTTTTTGTTCTCCAGTCGAGCTCTTCCAGCATCGATAGCTTCGCTGTAGTTCTTATTCCACTTAAAGAAATCTCTTTCATCCGCATCAGGAGCTTCAAAGCTCAGGAAGATGAAGCCGTCATTATCAACTCCAATCTCAATCTCTTTGGTCCCTGTTGGCAGGAGAGAGTTTAAAAGCAGCTCGCTGTGAGATGGAGAAATGAAGTCATTATGCAGATGTTCAGGGATCTGACCTGCTTTAGTCTGAGCGTTCACCGGCTCTGAGGGAACTGAAGACATCCCGACGCCAGCGCTGTTCACCGCAGACACACGCAGACGATACGTCTGACCGGACTGAAGACCTGATACCTGATCATGCAAAACAAAACCAACATTGTGTTTTGGTCATAAATGACATGCGTTCTTTTTTTAAGATTTGTTCGCTGAGGTTGCTCAGTAATTTAAGTTTTAAAAAGACATTATTTTATTCTCACTGACCCTTAGAAAGAAATATTTTTTATCAAATGAATCAATAAAGGAATCATTTTAGGGAATCGAATGAAATGATTCAATCAATGGAATGAATCGAAACTGTCACTACTAGTAAATCAGAGACACAAAACGAACCTTTAAATGAGTTTCGGTCACTGGTTCCCTTGTCACGGGGGTCCAATCCTCAGACTCCGCCCCCTCACTGATCTCCACAATATACCCACTGATCTCTGATTGGCCCTTGTACAGAGGCTCCGCCCACAGCAGCACGACTGAGTTATGTCTTACTTCCCTGAACTCCTGATCATATGGACATCCTGCAAAACATCACATCAGTAAAGCGTGTAGTTTTATTCTAAACACAGGGAGATGACAGGAAACTTGGCACAATTTATTGCTGAATATCATTTGACAGCAGAGGTCACAGCAGTAAGAAACCAAACAATTTGACGAAATCATACTGGAAATATTAAGTTGAATAATATAATCTTTTACTCTTGAACGATTTTATTACCAGGCTCGGCCATAGTCCACGGCTCACACAGAAACATCTCACTCGGCTCTGAAGGTTTTCCAAGTCCAATGATGTTTGTGGCAAAGACCCGGAACTGATAAAAACTGCCTTCCTGAAGACCTGTGACCTAAAAAAAAACACATAAAAGAATTTACATTTTGTCAATGAGAAACACTTCACAAGTTTTCAACAATTGCTAGAGACCACATCTGTTGCACAAAAAGTGAAACTCCTTGTGAAAATGACTTGTAAGTGTGCTGTTAGTATACTTCTTTTAAACTAAAAATATTATACTTTTTGTCTACACTGTATGTACTTCTCAGAAAAATATATGATATACTTTAACTTTGCTTAAGTATACTTAAAAAACATAATGAAGTATATTAAATTGTTGTTAGGGAAAAATAGAAGATAAGAGTCTTTTAATTGAAATGTAGTATAGTGTGAGAATTCAACATGTTGCTATCAAGTATCTACAGATGAGGATAGAAAAAACATCTTTAAAACCCATAAAACTGTCAAAAGAGACTATATATTATTAAAGGTGATGTTTGATATTTTTATACACCATTCATTGGTGGGTTCCCCAAAATAATAAAAACATTGCAGGTTTAAATAATACAAATTCTGTCATCATTTATTCTCCCCACGTGTTTGTAAATCTGTATGTGAGTCTTTCTTCAGTGGAACACAACAGAAGATATTTTGAGAAATGTGGTTTTGTGTTCATGTCAATGGAGTTCAGTGTTTGATTATCAACGTTCTTCAAAATATCTTCTGTTGTGTTCTGAAGAAACATGATGACATGAATTTTCAGTTTTGATTCACTGGAAACTAGATACGTGTATAACACACAGAGGTTTTATTCATCAGTGTGGCCGGATGCATTGATCTGATGCCTGATGTCAAGATTGAGAGGCATTTAGTCTGAGAAGCACTTATCTGATAAACACTCAGTTTGTGTGATGTAGACAACTGACGAACACAAGTGGTCAGCTGGTCACATGTAATTGGGATTAGATTTAGAAACACGGTCATCCTGAAGCTTTACTATTGGATCCTCTTATTAAATCACAGGCTTTGAAGCTCTGAATGCTGGGATAGAGAGAGTCCACTAGATGGCACACATCCGTCAGGCCGCTCTCATGAGAACTGAAGGCATTTCTAAAGGTAATGAGGTTGGGCAGGTGTCATGCCTCTCTGACCGCTCAATGAGACGCACGGAAATCATTAACATTACATTCACATGCAATGAACACGGAGCGCTCGCAAAGATCAATGCATTCTCATTGACATAATGCACATCGACTCATGCATTGAATGAATTGTAAAAAGCAACCTCTAAAAAAGCTCTTTGTTTAGAGGACGTGTTAATAGAAAGAGACATGATGATGACGTCACAGCGGACGTCTCAGTCCAATAGAGGGCACTCACGCCTAAACAGAGTCTATAAATCAAAACATGATGTTATATTGTTGGTCTTCTGCAACAAATGGTGAGAGACAGCAGATGTTCCTCCACCTCAGGAGGGCAAACTCTATCTAACAATTTTATTTTATTATTAATATATTTGATTAAGTAAATAAAATAACAAACAAATAAATAATACTATATACAAATAAACAAATGATAAAATAAATATGTTTGCTCACACATAAAACCTATTTAATGTTTGTTCATTATTATTATTTGAATATTTAATGCCACATCAGCAACAAGAGGCAAAAATTCCTTCTTCACACTAAACCAAATTTAAAAAAGGGTAAAAATCTTATTTGTTATTTTAATTGGTATGTATTTTAGAGTTATTATAGTTTTATTTAGCTTATATGTTGTTTAGTTAATTTTATAGCAATTTTGTTATATGCTTTTGTCATTATATTATTTATTTGTTATGTTGCTAAATAAGCAATAATAGTTTTTATTATAATTTTAGTGGCTTATTTCAGTTTATTTCTGATTCCATTTTTTGTTAAGTTTAAGTCTTTCCAATAATGTTTAGGTCAATATTTTATTGGATTTCAATATACAGAAACATTTCAAAGTTTTACTTTTAGTAAACTAAAATATGCGTTTGATCCGTTTTATACTTTAATGTAAAAAATTGGCTCATCTGAGGTTTTATAAATGTATCAACAGGTAAATGACAAAACTCCAAATGAAACATTTAGATGCAATAAGTTAATATAACATTTGACCTTGCACATTCTGTCTGTGACGGGTTTGATGTTGACCTCTCTCCAGGTGTCCTGAGACTTCTGCCTCTCGTCCAGATAGTATCCACGTACAGGGTCTCCTCCGTGATTGGCTGGGGCTCTCCAACCAATCAGCATCTGGTCTCCTGTGCAGTTCAGTACAGTGATGGCTGATGGACAAGAAGGAACGTCTGCAGTGACAGAAGGTCAAAGGTCACACATTAGAAGCCTTTCAGTGGATTGTCTGTGGCACAAACAGTGTTTGTTTGAGTTCTTGACTGTGATTTCACACAGTAAAGATGTGATCAATGTGATCTGATGTTGTGTTTGTCCATGCAGGGAGAGAGTCGAGAGTTCAGACGTCAGATGCTAAAAGGTCGACAGACTCTTACATTTAGCAGATTTAACTCGTACAGCAGGAGATTCGTCCGAGTAGGCGCCTTTTCCGGCTAATCCCACAGACTTCACCCGGAATACATACTGTTTATTAGTCGACAGTCCGTGCACTGTGAATCTGACACAGAGAGAGAGAGAGAGAGAGAGAGAGAGAGAGAGAGAGAGAGAGAGAGAGAGAGACATAGAGACATAGAGAGAGATGATGTTGAGCAGTGATGCTGATGTAAGATGTTTTTATCATAAATCGGAAGAGACCTGGTTTTGGTGAAGGGTTTATTGTTGATGGTCTTCCACTGTCCACTTCCGACCTCACTGCAGTACAGGTAGTATCCCAGAATTCCCTCTGTTATTTTGGGCTCTTTCCACTGGAGGAGGACAGAGGTGTCGCTGTCTCGGATGGGCAGGATGTCATGTGGTGGGGATGGAACTCCTAAAACACAAGACACAGATGTACATCTGACATTATATTTCAAGATCCCTCTTTTATTTTAGATATGACTAGATATATATATTTGAATGTTTTTATGGGCTATATTGGAATGGTCAAAGATAGCAGACGTCTCAATGTGTACAAGTGATCGAATGTGGCATCTTTGTGTACATATTGTATCTATAATTATGACAGTATGACATCACTAATGCCAAACACTATTGGCTCTTCTGTGTCACGTGACCGATAAAAGATAAATGAGATCTGAGGAGAGCAAAAGATCAGCACTGAAAACCAACCTGGAATATAGCAAACAAGTTTGAAAAATAAAACTCATCACAACTTTCTAGCAAACATGACAGATTGCATCACACATGGTCTGTCTCTCTCTCTCTCTCTCTCTCTCTCTCTCTCTCTCACCCAGCGGTCGTCCCAGACAGACGGGTGCACTGGACAGTGACGGCTCACTGATGCCGAACTTGTTGACAGATCGAACACGGTAACAGTACGACTTTCCCTTCTGCTGGTCAAACGCTGCAAACCTCGTGGAGAGAACCGACAGATCCATACTAGCCAGATGCCAACTCTCTTTACCTGCTATAGACTGAAAGAACACAACAAACACATGTTTCATATTGTTAATATTTCTTCAGCTACTGGGGTTGATTTTTATATAAAAAACTTTTTCGATTTGAAATATGGTCACGTTGTGAAACTTTTATTATGCCTTCATTATTTATTTTAAATGTCTTTTACATTTCGACATTTTTAATGCATATTCCAGACTTCCAATCATTAAAAATCCATCATAACCATAATAAAAATACAGAGTGAAACAAAAAACATTTCATGATTTATACTGATTTTTAGACAAGTTGTGTTCAGGACAGAATTCTTCTGTGATGCATGCGTCTCTACTGCTGATATTAAATGAAAGTTTATTTTCTAAATGTCTAAAGAGCCCAAAGAACATTTTGCTGAAGAAACATTCAACTATAAATTACATCTGAATAAAACAAGAACTGTCTATAAAGATAACGTATTGTCTATAATAAAACATGCCCGACAGTAAAATTAAATCTGAATATATATATTTCTGTCCTCAGAATTTCAGATGGACCAGACGGTTTTATTATGCTGCTTTCTATAAAAACGCTCAATAAAAGTCCATGTCCTGTGGCAGTTTGTGATTCTCTGGCTCATTACGGAGTCTGAAAGCGGCTGGAGTTTCTCCTGTGACTGATATTGGAAAATTCTGCCTTCTCGGCTTTGTGAAATAATCACAGCCAACACTTTCAAAACTAAAGGACCTTTACTTTCTAAATGTGCTGGCAGATTTAATAAAAGAAAAACTGGGTGATTATTTTTATTCTAATGCACATGTAACTTTTATATCCTAGGAGAAACAACTGTGCTATGAGCTGATTTGCTCTATTTAAAGTCACAAGTCAGCAAGATCTTTGAAGTTTAAAGGGAAACACATTATGCTCAGTTTTAATAAGCGCTCAGCGTGCAAACCGACGCGTCTTTGAGGTCGAGGGTAAAGACCACAGACGCAGGAACGTCGGACCCCCGCAGGGTTGGTCTTAATGAGCTGAACGACAAGCCACGCGTGGGACGAGGGTTAACTCCTACCCGCTCCACAAAATAGGTGAGAGGTTCTCTGCCCCTCGGCTCCGGTTCAGTCCAGCTCAGCACAGCGTAGGTGTCGCTAAGCTCGGAAACTCGCACGTCAGTGGGGGGGAACGGCACGCGGACCTGACCTGTAGAGAGAGGAGAGGTTAAGAGAGAGCGAGAGGAACATCAGTATCATAACCTGCTGTGTTTCAGAGACGCAGATAAATGCAGAAAGGAGAACGAGGGACTGATGGAGAACGGGTAAAAGTGTGGTTCTCGCTGGAGCATGACTGATGCTTCAAGAAATACAAAAATATTACATTTCCATACAACAGCAACTCTTTGGGGGGAATTTTCCAGCATGCACACAACCATAGACGTAATCTCATTTTGCAGTTTTATAGACTATTATATTACTTTTCATTCTTTTATACTTTTTATTTGTAGCATGTGCATTTGCTTATAAATATCTAGATTTTCTATGTTTATATGCTTTGGGAATGTAAAGATTTGGATAAGCACTATAACGTTTACATCTCTCAAGCGATTCCAATGCTTTCTTTTTCAATATGGCGCTGATATGTCAATGAATGACTGACTGCTTTAAAACCAATCTTCAAATCTTTACGTACATATTTAGATTTTTTTTTTAAATATAAAGATTTCCAAAATATCAAAACATGCATTTTTTCTAAACGTTGCAGAAATGCTACGGCAGTCCAACAGATTTTCATCCGTTACTTCCTCTGCAGATGGGAAACCGTCTCAGATGGAAGCTGCCGATGTAGACAGCGAGGTTTAGGAACGGAGCCAATGTCGAGCGTGACCACCTCACGAAATGAGAATGTACACAGCTGAGTGAAGCAAGGAGTAGTTAAACTGCTTTATAGATTTTCTTGGTTTCCACTGGGAAATCTAGCTGTTCTGCAAAACATTTTGTGCATTCATGCTTGCAAAAAAACACACAAAAAAGGAAAGTGATGCTCCGTAAAAGCACAGAACAGTTTTATATGGGCTCTTTACGGCCCTTCATAATGGCCCATCAGTCCCTGGTGTTGCTATGACAGTTAGCAGCGACGGCTACATCATTTCAATCTTTAAGCTTCGGAGACATATCATCATCCTTTTAATGCCGAGCGCTAATAAAACTGCCTCTGTCTTTATGGGTTTTGCCACACGGGCGATCTCGGACCACCTGCACAGGCACACGGGTGATAGTTGATCTGCTCTCTAAAACACAGCGCATTCATCACAATGGGTGTTTAATTCATAAAATCCATCTGGAGGACACAGCGGGTGAATGAATCACACCTCAAAATCAAAGAAAGGCATTTATGGGTGTGCAGGTCACGTGGACGTGTTCTTGTCAGATACATCTTACCGCCGTGTCCCGACCAGACACAATGTGAAAAATCTTTCGTGTTATCTGTTTGATGGCCTGAAGTCGCCAGTGTTGAGTTCTCACCCTCCAGCTGGTCTTTAGTGATCACAATCTCTCTGCCTCGCTCCACCTTCACCACTGAGAGAGAGAGAGAGAGAGAGAGAGAGAGAGAGAGAGAGAGAGAGAGAGAGAGAGAGAGAGAGAGAGAGAGAGAGAGAGAGAGAGAGAGAGAGAGAGAGAGAGAGAGAGAGAGAGAGAGAGAGAGAGAGAGAGAGAGAGAGAGAGAGAGAGAGAGAGAGAGAGAGAGAGAGAGAGAGAGAGAGAGAGAGAGAGGGATAAAGATGAATGCCAGCAATATCATACGGTGAGGAGAGAAAGGACTTTTAATAAAAGAGCTCAGGGGAATGATGGTGTTGGGATAAGAGAGCAATTTACCATCTTTATTTCACCTTATGTGCTAATAAGAAATACATCTGAGGTGATAAACTCCCTCACAAAAACACCATTGATTCAAAGGAAATAAACATTTAGCATTTCATAAATATTTGTCACGGCTAATAGTTTTAAAATGTATAGCGCTCACATTATTTATTAACTTGAGAGAAAAGATATTGTTGTATCATATCATTACCAAGGCTATTATTATTGTAAATAAAGCACAAATGTCTAGCATTGAAGAGATAGGATCTTCTTTAAATTAAATAGCTTTATTAATTACATTTTCATACATTTTAGAGATATTAAAGTTGACACGTTGAAATTGAAATTAAGTAAATATGTTCACATGTTGAATTCATGTTTATAATTTAACATCACAGTTTTATCCAGTTGTGTGATATTTTGCAGTATGCATGTGGCTTTTCAAATATACAAACAGATACAGAATTTAATTTCTCAATAATTATTATAATACTTGAGAATTACCTTTTAACCACATTTTATACACAAATCAAGTGCATGTTTACCAGAATTTAATTGTCAAACTGCGTTTACGTTGCGTCATACAATTAAAAAAATTTAGGATTTGTGTTTGGCATTTACAAGACAAAGAAAGTACTTTGTGTCTTTTATGTTTGAAGTGAGGATAGAAAAAGTGTTTTGTTGTGAAAGTGCCAGTGAGATACATCTGATGTTTTCTTGTTTGTTAAATGTTAAAATCAAGACTTTCTTACCCATAGTCCTGCTGGGCTCCAGGGGGTCAGAGGTCAGGACGGGTTCTGTGGGTTTAGACGGGCGACCCACTCCTGCCTGGTTAACTGCACAAACTCTAAACTGATACATTGTGTTTTCCTTTAGACCCATGACAGGATACTGACACACCGTCTGCATGACATCATTACAGCGCTCCCACTTCCCAACACCTATATCACACCTGCCCGAGACAGAAGAGAGACACATGTGAGACAAAAACACTATTAACAAGCATAGCAACTCCATCCATCATTCTAGGAACATCAGAACAACATGTTAAAGATCATTTTCTAACCCAACCAACATAAATACGTTTTAAGAACGTTTTGCCAACATTCTCAGTGTTAAGACGTTCCACTGATGATGTAAGAATAATGTTTAAAAACCATTGCTTTTGAAACACTTAAACATATAAATGTTGATAAAATACTTGTTACTGCAAGAACGTTCAGACTCTGTACATATCTGCAGTTGTCGTGAGCCATTACCTGAAAAACTAAACACAGATGAAACAGAAATGGGTAGAAGATGTCTGAGTAAACTAGCATGTTGCTAGGAGACAGGAAGGTTAGACACCTGCACCGTCTCTCTCATCATAGTGAAACCTTTTATTTCATCTTTTGTTTTATCACCTCCACAAAAACAGAGATAAAAGCTCCTCCAGTCTCTCAGAGTCTCAGGAAGAGAGTATATGTGGCAAGTTCAAGCTTCAAGAGACGTCTGTGTTCTGGAATCACCTCTCTATGAAAAAACCCTGAACGTGTGCGGCTCCATCAGCGCTGGGGGGCGTCCACGAGAGAAACGCATAATCTCTGTTGACATCAGAACACTTCACCTGCAGAGGAGAACCCGGAGCGCCAACCACAGCCGCCGATGCATCTAAACAGAGACGGAGAGAACAGAAAAGAGAAAAAAATCTGAAAATCCCTGTTACTTAAGACGTTTACGTTATAAACCTGAGATGCCAAATCTTGAAATCTCCCAGAGCTCTTCAAGAATTTACAAATACAGTAAACTCACCAGGTTTCTCAGGACCGCAGGGGATGTTCTCATTTTTATCCGTTTAATTGTCACAAACAAGTATGAAACAAACCCGTGAGATTAAACTCAGCATTTATTCGTAGACATTCTCTCGCTACCTGGCAGATTTGTAATGCAGATTAAGAAAATCACATGCGGTGGATTGAGGCGAACAGAGCCGAGCTCTTGCGGAAACTCAATTGCCTGTTTCATGCTGACGGGGAACTTTGCTCAGAAAAGAACAATTTTCTCTCTAATGAATTATAGCTCAGATGGTACATTACTTAAATCAGAGGAGACGTGGAAATAATAACTCAGTAAATGTATTCAATCACAGGCCGACGTTAGTTTAACACAAACTCAGCAGAACTGAAGTGTTCATAAAACATCTGAATCTGAGACGCTGCATACGAAATATATTGTAAATAATAATAAATAAAAACAGTTTGTCTTAAAAATGCAGCACAGTAGCAAATCCAAAGAAAATCCAATCTGCTTTTTCTATTCGGTGGAGGTCAATTAAATGAATGTAGTATATTAAAGTTCCTTATCATAACAATAAAACAGCACCGATTAAACCAAAACAAACCTGTTCTCAAAAATGTTAAAATTAAATATATCATACTGTACATATAAACTGTAATTATGGCAATTTTCTCAATCTATGGCAATCTAAATATGAATATCAACTACAGGAGTGGGTGTGATGTTGTGCAGGATCTGACCTTTGACATAGACGAAAGCACTGCGATCGACGGTTCCATCCCACGTGTGAAGACGAACGGTGTAAAGCCCCTCGTGTTCTTTCTGAACGCTCTTCAGCGTGAGACTAGAGGATCTCAGGCCCGTCTGAAACTCAACACGACTGGAACGCTGCAGTGCTAAACCTGATCAAACAAAACTGTACGTTACATCTCATTCACTCGTCAAAGCTTGGCATTATGGGTAATGAAATACTAGTATTTACACTCTTAAAGCTGCTTTAAAGGTTCTTTACAGTGATGCCATCGAAGAACCATTTTTGGTTTCACAAAGAAGCATTCAGTCAAAACATTTCTTATAATCGGAAGAACCTTTTTTTTGCCACAGAGACTCTGTTGTGAGACAGAATGGTTCTTCGGATGTTAAAGGTTCTCTATAGAACCATTTGGACTAAAATGGTTCTTTAATGGCATTGTGGCCTTTATTTTAAGTGTATATGGCAACTTAAAATTAGGGCTGTCAAAAGATTAATCGCGATTAATTAAATTTTAATAAAAGTTTGTTTACACATAATAATAATAATATATGTCTGTGTACTGTGCATATTCATTTTGTATTTATAAACACAAACACATACATCTATATATATTTAGGAAATATTTAGATGTATTTATTTATATTTACCAATAACTGAAATTATATTTAGATGTTTATTAATTTTATATTTTTCTTAAATATATACATGCATGGGTTTGTTTTTATAAATACAAATTAATATGCACAGTACACAGACATCTATTATGTAAACACAAACTTTTATTCTGGATGCGATTAATCGCGATTAATCGTTTGACAGCCCTAAAATTAATGTATCTCAAAATCTTTCCTTTTTCATTTTTAAGAATTATTAAGGGAACTTTACTGTCAACCAATATGAAATCATGGCAACCAAATGAGGAAGTTTTATATTTGTGGGGACATTTGTGATCCTGTCTGTGAACTCCAGTCTTATAATCCAATTTTAACCATTCATTTCGTATAATTTACTCAGTTAATATTGAAGATATTGAGGTTATCAAATATGTCACCAGAAGGTTTTTTTTACATTATGTAGGATGATTTTAAGTTAAAAATTGTCAATCACAAAAAATGACAGCTTCACATTTAGTCTAAGCTACACCTGTACACACACACACACACACACACACACACACGTGAAGTTCTTTTGTTTGTATACACAGATAGTTATAAATACTACACGCTAACCCAAACCCACACCCTAAAAGAAAAAAGGGATTTCGATATTTAGGGTGTCACTGTACAAGATTTGCAAATAAATGAAAAATATTGAAACATATTTCATTCTCACCATCTCTAAACCACATCACGTCCTGCTGGAAGGAGAGCAGCGCTGAGGTAAAACTACACTGCAGAAATAAATCTTCACCTTCTTTCACGAATGTTGGAGGAAAGACAGATCCAAACTGAGCTTCTGGTTCTGGAGCTACAACTGACAGAAGAGAAGAGAAAACTTATCCAAACATCATCTACGAACGACAGCGATCCACCTACATTACTGTTCAAAAGTTTACATGAATTAAATGTTTATCATGATCATAAGAATCTTTTAATCTGAGAACAAATGATAAAATATTCTATTAATATTAAAATAAGGTTCCCCAAAAGTTAATTTAGTCAAAAACGTTTTTGAAATTAATGATGTGAACTTCTTTAATATTGTTTAAAAAGCATCTTAGGGTGAGACCTCATTAAGTTGCTTGAGAAAATGAGTCACAAAACTGAAAATGATCAAATAAAACAGAGTTTTGGTCACAAATCACAACATAAATCCTAAAGTTATATTTCGTCACCCTGGAATTATAAGGCTCTGTATGACATTTTTGTTAAAATTTTGTTATTTACATTTTCTTATTTTGTGGCATCTTATTTTCATAATGTGTGTTTTTCTTTACGTTGTGTACATTTTAGACAATTTTGTGAAAGAAAAGGAAAAAGGTTTTATCTACAGAGTCAAATGCAAAAATGTTATTACTGCAAAAAAGTCGAATAAAAATGTAGGATTCAGTAAGTGATCTCAACAACATATAGACAAAATGTAAAATGTGAATAACTAAACTGTGAACAATAAGAAATGAGTGTGTGATGCAAGTCATTTGTGTTCAGGATGAGTCACGTTTAATGACATTAATGGAGTGACAGGGAGTAAAGAGTTTTTGTTCTCCATCACGTTCCTCTCGCCGACGGCAGACCGTGGAAATAAACGTAAGGAGAAACTCAATTAGGATTCAGTTGTACAGGCGGTTAAAATCACTGAAGCGTAATGAAAAAATTGTTTCATTCTCCATCGTGTTTTTATTCCTGGCAAAAGCACCAGAAACAATCTGAAGGACGAGGACAAATGTTAGCGTAATGAGACAAATGCAGCGCCCCCTCGACAGGGCGTCACGGAGGGCCGGCGCGGACCATCTTCGTAAAAACACGATTCCTGACAAGCTATTTGTTTAGCTATCTTATTTACAGATGGAGGGAACCGAGGAGAGACTGAACTGAATGTGATGTGTGCCGCTGTAATTCATAAACACAATTCCAGCGGCTGGATAAATGAATTCTGATGTTCCCTCATATCATCACACGGCCTGTAATGGGAATTCAGATTTGTTTAAAAAAACAATGTAGAATAGAGCGTGATGGTGTCATTTTAGCTCTCAATGTGTGTTTCTCAACAGTTTATGATGATACACAGAAAATGAGTTTCTTTAAACATACAGGTCACGATTACACAATTTTACTAACCAAAACATAATCTTTACATGCCAACATGTTATTTTCTTTGATTACAAACTAGCATTTTATGTAAAAAAATATATATATATTTTTTTTAACAAAGAATGACTACACTGAACATGATCAAACATTTAGCCATATAACGTAAAACATAAAGGTTATATTAAAACATGAACTATTAATATTTTATAAAAATATTGTAAACTAATTTTCTAAATCTAATTTTGATTTATTAAAAATGTTATTCATTCACAAAATCATTTACATTTGTGTTATTCTATAGTGTTGATGAGTTTACTATTAATCTAGAAAATATATAAAAAAGTGATCCTAAACGCAGTAGTGTATCTTGAATTAGAAGCTATTTACAATAAATACTATTTGCGTCCCTGATGATGAAATTTACATGAGATCAAATAAAGTCCGAGATTTCTTAAATCTCATTTTTCTACACATTTCTACAGTCACACAAAACAAAATTCCTCTTTTTGATTTTAAGTGATTTAAAGACCACGTCTGTCTTTTTGAGCATGAAACCTGTGGATGGTGTTGTTTGAATAAGACCTGCATGAGAATTTAAACACTCAATTGAGGTAAACAACACAAAACAACATGTAATTAATATAATACTCTTCATTTATGGTTCAATCACAGTATGCGTAATACGCTTCAAAGAGTCCGATCTTATAGCATTACTAGACTTGAAGAACACTTCAAAGACGACTTGTTTTACATTAAAACACCTACCAGGAGTCCAGGAGTGCTGCAGATTAGTCGCTGCACCTTCATGTGCTGCCAAAGAAATGAAGAAAAATGTGAAACATGATGTTGATACACAACCGCTTTACATACAGTATGTGTGAATAAATCAGATCCCATCAGACCTCGAGCAAAACCATCTGCTAAATGCCACACACTACTAATAAAGACGTATTCTCTCATGTGATTAAATGAAATCGTAGCTCCAGGCTTTCAAGTGAACACAATGAAGGAATTCTTAATGAAGAATTAAACTGAACTGAACCCTTTGGAGAATTTAAGAACTTTTGTGTTGCAGCACTGAAAGTTAAAGCAATTTGATCTTTGACCTGCCAATGTTTTATAATAAGAAACGTTTTAAACAAACTTTGGCATTCAGAATGACTCGTGAGTTCTCTTAAAGAGTAAATATTTTGTGATTTTTAAGGGCCTACATGGTGAAGGTCTGGTTGTTGTTCATTTAGTAACTCATTTAATCTCAGGTATCATCCTGAGATTGTAAAGTGATGTTACGATCTTAAACAGATCTGAATAAAACACAGAAGACTGTAAACATGCAGTGAACTCCTGTCTTTCCTAAGTAAAGGATCTCAGAATGACACTCATGTTAAATGATTCTTTATAGAAATGATGTGAAAAACAAGAAGAACTCACAGTTGACTGTCAGTGTGGCACATGACGTGGCTTCTCCCAGAGAACTTACTGCTATCACTTTATATTCACCAGCATCTTCAAGAGAACATCTGCAAAACATACAATATTAGTCTCTAACTTTTATTAAGTGTACTTAAGTAAAGTATCCTAACGTTTACTATCAATAAAAGTGAAAATGTTTTCTGCACAAATATGCTAAACATAATTTGATTTAGACAATTGAACCATTTCTGATAAACCCGCCATTAATTTTGCTCGATGCTGTCAATCACACAATCTCTTTGTCGGAATGAACCGAAAAGTGAACCACACTGCAAATAATGGCTTTATTTCTTAGTATTTTTGTCTTGTGTTCCAGTACAAATGTCAAAAAATTCTTGAATCAAGATGCATTTTCTTCATAAGCAAAAGGACCTAAGAAAATAAGTCTTGCTTTCAGACAAAACATATTACATTTAGGTAAATTTGTGCTTAAACAAGCCAAAGAATCTGTCAATGGGGTAAGAAAAAAAAAACCTTTAATTAAGTTTAACCTTTTTCTTGGTCACTAAATTAAAGATTATTTTTCTTACCCCATTGGCTTGTTTTAAGCACAATTTACTTTAATGTTATATTTTTTGTCTAAAAACAAGACGTATTTTCTTAGGTCCTTTGCTCATCAAGAAAATGCATCCTGATTCAAGAACCTTTGACATTTTTACTGGAAATCAAGACAAATATACTAAGTAAGAATGTAATTTTATGCAGTGCAGACCGTCCGCAATCAAACATCAGACAACATCAGACTATAAGAAGTTCACCTCCTGATCTCCAAGATGTTGAGGCCAAACTTCTGAAGAAGCTTGTAGTTCCACGGCAGGGCTCCTTTCAGAGCTACACCGTCTCTATACCTGTCAAAGAGTCACACCGCTGTATGATGGACGATGTCTCTCTGGAGATGTAAAGCTTTTGTGTCATGTGGAGAATCTCACCATGTGACGCTGGGAGTCGGGCAGCCCTGCACGCTGCAGGAGAGTTTGACATCCATGCCCGTCCACACGGCGTGCGGTCGCAGCGGGACGGAGAAATCGGGCGACTTCAGACTCAGATCCTCGATATACTTCATGTGCATCGAAGCTTTCTTCTGCGCCTGTGGATGAAAGAAGCGATCGAGAGCAGAATAATAAATGTGAACCGATACAGAAGTTTTTCCACACACACACACAAATCTCACCTCCCTGCGCAGAGTCAAGCGATCCACCCGCTCACGTACCGCACGCTGGTTTCTGATCACACCGATCTCCATTTTCTCCACTTCATTACCAAACAGAGTCCACTGGTCTCTCTCTCTCAGTTCATCGCTGCTCATGGTCTCCCTCAGAGCCTCCCTGAGGTCAAAGGTCAGAATTTGGGATTCTTCACAATGACATGAGGGTAAGATAACATCAGAATGTATTGTTGGATGGACTTAAGTTTGTCTGAATTTTAATGGTAACCATTCAGACAGCAACATGTGACACGTGCAGCGTGCTTGAGAACCGCTCAGTGTCAACCGTCATGTGACGTCAAGAGTCTGGAAAGATGATCGAGAATTCAGTTTGATTAGATTCGGCTCGTCCTTCATCTCGCCCCTGAGATCCCCGTCTACCTCAAACCCTACAGCTGACAGACATCAGTCTGAACTGATATTTCATCCAGAAAACACAGATCATCACAGAAAAAACACAATGTTAAAAATATCTGTAGAAATTACAGTATTACTGGTTATATTTATCAAGTTTATTGGCAACAGTTTGTTCAAAGATAAATGAACATTAACAAGTCTTTATCTTTACAGAAAATAACTATCAAAAACATCTCCATGCATGCATTTCTAGGAACCAAAAAGCAGAAAAAAAACAGAAAAGGATTTTTGGTTCCCAGAATGCTTTGCATGAGGCTGTTATTTATAGGTTTTCTTCCTGTAGCGAAAAAGACGTATTTATGTTTAATGTTCATTTATCTTTGAACAAACTGTTGCCAATAAATTAGATAAAAATAAATCTACAGTAAGTTACTGACAAACTGCTGCATAACGACAGCAAAGATTTTTACTATTATATTTTATATTGCTGTGTGTACAGAACCTGAGAAGTCATAAGATGAATAACAAAAGCTTTTAGCTGCAGTGTGTATGTGACCTGTGTACACGGATGTTTTAATAAGACATACAGCTGAGAGAAAGTCAGACGGTTCGTGACATTACTGCGTATGAGAAGAGAGAAACAGGACAGATTACAGAAGGAACACACTGTGTGTCTCTCGCTCACCTTGACATAAACACAAAAACTACAGTGAGACTACAGCGAGACCTTCATTCGAACCCTGCTGCCAGGATTTAACACTCATCCTCGAATCATCCGGCCTGCATCTGAAGTTTGACTTACTGAGACCTTTTTATCCCAGAACTCAAAAACCTCTTTTCCAGACTCCACACGCTCGCTCTCTCTCTCTCTCTCTCTCACACGCACACACACACACACACACACACACACACACACACACACACACACACACACACACACACACACACACACACACACACACACACACACACACACACACACACACACACAGCACTGGTCCTCGGGTCACACTCAACTAAAGTGCCTCTCAGATGTCTTTGAATTATAAGTAAAGCTGTTGGGTGTGAGGGTTAAAAACAGAAGACCGATGATTTTTTGATTGGTTTCCTATAGATAAAACTCATAAAAGTAATACATGACATAGACATTAAACTAATATGGACGAACAGTATTGGAAGATGGATAAATGTCAGGATGAACCTGTCAAAACATCATTTGTATATTTCAATCCAAATCTGTGATTATATCTCTTAAAGGATTATTCACATTGCGGGCGATGCGAAAAAGCGAAACGAATGCCCGACGAACCAAGCTTGGCTGTAATACACTACAAGACTTATAAAATCACACACTTGCAGACCTTTTTAACATTTGCAGGGAAAACAACACATGATAAAATCTCCAATACATGAGCAAAACTCTTGTAGTGTATTCCAGCCTTTAGTTTAAATTTCTATTAAAAATACACGAGTTAAAATCATACATGATTAGGTTCACAGTTCAAATCAAAGGGTCTGATAAGTCGTGACCCCAACAGAGTTCACTAAACTAATGTAATGCTCTGAAAGTTACGTAAACACGTTCAATTCCTGCTAAATAAAATCTTTTTTCCTGTGGCTGAGCTACAATTTTACATGATTTACAGTTACATGAAGACTTCTGCATTTTGCAGACGCTTTCTTTTAAAGTGCACACTTACTGTACAGTAATAAAAAGCATCTGACAAATGTAAATTCCGAAACTCGAGATCAAAGTTTATATGACTGCATGTGTGATGCCTTAAAATGCTGACTAATGTTATAGAGACACCTCACTAGTCTAGAACACAACCATACTATCTTGCTAAAATGATTTATTAAAAAATAGATAGAATTAAAGATCTTCTAACGTTTTGAATGCTTAAATGCAAATGTCAATGGTGTCATACAAAATGAACTGAAAATTCAACATTTAAAAATACAAAAAGCAAATGGTTTAAAATGGCTTAATAAACATACGTAATAAAAAATGTATGGAAATGCTAAAAAGTTAGTGAGGGAGGAGTGTGTTACCATGTCCTATGGCGCGGGAACTTCGGCTCAGTCAGGATCTCCTTTACAGACATGACGTCACCGGAAATGATGGGATAGAATTGACTGAGCGAGGCCGTTTCATCGCTGTTCATCAAACAGAAAGATAGAAATACACGTTACAGTTGCTCTGACAGACACCCACAGTACTATTTTGTGTTGGGCTGGATGATATTCTTGTATATTTACGATGATTTTGCAGACAATCGTCATTCTGACTGTAGGTACGATTTCAATGCGCTTTTTAATTTGCCCATTATGCTACGTGTCCTGAAAAGTGTTGCATTAGATAAAAATTCTGGCCAAATGATCGCGAGCTAGTGCGGCTCGGGGCCAGTTGCGTCACTGCCCGGACTCTGTGATGAGCGCGTGCGCAAAGAACGGCGCACGTAACGAAAAAACACATTTCCACAACACTTCACAATTTTGCATTTCATGTTTATAGAAAATAGTCCTATACCTTTTAGAACAGACAGTAGAAACATAAGGAAATCAAACCAGTATAGAAATAATGAGATAAAACTGAACACATTATCACCAACATCAAACTTTATTACAGACTCGACGTCTGTACAAACAATACTTATGAGTGTATTATTATGTATCATTAAGTAAAAAACATCTTGATTATTTTTAATATTTCAAAACTTTTTCCAAGTAGGCCTAATTCATATATTAGATTATAGGTATGATATATCGTCCATCTGTAATATTTTCTGGCCATACGCTTTTGGACACCAGGGGGCGTTGCGTGCACAAATCGAATCCACTGGACAAACACACTGAACTCCACCTTCTCTTACAAGCACAAGTTACAGTTTTATACTTAATATCTCAGTTGTTTCTGGTCAGTTTTTGCTCAATTCTTAAGAGTTTATGACTTTTTTTAGGAATAGGAATAGATCTTGTCAAACTGTGCTCAGAAATAAGAGATAGGCCTACCTAAAGTTAAAGTTAACTCAGCTTAAAATCTCATTCTTGTCCATTAAATGAATAAAATCATCTCTTATTAAATGTATTGCTGTGTACAGTGTTCATTTGTTAAATAAATAAAATAAAATATTGTTATTTTATTTATCTAAAGTGATGTTATGAGAAACATCTGAGACAAATGTCAATGAAACATATGCAAAATATCAATTTCTACATTTCTTTTCTACTCTACACTGTAAAAAAAAATTCTGATTGTAGTCAACTAAACTTAATTTAGTAAGTTAATCCAACTGATTTGTCCAATCTTTTTGATTTAATTTATGTAAGTTATCTCAACTTTTTGGAGTCAGTACAACTCAAAAATCCAATGCAAAAAAGATGAGTTGAGATTTTTTGCAGTCTATTCTATTCTGCATTCAATGTTCAGTAATGCATTCCCCTTAATGATTTAACACCATCCTGAAATGTCTAGATTCACACATAAAGTCATAAGATTGTGAATGTCAGCAGTTCTTGGTTTCTGTACATGTAGGTCAGAGCGCTCACAGTGGCTTCAGCGTGATCTCTCACAGGCCTGTAATGCTCTTCAGCTGCATGTGAGGGTTTAACAGGGATCAACACTCACAGAAGCCCGTGTATCAAATCAAATAACAGCCCTTAACAGTCTGGATTCAGTCTGCGCTCCATGTGTCATTTCACACGAAAGAGATCTTCGCTGAGGCTTGAGGAACCTCTCAAGGTTATTTCACTGAGATTTTACACACAAACTAATTCTTCTTTCCCATGTGTTCTTAAAAAGGATTTAGAAAAATGCTGCTTTAAATATAATGCAACGTTTAAAGATAAAATCCGCCATTTTATGTGCAGCAAATGTGGAGCCGCAGTGAATTATGGGAATCTGTCACGCGTGCCTGCCGCCTCACAAAGAATCGGAATGAGCAGCAGATTTCTAGCGTTACCATATGTGTGCAACATATGAACCAAATGACACATTACTGCCAATATTATGACTGATGCTCATTTATTTTGATGAATGTGAATGTGCACAGATTCAAGTCTCATTATTGACTCTCGATCACGCAGGTGGAGGCCAGCGGCGCATGCATTATTAAACAGAAGATAACACAATGACAGAAAGCAGAAGTTCATGTGGACGTTTGAAGAACTCAAAGGATCTCTGACAAAGCAACAAAAGAAAAGAAGGAAGTTGTTTTCATTCATTGTGTAATGTGAGCACACAAACGCAGCTCATGTTGACTTTGACTTACAAATAAGTCAGAGGAGAAGTTACACTAACTGAAAGCTTTTGGCATCATTGTTATTGTTTTAAGTGTAAACAAGATTTCTGTCAGTTAACAGCCAGTGTCCAAATATCCACATCCAATCCAAAGCTTTCCACAATGTGTATGTAGGAATTTCACTAGATTTATATCTGACAGAAAAACATATTCAGGTCACCTTTCACCCACAAATACAAATCATTATTTCTACATTGTTATATCATCTCAACTGTTCGTAATGTAATGCATCTGGATATCTGTTATTTGCTATTTCGCGTAGCCTAATTCTTATTATGAACATAAATTGAAAGCTGACTTTAATAAATCTTATCATGATAAATTCTTATTGATTATTTTAATGATGAAATGAAAAACATACAGTCTGTCCTCAACTGAACACGTCTGTGTCTAGTAGAGGACAACACATTTTGTGTTACGTTTAACGCATCTTTGTTACAATTAATGTTTTGAAACTTCATAACAAAAAGTGCTGTAATATGTGTTGAACTTTCTTAAAGTCACTGCGCAAAATGTAAGGATTATTTTAAGTCAGTGTTGGGTAAATAGACAAAACCCACACGTTGCTTTTACATTAAACTATAAAATGTCTGTAGGCTATTTGACGCAACCATAAGTAGAGACAACCTGCACATTTAAATTGTTGTCTATATTTTATCCAACCCTGGGTTAAACAACTGAACATTTTTAAAATAACATTTATTTTGATTCTGAGGTGTTCCAGCTCCTGACATGTTTCATCCCGCTGGGTTTTGGAATAGAGTTCTAGTTTGTACGTTCATTCTTGTGTGTGTGAGCGCGCGCGCGTGCGTGTGTGTTTGGTTTTTATATGCCGGTGGGGACGTAAACCTGAATGCACACCAACTCGTGGGGACTTGTGTCACTGTGGGGACCAAAATCTTATAAATCGCACATAAAGAAAAAAAAATTTAAATCTAAAAATGCAAAATGTTGTCTATGATCTTTAGGTTTAGGTGTAGGGAATAGAATATACAGTTTGTACGGTATAAAAGTCATTATGCCTATGGACTGTCCCCACGGAGATAATAAACCAGACGTGTGTGTGTGTGTGCGCGTTGTTTTGAGCATGGCCTTCAGTTGTGCGTGCGTGCGTGCGTGCGTGCGTGTGTCAGAACGCTCAGAATAACTGCAGCACATGTGCGCTGATGTCACGGCGTCACCCGGTTGTCTTTCCTGTGACTGATGGTCCTGTCATCTCCAGAATCACTCTCATTATACAAACACGCACTCACGATCCATCCTATTAAACCATTGTTATTGCTTATCACCCAAACATGACATATTTGTCATCATTTACTCACACTCATGATCACATTTCATTTATTAAATAATTACTGAAATAATGACTTCAGGTCACACATGTACAGTGTTTTTCTGAATAAACACACAGGTATGATCACACATGTGAGGAGTGTTGTTGTGTGTGGGCCGGATGAATTTTCGCAGCACGCTTTGAGGGTCATGGCGTCTCTACCTGGATTTGAACTTTTTCTTCTTGATCTGGGAGGACATCTCCATGCCGTGAGACATCTGGTCCATCTGTTCCTCCTGGCAACGGTATGATACTATTTTGGATGCCATGGCAAAGCTCTCAGCAGCACCTGTATGAGGACAGAAGAGCACATCTGTCAGAGGGACAGAATCAAAGCTGAATCATGTACACCACACCACAAAAATACAATCAAAAACCATGAATGCATTGAGTTCATATTGAGATCTTCAATAATATTGTGTTTTGATAGCAGACTTGACAAATCTGAGCTCAATTGTTGAGATCTCTTCTGAAACTCCAATGACAGAGACATTTCTGACTCTTGTTCTCAAGAGACACAGATGAGACTTAAACCGAGTTTCCATTGGCTCTCCATTTAATCTCATTGATGTCTAAGATAAATAATTGAGACGTTAAAGAGATCTCATCTGTGATTTTTCAATGCAAAACATTTTCATCTGCAAAATAAAGGTGTTACATTGGGGTAAAGTATGTTTTCATCCGAGTGTGATGGTTGAGACACACACTGGGTCACAATCCTGTTAAAAGTCCCTTTGTGAGCTATTGTGAGAATAATAATTCATTAGCTCTGGGCCTCGACGCGGCCCGCAGTCATAAATCACAGCGGTGCCGCTCTCTCGTCCCTCGTGAATCCTAACAGAATCAGGTCGCTGGTGAAGGATGGTTTCATTTACCCGGAAGTCGCTACAAGCACCTGCGTTACCGTCATGAAGTGAGAAATGTTATTCCCTCCAGATTCAATGTGATTCAGTGAATGACAGCAGGGTCCTGATCCAGACCTTTCTTCTCAAAACATCATATTAAAATTGATCTGTCATTAGAAGAGCGAGTGTGTCCGTCCTCCAGAGACACAAAGAGAGAGAATATACAACAGAATCTCTGACCGCATGATGAAAAACATTTTGGAAGATGAATGTGCTCATGAGAAATCGACTCTTTTGCAAGCACTTGGTTCTCAATGTTAAAAACAAGAAACTAAAGCTAAATCTGACTTTATTGTGATTTATTGGCTGGAAGGTGTGCATTAAAACCATCTAATGCACGGGTGGTGCATCATTTGAAATGAACTGACAAAACTAACTCAAAACTAAAACTCATTTTCACATGTCTGATGAAAGATGACACGGTAAACATTAATAACAACTTTAACTTGACAAATGACCATGGTATAAGCTGGATAATCCACGGCTAGCCGAGCATTAACGGATTTTAATGCTTTGGTCAGTTCATTTCTAGTGATGGAACAAATGCACACCTTCCAGCCAATCAGAATCAAGTATTCAAACAGACCATGATATAAAATCCTTTAACGCACGGCTAGTTGTGAATTATCTCTTAATAAATGTACATTTGTAAAAATGTAAAATTGTGTGTTCGCCCTTTCGATTCCATACTTACAGACGGTTTCAAAGCAACAACAACATAAACAAATATTACTGCACATACACGCTTTTGTGACCCAAACCTAACTTCCGGTACACATCCACAAAGAATGTGTCCAATGAAATCGTCTACCCTTTAAGTAAGTGTAATTTGCTTCCATAACACATTCAAAAAACAGCACAAAGTATTTGCATTATTAAAGTGAATCTCCTGAAATGAATAAGAACATGAAAACTGCTGTAAAACTACTGAGCCGTATCTAGTAAAGCATGACGTCTGTTTGAGAAATTACACACGCATTTCTTTCAAGGATACTCAAGCACAAAGCAGAGATTTGAGAATGAACTCACGCTCCTCAGGCCTTCAAGATGAGCAGCTTCAGTCTCGCTCTTTTTCTAAAGCCTTCTGTTCAACTCGTCTTATTGTTCACCTTCTTCTCGGCACGTCTCGCTCGGTGAATGAGGATGACCTCCAGCAGTCCGGTGTAACTCAACAATACTCCCTCCTCTTCAAGGTGATAAAAATAGAGCGACAGACCGACTTACAGCGAGACACAATCTGTGGAACATCTCATATTAAACAGCACAGCCTTTCAAGAGCAATGACACGAGAGATGGACTGAGAAATAAAAGAGGATGAAATGAGAGTGTAATAGTTGAAACACATGAAGAGTCTGGAGGTGTAAATAAATGTAGATTGTAGAAGTCAAATAATGTGCATTTGATGAGAAATGTTTGAGTTCATATTTGTTTGAGCTCAGTTTGAGACATCTCACATGAAACTCTGAGACTGAGACGCAGATGAGACTCTCCATTTGATATCTCTGATGTCTATGAGAAATAATTGAGATATTAAAGAGATCTCATCTTTCTTTCTTTTGAATACAGTCAAGATGTTTCTATTATCGTCACAAGTGTAAACTGTTGAGGTACAGTACGGTCACGCTACAATAAAACGGCACAAAGATCTCATAATGTAAAGTGATAAAGCTTATCTCACAGCAGCATATAGTTCATTAACCCAGCGACCAGACAACCTGATAAATCATCTAATCATATCTATATGTTTTATGAGTCATTTAACACAAAGGTAAGTAGGACGTTGACAGCCTTACACTGTTTACCGCGGTAACATTCACCTACAGCACTGGAACACGATTTGTAGGACATATTATGGCTTTATTATAGTAAAAGTATAGTAACCATGTTTTTGGCAAATTGATTGCAATTTGTATAACCACAGTTGAGTTATCACGCTTACACTATGGTTACTGTAGTAAAAGCATGGTAAATTTTCGTAAGGAGTTATTTATATGTATTTATTGTCTCCACCTGCTTCTGAAATACCACAGTAAACAATGTGGCGAGGAGCTGCCAGCACACTTCTCCAGTATCATCTGTGACATTGAGACTAAGAATAACCAAACTACACAAACAGAACAACAGCGGGATGCTTTGTGTGTTCCCATTGTGACGGGTGTAACAATACTCTTCCCACAAGCCTATACAGGGCAAAAACATGCGCTCGGAGACAGAGAGAGAGAGAGAGAGAGAGAGAGAGAGAGAGAGAGAGAGAGAGAGAGAGAGAGAGAGAGAGAGAGAGAGAGAGAGAGAGAGAGAGAGAGAGAGAGAGAGAGAGAGAGAGAGAGAGAAAATAATCTTTTTACAAATACACTACCAGTCAAAAGTTTGGAAACACTTGACAAAAATGTTTGTCATGATCTTAAAAATCGTTTAATATGAAGGTGTATGTTTTAATGTTTGAAATTACACATCTATACAAAAATATTATTTTGTGCCAATATAGTCATTTATTTCATTAAGAAACGAATTAGAAAAAAATATTTTTGAAATGGATTACTTGAATCAAATAATGAATTAAAAGCAGCCAATAAGAGTCCAGCATAAATTCCTTCAATAATGTTTAACAAGCTTCCCAGGTTGAGATCTCAAGAAGCTGAATGATAAAATGCTAAAAGTATGATTCTGCAAATTCTAGCCAAAGGACTTGACTACTTTAAAGATGCTAAAATACAACGTAGAGTTCATGTATTTTGAATGCTTTTAGTCACAATTACAACTGTGTTATTCAATGGTTTTTCTAAAATGTGGAAAATAAAAAAGAAAGAAAGAAAGAAAGTGTAAGTGTTTCCAAACTTTACCAGCTGTTAGCTGTTCATAAATAGCATTGATTGAATTTACACTGTTTAACAATTGTAGCCTATATAGAAATGAACCAAATCCACCAAAAATACTTATAATATAAAAAAACATGGTAAAGGTTAGAGAGATACTAAAGAAAGTGTGGCTCACATGCAACTAAAGCATGGCAGATGTTCACATGTGTTTAGGCACAAAACAGATGCAGATGTCTTGTAATAAACATTGACATCATGTTGTGTCCATTTGTTCAGTATTTCAGACTTATCTCTTCTGATTCACAAACTATTTTTGTATTCACTATGAAGCTATTGTTCTATTCCCATACAGCCGAAGACAGAATGATTCTGGCATCATCGGTAAACCTCACTTAATACCCATAATGCATTGCTTTTTACAGCAGAGAGACAGCGCAAGGGTCTTAAAGGGATAGTTCACCCAAAAATGTCATCCCTTACTCACCCTCTTGTCATTTTAAACCTGTATAAATGTCTTTGTTCCGTTGAACACAAAGGAAGATATTTGGAAGAATGTCAGTAACAGATCTCATCCCCTATTTACTGCCATAGTTGGGAAAATAAATATGAGAGTCAATGGGGAAGGAGATCTGTTTGGTTACTCACATTCTTCCAAATATCTTCCTTTGTGTTCAACAGAACAAAGAAATGTAAACAGGTTTGAAATGACAAGATGGTGAGTAAATGATGAGATTTCATTTTTGGGTGACCTATCCCTTTAATAACAGCTCTCAGGGTTTTTAGTTTTTACTCATATGATTTTTAAGCGTAATATCTGAGCGGTTTAGATAATATCAGCGTATGATCATATCAGGTTTCTCAGACAGAGAGAAAACAAACATGTCTGTTTGTGTTTTCTTCATATGTGAGAACGTAAGCAGGTTTAATAGAAAGGAACGAATCTCATGAAATCTCACGTCCAGCTCACACACCCTCCCCACAAAAAGAACATTAAAACATATATCCTGATACTTATTTGATATTGTGACATCACAAACACTGAACTCAAGTAATGAGAATATTTTTAGAGGTTGAGGTTCAATGTTAATAAAAATGTCACATCTTTTATGCATAGAAATACCATCTGAGGTCCAGAATAGACTTTGGTTGGGTTGTGCTGACTTGGACAAAGCAACATAGCAACTATTCAAACACATTAGCAACTGCATAGCAAAAAACACCCACAATTCCCCTCCCAGCATTACAATGCAGAATTTTGCACAGTCAAGTCAAACAGCTCCTTTTCTCCTCTGTGCAAATGTCACGTTTTTGGTTGGATTTGGTGTAAAATATAAGGAATCTGAAAAATCTGTCAACAAATAAACTGCTGAGCTTAAACCATACTAAACTCTACATACACATATGAAAACGTTTACATGTGAAAGATCATGGCGCTAGCAATGCAAAGATTGTGGGATTAATCCCAGGGATTGCACAATGCAATAGATAAAAGCATCTGCCAAATGCATCAATGTAAATGTAAGATAAAACATCCCGACTTCATTGAAATCTTTGTTAAACTAACACATCATACAGTAATAAACCGATCATTTTTGGCAAAGTTTTGCCCCATTCCATCACTGACGCCTTCACACTTTCAAAGCACACATTCAAGATTCAGTGTAATGAACTGTGAATTAAAACATTATATTTGAAAACAACTGACTTTTCGTACATATTTAACTTGTTTCTTCCATCTAAATGTAATTACCGCAATGCAAACAAAGTCATTCTCATGAATGTAATGCATTAAAAAATACATACCTAAAACAAAGTATTATAAAAATACATTTATTGTACAACTATAACATCTGTCATATATTACTGAAGCTGTCAGCTGTTTATGAGCACACACACACAGAGATATTAACAGTACTGTAACTGTGACCTTTGTATTGTTTGCACTCTGTACAGCGTTTAAACATAAACCCGAAATATACACAACACTGTCAAACATGTGACGTGTGAAGAAAGCTTAGAAAAGCATTTATTCATCCTCATGTTGCTTTCTTCTTCACAACACAACAGAAGATATTTTGAAGAATGTTGATAATCAAACATCACAAAACCACTGACACATTTCTCAAAATATCTTCTGTTGTGTTTTACCAAAGACTCACATACAGATTTACAAACACAGACAGAATTGGGATTTTAGGGTGAACTATAAAAACAAATAATGACAAACAGCAGGATGAAGAATTAATACATTCCACATCTTTTACCACGTTTCTAACATCACTGAAGTTGCTTTTTCCTGATTTGTTTGTGTATCTTTCCAAAACACATTGAACAATGTGCACAAATTTCTGTCTTGTTGAATATTCACTTGTCTCAGAATAAAGAGCTTTTATTCTCCCGCTGGACTTCCTCATGACGTGAGAAACCCCACGAAGTTTATCGCACAAACTCAATTCAAGGAACAAGTCTTTTGTCTGATATGCAAATTCCCGTCTGGAATGTTGCGTTTGCAGAGAATGCCTGACGTCTCTTAAGTCCTGCGTATGATTATTTTCAGTCAGAGATTAACATGTAAATGTAAAACTGACAATCTCTTTTGTGTTATTGTTGAACCGTTTTAACAATATTTACATTACTGTTCCAGACATGTTTCTGGTCTTACTGCTCATGCGTCTCTTTCTAAAGAAAAGTCATTGCTTTGTAAGTAATACTATGTTCTTTATGAATGTTTCAGCCGACTACATTAATGTCTCAGCGTCTCCAACCACCTGCCTTCATTCTGCCGTCTAATGCCCACCTTTCAGATTTGCTATTAATTTCAGATCAATTCAGCGATTAAAAATGTTTTAAAACGTTGATTCTGTCTTAAAGCTGCAATCTGAATCATCATCACTGAAACATGTTGATTTTTAACCAAAACACATCACAAGATGTCAAAACCATCAATGTTATTATTAAAGTTTGTATAATTCTGATTCAGTGGTGACTTTACTCTGAACACGTGACAGATGAAATGACTGGCAAACAAACAGAAATGCTACAGATAAATATGTTTTCAGTCAAAATGCACAGAACAAATTTAACTATTTACACACATCCGGGACATGTGAAATGACAAAAACAGCATCCTTTTAAAGTATTTTGTTTGTGTCATTCACCCGATAAAGAAAATGTTGCGGTAATTTCCACCGCTTGTGTCCCGTATGACTTTATTTTTGTCTTCAGAACACAAGAGAACATAATTTAATAAAATATCTACTCAGCGCAAGTGAATGACGACTGAAGTTTTCTGTTTTTGGTTTGAACTTTTCAAACACTTCCTTCAATTCTACAGTGAAAACTAAACATACATCATTCATACATGAGGTTGAAACTTATTGTGCTACTATTAAAACATTCCCGACCAGCCCAACATGACACAGCAACGTGTGTTTATGTTTACTTGACCGACAGCAAACCAGGAAAGTGTTCTGCTAGTGTGTTTGCCATTTCCAGTTGCTGACCCCCAAAAAAAGACAAATGAGGGATTGTTCAACCAAAAATGAAAATTCTGTCATGAATTACTCTCTCTAGTTGTTCCAAATCTGTAGAAATGTCTTTGTTCAGATGAACACAGAGAAAGATATTTGGACGAATGCTTGTAACCAAACAGTTCTTGGTCCCCATTGACTTCCTTAGTAAAAAAAAAAAGACAATAGTAGTCAATGGGTCCCAAAAACTGTTTGGTTATAAGCATTCGTCCAAATATCTTTCTCTGTGTTCAACCCAACAAAGACATTTCTACAGATTTGTGTAGGTGAGTAAATGGTGACAGAATTTGTATTTTTGGGTGAACTGTGCCTTTAAATTTTGTGTGATTCTAATACAACTCTTAGATTGGTGAAAGCAAATCAGCATGACCATCAGTTTCCCGCTCCTGAATGATCAGTCACATGACATTTACGGATCAGGTGATCGGTTCTCCTGAACTTGTGTAAAGATGGCAGACCATCCCAACTGAGCAACATGACATCAACCTTCCATTTTTACCATGAAAAATTCCCACCGACATTTAATCCTTCTTCATCTTCCACCTCCTGAGCTTCATTTGACTACTGCAGGTGACCCGTCCTCAACATATACGTCTTCTGGTCCTCACGTCTCTCGAGAGGCGTCCCGGGCATCCAGTTCTGTATGTAGCTGGACGGCGTGAGATCGGGACAAAGACATTTGGGGATCTCAGAAACATCTCCAGTCAGGTACTTTAAATTACTCGAGTCTTCAACAATGAGATCCGTCAGTAATGGCGTCCTCTCTCCGAATAAAGTCAAACCTTCAGACTCTGAATCCGTCGGCAATAAAAACTGCAAGAAACCGTTAGCAGTGGGAATAACAGGAATCACTAGAGGCTCGCTGTTGGTATTGGAGTTTGAAATGTTATGATGATCTCTGGTCCACACAAACGGATTGGATATTTCTGAGCTGGTCTTAACATCAGCCGAGGGTTCCTCCGGCATCTGGACGCCCACAATCGTGCTGTAGTTAACAGGCAGCTCACAGCTCGACGCTTCCTGATCCCCAACGATCGTCCCATTGTCCTGAGACGCATAACCAGCCCAATTACTGGTGACCTTTGACCCTTCCTGAATCACAGAGGACTGGAGATCAAGCTTTGGGAGGTTTCCAATGAATCCCGAACACAACTGCACTTTGGATATTTTTTCCCGGGTGTTGGATAGAAGAGTGTTGTTCTTTGACAGCATCTGTTTCACAGAGAAAGAGAAGAAGAGATAATAACTAATGCTGTTTGATCCATCACGGATAAACGTTTCTATTATTATAATTGTGCATGAAGCATAGAATATCTGTACTTTAAAAGTTACACTGCAGGATGATTTGAAATGAACTTCGATTTAAACATGTTTATTACACGGCTCGGGAAAATGCTTGATTCTGATTGGCCAGTCGTGACATTTGCAGGTTTGTTATTCCCAGTTAAACACCCTCTTAAAACTAATAACACACGGTAACCCGGATGCTGCAAATCATTTTGACACTTTTACACATTTACACTTTAATATTACACAAAGAATAAATATAAATATATCTTTTAATAACATATATGACATTATATTTACAAATGAATAAACCAAATTGCCTGTTCGTGACATCTGAACGTCGTTTCTTACCTTAAACCCGAAAGTAAGCGGCTTTTGCTCCGGGAAGGTCTGTATTCGGTAAAAATGAGATAAAATATTTCAAATTCATATTTCATGTCCAGTTTTTTTCTCATGCGGCAAGTAGCTGATAATGTACAAGCAGCCGATTGTTATCGTGAAATAATCCCCTTTAGTGTGATACAAGACCCTCTGCTTCAGACCTGTCGGGGCTTATTTCACAATAACAACCGGCTGCCTGTACATTATCCCTTACTGAATAAGATCATACAATCATACAGATCTTGAAATGGAGTAAGTACACAAGAACAGTAAACATTCATACATGAGAGCACTTGTTTGTAAAAGCAGATTCTGTTTTAAACAGACACAAACGTTTTCACACAAATCCAGCGGGATGTGAATGAAAACATGTTTTGTCAATGTGGCCAAATGTTTGATCTGTGTAATGAACGTGAGGTTTCACAAGACGTCAGACTGAGCAAATATCAACACGAGCGATCACAAAGAATAATCATCACAAATCCAAAAGAGAATCAATAACTATACAGAAAGAAAAGTCATGACTGCTGATCAGATAGTTGCTTGTGTTCATCTGAATCTGAAAAACACATTCGACTGAACTGATGTCCTTTAAAATCTTTTGAACCAAACACATATGCGAATTATGTTTGTATATAATTATTTATATATTAAACTTTTTTTTAAAATAGGTGCAAGCTGCAATTATTGAGGTTCAGGTCATTTCAAGTTCTTTTTAAACATCTGTATTTTATAAGAGTATATGTAAAATATTTACTTCTCTACATCCAAAAACATGTATCTTTCAATCCACTACATGTCATAAATACATGTTGTTTTTTACCTTTTTAAAACTAAAGTACATCTAGTACTACTTTAAAAAAACTTTTTAAAAATGGGAAAAGCACTAGATTTTTAAAATGTACTTAAGTACTGTATTAAAAATAAATAACATGTAAAAAATGTAGTGGAGTAAACATGTTATACGCTGTAGTGCAGTAAAAACACTCTCATAAAGTACAGATACTTGAAAAATGTCAAAGTAAAAATACTTAAGTACTATACAACACTGTGTAAAATCAGCTATAAACCATTTTAAACGTATCCCATGATGCACCTGTTTGACTTCAACACATGATTTGTTACGTTCACTTCTTCATAATTTTTCATCCTCGTGTTATTTTATAGTTATAATGACCTCAATAGTGTTTTGAAATAAATAAATAATGTTTGTGTATTTCGTAGTCCATGACTGTTGGTTAAATCATATCATTTTCATCTTCTAGAAGCCGAACCCAGTCCTGACACATTCCTTTAGGAGGATTAAGAGAAACTCAAGCCTGTTGTCAAACAGGACCTCACTGCCGGTAAAACAGGGCGATTCCAAGTACTTTATATTCAACTGGAATTTCCCCGAGTGAACGTGACGTAATGACTTACGAGAGCTTTCGGCCAGAGATGCTTTCTCTTCGAAGACTGCTGACAGAGAATCATGGGTAAGATTGTGAGCAGGACCACAGCCAGAAGAACAGGCAACAGAAAGAAATGAAACCAAGAGTTACGTCCTGAAAAAGATAACAAATAAAATCACAGATTATTAAAAATTCAAATAAAGACTAAATAAATAAAGACACATTCTCCAAAACAAATCTCGATATCTTAAATGAACATAAAAACTATATAAGAAAAATAAATCATTTTATTACTGTTCCATGAAAAATAAAAAAATTTTGCACTGTATGACTATTGTGTTTTGGTAAAAAATGTGCACGTCATATGTTTGTACGTCTTTGTGTAATCTGGACTCTTATTTTGAAGTTTGGAACCTTGATTAGTGTAGTTTTGTGTTTTAATGAATTTAAGAGCCATTAAAGATTGAAATAAGACAACAAAGAAAGAGGAACATACAGACTCAAAATAAATCTTTTTTGTCAGGACGTACAGCTGTGACTCAAGGACAATAAATGTGGAAAAGACAACACAGAAAACACAAATCACCTGTGACAGTCACACAGAATGAGGCTTTAACACTCTGTCGAGGTGAACTGGGATGTGTGAAGGAATAAACTGCATCTCCACAATATTCTGTTTTTGTTTCCACAGGCCACACGAGAACTGAACCCGTCGTGCTCTCGAACACCTTCAGAGACACAAACATTTCATCTACAAATCTAAGATTCTTCATGACAGATGCACTTAAGAGAGCGTTTACTGTGTAAATATATTAAGACTGACCCTTCCGGCGGCAAACTTGGGTTGTGTCAGGTTAACAGTGAACTTCATGGGATGCTGACAGACTCCCCAGCAGTTGATGTTCTGAATGGAGCGATTCTCCGGCCCCGTCGGAGGAGAAACCGTCACGTTTATTGAAGTTTCATTCCATGATACGGACAACTGCGGAGCTTCCAAAATGGCTATAGAGAGAGAGAATTATAAAACTGATTTTTATTAAAAAAGACAATATAAGAAAAATGACATCTCTTAAACTCCAACCATTTGCTTAAGTCTCATCTGCGTCTCAGATATTTCTCCTGAGAAAGAGTCAGAAATTTCACAAATGTCTCATGAGTTTCAGAAGAGACGTCTCAAACTGAGCTCAGATTTGTCTCATCTGCAATCAAAAGTCAATATTATTAAAGATCTCAAACATTTCTCATCAAATCCAGATTATTCTTTCGTTTTAACCTCCAGACTCTTCATGTGCTTCAACAATTACACTCTCATCTGTTTCTCTTTTGTTTCTCCTATAAGCAATCTTAGGAGAAACATCTTAGAACTAAACTGATACGTTAATGAAACAACTGAGAATCTGAGCCATTAGATGTTTGTCTGGTCTTTGCTTCATCTTACTTTGCTTATAGGGATAGAACAGGAGTTCTCCCACACATCGTCCGGCCGCAGTGATCTTGACGTGATATCTGGTGGTCACATCAGTCACCATCATCACAGACGTCAGGTCACATGCAGGAACAGAGACGTTCTGACACCACGCCGCCGGTTTGTACGGCACACCATACCTACAAAACCAAACACAGACTTTTATTTTATTCCCATCGGGTTTTACTTCAGTATTTCAAACTTAAATTATAATTTTTTCATGTCTTTATGTGGTTCAAAAGTTTGTATGTAATTTGTACAGAGGAGAGATGAGAAGAGCTCACGTGAGATATTGAACACTGTAGAGAACAACTTCACCCGGAATATCAACTTCATTCCAGCGGAGAACATGGTGGAAGTTCCTGGACTCAAAGTGTGGCTTCGTCAGATTACATTCATGACACCAAATGCCTACAAACAAACAAAAAAGAAATGACAACAAAACCCTGTGAGAAACATAATACAGGGTGACAAATAAAAATGATTTTATATATATATATCACGAAAAATGGAGATACAAGGTTTCAAAAGGACAACAGCGATATACAACAAAGTGATATTCATTTATTATCTTTAGTTTTTAATTGTGTGTGTGTGTGTGTTTGTATGTATGTGTGTGTGTGTGTGTGTGTGTGTGTGTTTGTATGTATGTGTGTGTGTGTGTGTGTGTTTGTTTGTATGTGTGTGTGTGTGTGTGTGTGTGTGTTTGTTTGTATGTATGTGTGTGTGTGTGTGTATGTATGTGTGTTCACTGCTGTGTGTATGTATGTGTGTTCACTGCTGTGTGTGTGTGTGTGTGTTCACTGCTGTGTGTGTGTGTGTGTGTTCACTGCTGTGTGTGCGTGTGTGTGTGTTCACTGCTGTGTGTGCGTGTGTGTGTGTTCACCGCTGTGTGTGTGTGTGTGTGTGTGTGTGTGTTCACCGCTGTGTGTGTGTGTGTGTTCACTGCTGTGTGTGTGTGTGTGTGTGTGTGTGTGTTCACCGCTGTGTGTGTGTGTGTGTGTGTTCACTGCTGTGTGTGTGTGTGTGTGTGTGTTCACTGCTGTGTGTGTGTGTGTGTGTGTGTGTTCACTGCTGTGTGTGCGTGTGTTCACTGCTGTGTGTGTGTGTGTGTGTGTTCACTGCTGTGTGTGCGTGTGTGTGTGTTCACTGCTTTGTGTGTGTGTGTGTGTGTGTTCACTGCTGTGTGTGCGTGTGTGTGTGTTCACTGCTTTGTGTGTGTATGTGTGTGTGTGTGTGTGTGCGTGTGTGTGTGTTCACTGCTGTGTGTGTGTTCACTGCTGTGTGTGTGTGTGTGTGTGTGTGTGTGTTTGCACTTCGATTGGTTAAATGCAGAGCCCAAATTCAGTCATACTGCCTTTGTCACTTCCCTTCATCATCTCATTTCTAAAGTTTTCCTTTAAATCAGATATTTCTTGGTTTATTTCCTTATATTAATAAAAATATTTTACTGATATAAAAATATGTTTCTATATCAGTGAAAATATGGATACAACAGCAACAAATATCCATGTCCATTAAATGATCTCGATTCGCCTGCTAATACCAAATGTGAATGGCTAAAAATTCATGTTTTCTCACCAGTAAAAGAGAAGAACAGCACCACGGCACTCAGGGAACACATATCCACAGCTGATCATAAAACCATCCGTTCACAGATCCAGTCCTTACATCCTCCTCAAGATTCCAGCAATCTCAACAATCTCATCTCCACCAAAAGGAAAAATCCTGAAGGAACATGGAGTGACAGTCGGCGTTTGAGTAACAGAAGGACAGAGTCCGGCCGGTTTCACATCTCCAGTCTGTGTTCTCATCCTCAGGTGTGCCTGTGAACTTTGGAGCGTCTTATCGCTATGTTCCTGTTTTCTGCTGTTGGTCTCCGCCTATTCAAGGCCGTCTGTCTTCAGTAACATCTGGTATTTCAGGTTTTATCTGATGAAAAAATGAAAGTGAGAAGCTTGTCGAGTAAAAGCGTTTGGGCCGAGATGTGGGCGGTGTCGAGTATAATGTGCACGGCCCAAACGTCTATAATGACACACAACAGGATCACATCACATGCAAGACGACAATCTGTGACTCGCAAACAAAACATGTCCATCCCTGCGGTGCAAGTTCACAAAAAACTATCTGAGTTCTCAGATGTTGCTCTTTCAAAGCTCAAAAGACATAAAGAAATAAAGAAGACACGTGAGACATCCAATGTGAGATCGCGCGCGCACAGCTCGAATCTTGAAAGAATTTGATGAGGAATTTTTACAAGATCCGTTCTGTTAAATTCATTCTCTCTCTCTCTCTCTCTCTCTCTTTCAGGAAATGAAATGCCGTTGTTGTTTTGGAGAACTATGGAGACATTAAAGAGATCTTGTTTTCCTTCCGGTCTCTGAGCTACAACAGCACACGTCATTAGAACCGACTGTATGAGACATTCCTAAAATACTTTGGTTCTCTTAACACCACTGGTATGTTTATTCAAGATAGTTTAGATTTTCCAGTAAGGATGCGATAATCTCAGTCGAAGTAGTAAACACAACAAGTGAAAGAAGTTGTTTTATACTGTTTAACAGAAAATTATTTGATCATTTATTCACCCTCATGTCAAACTTGTATGAGTTTCTTTCTTCTTCAGAACACAACAGAAGATATTTTGAAGAATGTTGATAACTCCATTGACATTTCTCAAAATATCTTGTTGCGTTTCACTGACGAAAGACTCGCAAACACATAAATATGAAATACTTTACGTGTATTCTGACTCAGCACGGGTCAAACTCCATCACAGATGTGACCTCTGACAGACTGCGTTAAACACGCCCCCTCCTCTCTCACCCTCCAATGACATGCCAGCTAACAACATGATTGACAGGCAGAGAGTCTGTTGATTACAAACATTGCATTACAAGCTAAGTGCCATCATTTCTTCACATTGGTTGAGTTTAAGAACCTGTCTGTCCGGTTGTACAATATTCTTGCATAAAAAAACATTACATATCATTTTAAACAGCTAAAGACCAGATTCAACCAGATTCAATTCAAGATATTGAAAGTGATTTTTAAAAGCGACATTTTCACAACCTTTGTAAAGATTTCAGGTTCTGATACTGAAATCCGTTTTACCATCAATGACATGAACACAAGCTTTTTCATTTGTAACAATTTTTTTTTTACTGGGGCCCAAATACACCAACCAACATCATATTAAAAATATAAAAAACTAAATGATTTACCCGTTTGCGTTTGATATGAAACGTGGCTGAAACATCCCATAAACATCAGAAGCTTTGAATGACGCTTGAGAATACAGTTCATGTTTATATGAATCGTCAGGCTTAAAGGTTCCTTAAAGGTTCTTCAAACTGTGAATTAATCATTTATATGTGTAAATAACACACCTGTCCTGTCTGCCATTGTTTGCACAAACATGTTCAAATATTTTCTAGCTGATGCTGTATATTTTTTTTATGCTACAATCCAATAAAAGCTTCCCTTACCCACAATGCCTTTCAAGGACAGAAAAGCATCAGTGAGTGAATGGCTGGGGATGTGAGTTGACTTCAAGAGTGAATCCATAAATGAGCGAGAGATGCAACATTATCATAATCTCTATAAAGCACAAGGTGTTTTTTGTCTCTGTGGAAGAAAAGAAAGTAATTAAAGGCCAACGACTGTCGAAACGCTGGTATCCATTGGAAACAGAGATCACCTTCAGTACAGATGAGATGAGATCTCATCACAGACACGGTTAGTATAGTTTACTAAATCCAAACTATTCAAACCTTCATTGAAATCAAATAGAATCAAATATCAACATTTCAATATCAAATACAATAGATTTCAAAACAAAAGCTAAAAATAGTGCCTTTGCAATAAACTGAAATCATTTTATGTTGAAGCACTAAATATATATATATATATAAAAATTACATTAAAAATAAATAAATAATGTAACTTGAAATATAATTATACACTGTAAAAAAGAAATGTTGGATCAACTTTAAAAAAGTAACCTCGCTACCTTAAACTTAAAAATATTAGTTAACACAACGAGTTTGCATGAAACTGATATTTTTTAAGTTGAATGAACTCAAAATTTTAAGGCAGGCCAGTTATTTATTTTTTTAAGTTCAAGAAACAGTTCATTCATAATTCTGTCCTCATTACTTTAGAGAATGAGGACAGAAATATTTAAAGAAATATTTTTGGAAGCAAATTATGCAGAATTTCTATTTTTCTACTGTTTCTTTGTCATGTCATAATCTCAAATGTTGACCCTTGAAAGTTTTTTATTTTTTAAATGTATCTGTAATTTCACTTCTTTTTGTTTATTTATCAACCCTTTTACAATTCTTTAAAATCAACAAATAAGACGTCTGACATACAACTTTATGAGAATCTCAGCTCAGATACTTTGAGTTCATATTCAGATCTTTAACTTGGAGACAAGCAAGAATCTCAATTTGTTCTCCATTTACTGTCATTGCTATCTAGAAGACATAACGGAGATATTTTTCATCATCTTTACTCTATTTCTCATGTGGTGTGATGATGACATACGGTCTCTGTCCATCACATCACTGACCTTAGAAACACTTTCAACATTTAATTCTTGTGATGTTTCTCTTCATTCTTGTTTCACAGTATAATGCAAAAGAGTCAATTATCCAGGAGCAGAAAGACTTTGATATTGAAATACCGCCGCTATACCGACACGAGGCAAGACGCTGTGAATTTCTGCAAGACTGTGAAATCTTCATCCTTCAAGGCTTGAGAAATGATCAAAACGTCGCATGTCTCAGACACAGAACGCACCTCAGCCATCCGCTCGGAGAGAAAGAGAGAGAATGACTCGGGAGAATTCTGTTCCTTTACACGACAGCGAGGAAAAACTTCAGAACGCACAGAGAAAACACGGAAAAACACCTTTAACTTTCAAGAGAGTTAAGATCCTCTGCGATAAAGCTTTAAAAACAATGTCAAAATCTGACTAAACAACAAAGTCAAAGCCACAGATCACACACACACACACTTTCCCTCTAGAACTTTCTCTTATTTTCCATTTAAAACAACTGAATCCACACAGTAAAGAGCAAACAAAAATATATATTTAACATTCACAATGCACTTTTTCTTTTAATTATTAAAAAAAAAAGAGATTTCTTTTATAGCTATTGTGATACTGTGAATTATTAATTTTCTTATTATATATAATGAAAAATCATGTGATGTAATTTACTCAGAAAGCCACAATTGAAGATATTAATAGTTAATATTAATAATATTAATATTTAATAGCTCACGGTCAGGTGCACACAGAATTGCAAAAATGATTTTCATGTCAAATATCTACAAATTTCTACATCAAGCAACATTTACCTGAGAAGCAAAATGACCCAAAATATTACATTTTGTTTTCTGAAAAAGATCACATTTAGGTTTATGCCTAAAACATTAAAATACAGTAAGAAAAACAATTAAGTCAGCGATAATGAAGTATCTCTTTATTTTGTTTGTATAAGCATTGACTTAATTTTAAATTTCATATTTATTATTTTGAAAACAAACTTAATATCTCAGATCATGTCAAGTTATCTCGACTTAAAAATGTAAATACTGACATTTTTGCAGTGAAAATCTACACACCTAAATATGTTTTATCTGTGTATATGTTGGAATTATATCCAGGCTATACGTATATACTACATCACATCAAACCAACAGAGCTATGAATCATGGGTAACCACCACACGTCCTCCATCAGTGTCTCTATGGAGCTGTGATACCATGACAACACGGAGCAGACGATGGGCTAGAAGACTTCATTTAACATCAATGAAGTGAGATCAACTCAATAAAAGAGTTGAAAACTAACTCAATGTCATGTTGCCCTGAAGCGGTTATGGCATGTTTTCCATCGAGGGACCTGAGATATCAATACCTGGATCATAGTTGTTTCATTCAATAAGCAGAAACAGCTCTTAAACATCCCAGAGGAGCTCGCTGGCAAACCGTCAACCAAGATTATGCAAACGTAGACGCTCTGCCCCAAAGCCATGTAAACTAAACCGTCCCGTCAGGGGATTTATACTAAAGACATGGACACGTTCTGTACCCATACGGCAAATCTGCTTCACCATCATCATCATCATCTCTGCCAACAGCATTTCTTTGTTTCAAGACTCCTTACTGCATAAAGTAATCTTAAAATGAACTTGAAGAGTACTTATTTATTTTGTTAGGGAGTTCTGTGGTTACACAAAATGAAAGGATGGTTTGTGTAATGTCAACTTCTCTAATAACACAAAGGAAAAGAGTTGATTTCCCTAAACTGAGTACGATGAGAGCTGTGTGCGGTCAGTCATTTAGCAGATTTACAGAGAGATTATTTTACACCTGATTACTGCAGGAAAACATTGATTTTCTTCAATAAGAAAACAATGTGTGTTTGGTGTTTTGCCTGAAGATAAAACCCCAAAACAAGAGGGATGCATTCATCAATACACAAAACAACATCTGTCAATCAATGAAACACAAGAGACAGTCTAAACACACGGATCCATACATAAAACTGGCGATGTCCGGATATTTGGATATATGCTCCAACACAAGATTATGTCAATTGTGAACTATTTTAATAGTATTTTTACTTTACACACCCTTTTCAAATGAAGAAAGTGTTTTTTTGCCTGCAGAATGCTGCAGTTCCAACATCGTCCTGTAGGGGCAAACCTTGACCAATGACCACAATTATTCAGTGATCTTCGAATAAAATATAATCACAAGTTAAAAGACCTTGAGTTCTGTAGAAAACACATCAATGTCTGGTTAAATGTCAGAAGCAGTTTGTTTTCGAATCACTCTTACCATTAAATATTGACACGCTCGTGGTTCTGTTCAGGACGGATTCTGTGAGCGCTCGGGGTTTCTGTGGAGTCTTGTGGTGTTGATAATGAAGAGAGACGTCTAGCCGTGACCTCCGTTCTGTTTCACTCACACCACACGACTGACCTCAAACATACTAAAGATCTGCTATAGAAACCAAGTCGTTTCATTTGAAGCAATATCATATTGAAACCTTTGAGGACAGAGATTGGCAAGCATTGGTATGAGCCTCTGAAACTTTCAAAAACAATTGTGTTCCTGCGAAACACTGGATTTAATCTCTCATTCCCAATCGAGTCTTGGATTCTGATGCATTTTTACATTTTGCAAAACATTTCAGTCATATGGTGCATAAGATACAATATTGTCATCATTCAATAATATTTATACATACGCACATTTGAACTCCTCACAAAACGATATGCGTAAAATAAATATAAAAATATGTACATATTTGTATCTGTGTGTAAATTTGGGTTCTTTTTTAAATGTGTTGTTATTATTGCGTAAGTTGTATTTTAATATGAACAATTTTTACGAATCATATATTGTTTGTGACAACATTCGAAGGCATTTTTCACAAATAAGCCTGCTTAGTAAATGGCCTTTCATAGTAAAATGGCTTGTCTACTATGGCTTTTAAACAAAAACAACATCAATCCATGAATGAATGAATAACAAGCAACTCCAAAATGGTCCGCCAGATAAAAAAATAAGCGTTTGTAGTAAAGGAATGAGAAATAAAAGCTCTGTTAGATTAAGTGTGACGAACACAGTATGTTTTGTGTATTAGTATGCGAACAGCGTCTCCTCTCTGAAGGCAATATCTATAAGAGTAATGAGGCGACAAAGGGCAGAGGATTGTACAAACACAAATAACCTCATGTGCACTTCATCATTCCAATACAAACACCTGCTATTATGGGATATTCGGAAGCTTTTAACCAGCTCAACAGCTTTAACACATACTAAGAAAAGTGATTAGTGATATTAGTCAGACAAACCTGTGTCAACATCATAGAGCCGATGTAATGATTCACGACTGATCATGGCGTCCATATTCCTGCCACTTGTGTGTCTGTCTGGTTTAATGACCTGTGAGATTTCTCCTGTTGGAAATGTTTCACCTCTGCCAGGTCCAAGAACACCTCCGGCCTAAATAGAGATATAATACTTCAGCATTAATGGATTTACATTAATAAACCACTCAAGGTCATTAAGGAAAGCCATTCGCTTCACGTCGCGCCCTGAACATCATTTAGCCCAACTGTGGTAAAATCAGTGTAATGCACAGCTTTAAATAGCTTTTTATATATTGATGGCAGCAGAAATATGATAATGGACATCAACGTTTGATAGGTGACATTTGCTGAGGCAAAAATCAATATTATACTCACACGCTCCACAAATTACACACGAGACACAAATACTGTAGTACACTTTAACATTTACTATAGTAAACTTTAAATACTGTTTATGTAGACTACAGTTTTAACTACTGAACTAGAAAATACTGAACAATATTTTAATATTTACTATAGTAAATGGCAGTAGATCGTAAAATTGGAGTAACATTTAGTATTTAAGTAAATCCTTGGGGTTACAGTATACTACGGTATTCTGTGAATTGATAAACTGTAGTAGATACTGTGGTGTTCCCTTAATATTTACCATAGTAAACTGGATGTATACTGCAGTATTCTATAGCATCACCTATAGTAAATTGTTATACTGGGATACTGTATCACTTTTAGTATTTAGGCAGATTACTATAGTAAATATCAAAGTATACTAGAGTATTTTTGTTACTAACCCTCGTATAACGTTATGTCAAGCTATCATTAGGTTCAAAACGGTAGACAGCTTTACTTTGTCAAATTCTAGGACATCGTTGCACAATCCCATAATGCACTGCGGCAATCTCAGTTGCAGCAAAATCTCATGACAGTGGATGACGTGAGATACTGAAGTGAGAATCCCATGGGGATTTGATTTATTTTCATTTGGATTTACTTACAGCTTCATCATAGCGATAACATTCAACTGTATAGAGTTCAGTGAGAGCCGCGTTCACATCTGCTGTCCTCAGCAAGAGCGCTCTGACACGAGACGTGTAATTCACCGAGATATCCTCAGTAACCTTTACTGTCCTTCACTGCTCGCTGGTGTCTTTAACATTCATAGAGCGGTGCAGAACGTCTCCAAACACACAGAGACTTCAGCCGAGTGCTTTCTGTTGGCATTTGGAAGAAAGAATCAAGCTTTCTGGAAAACAAAGAAATCCTGATCACAGCTTTCCTCTGCAAAACAATAAATTATAAACACACGTGTTACTTGTGGTTCGGTGATGAAAAGGCAACGTGTTTCACGAGTAATAAAATACAAAAATAAAACAAATCTTTATCCCAATCTCACATGAAGATTCAAGGTGAATTCGTAACTATTTCATGAGGTGGTTATTTGTGTACAAAAACATGATTATTATCATCAAAACCAAGCGTGCAAATTTCATATAAAAATGATAAGAATTAGCCACCTCTTAATAAAATATGAGATTGTTTTTTTATAACTGTGGGTGTTACAGTCACTGAAAAAACCCTGTAATTTTACAGAATTGTACTTTTCATGTATATTTTTAAATAGGTTAAAAAATGTAAAATGTACAAGAAAAACAGGGAAAACACCATTTTACAGGGAAAACTCTTATTTCATTTTAAAATTTGCATTTTATTATTTAGTTTATTTTTGTAAATACCATCAAAAAAACGTAAAATTACTGAAACCGACTGCACATTTACAAGAGAATCTGCACAAAGACGTATTTGTACACATACCACACATGCTAATATATTTGTAAATATACTCTTAAAACACAGTTTCTATCATTATTACTGTTTTTCTTTGCTCTTTATATTGAAATATGTTGATCTGCCGTATGCATCACATCAAACATTTCAACGTGTCACTGACATCCTGTGCATTTGACAAATAAACTTACTCCACTGGTTTTGCTTTCCCCCCAGTGTTACCAGTGTTATTATAATACAGATCAATGGCTTTTAAAAGTATTAGAAAAACATCCTACAATAGCACACCTACATATTAAAAGCATTTTGTAACTGATATTACTAAAACAGTGCATCAGTGATCTTCTCATTGAGAATTACACCAAAGAGCATTCGCACAGACACACAGACACACATTATTCAGACCGAAATGTGGGTTGGATACATATATGGAATAACATGACAGTACTGAGATTTAAAATTCTGAGAGACCTCGACATTCTCTACTGTCCATTTATCAACATCACCACTGAGACACTGACAGACTGCATACAATCCACATCATATCATGTTGAAACTCCATTTACATTTCATGAAGGCTCAGTGCTGGAAACACAGTATAACAGAATCACAAATTCACAAGACAAATCATATGCAAAAAAACCCCAAATAGCTCTGTCCCAACCTAATGATGTCTGACAGACGACAAACACTGCATGCATTTTTTTGTATTTAAATGCACATTTGAACTTTTAACAAAACTTTCTGTGTAATTCACAAATGCATATGCACACGCATTTGTTCTTAGTGCAAATCTTAGTGCAAGGCAACTACATTTCGTTGCCTTGTGCTTGTACATGTGTAATGACAATAAAGTTGAATCTAATCTAAAAAAAATGTTTTTGGTGTATTATGATTTGTTCGTGAAAATGTTGGTACGCAGATCTGACACGCACATTTGTGTACATGTTTTGTGAACGAGACCCATTTTTTATGAAAAGGTTTTCAGGCTTTTAAATGTAAGCTCCCGTTTCATTTTTCAGAGGTCCACCCTGGTTATCAAGATCACAATCACGATATTATAATACATGGATCATATAACTATTGTGGGTGTCTGACTTTTGGGCCAATCAAAGACAAGCAGGTCACGTATGGAGTAACATACACACCGTGAGCTCATTTCATACACATTCACATTCATCTCAAGACAGTTTCACATTTCTAATAGCTGCTAAAAGCTGGAGAGACAACAGGTAACTCAAATCCCTTGAGAAAAAAACTTTGCCAAACGCTTTTGTACATCAAAACTTTCCTTTTTCCACTTTCAAAGACCCACAGAAAACACAAACCAGAGGTGTTTACAAAGCTGGGAGATTTTGGCGTTCACATGAATTATGCATTTGTGTCCAAAACATCTGCTGTTTGAAAATCTGTCAGGATAGAAAAGTTTTCTTCATAAATCTGTATTATTCTGACAAGCTTTTAACTCAATGCGGCATCAAGTAAAGACAGGTAGAGCTGATGAAACTCTTAAGATGCTACAGATATCACTCCTGTCAATCATCACAGCCGCATGAGTTCTGGGCACAAGATACTTAATCTTCACCCAACGAAATATCTGTGCATTGCACCATTAAACTTGAAACGTGATTTTAATAATAAACTGATTTCATGAGCTGTGACTTCAGCCAATAATGATTAGAATGAAATGAATGAGCTCATGTTTTGCGTGACAGACTTCAATCCTCACGCATATATAATAATAATAATAATGACTTTAAAGGAGCAGTTCAATCAAAAATGAAAGTTGTCATTTACTCACAGTCAAGTTAAACCTGAGAAATTCTTAAGTCTCAAGTAGCACGAGAACACTTGTAGTAAAAGCCAAAAATACATCGTATGGGTCAAAATTTGCCCTTTTTCTTTTATGCAAAAATAATTCATGTTCCATGAAGATATTTTGTACATTTCCTTCCGTAAATATATCAAAACTTTATTTTCTTAACATTTTGATTTTTTGACGTGGCACTGTAGGGTTGTGTCTACACGAGCAGTTTCAGGCAGTTCAGGGAGATCAATCGCTTTATAAAGAATACATATTTTGTTCTGATACTTTGACTTAAGCAATTTTCCGTGTCTAATGCATGCATGGGCAACTTGTAACACACCAAAAACACAGGAAAACACGACATTCCGGCCAATTTCTCCTTTAAAGAACCATCTTACCTATTTATAATCTGAAGAACCTTTTTGGAAAAAGAAAGGTTCTTCAACAGCATCGTAAAGCACTTTTATTTTTAAGAGTGTAACTTACACATCACAGTATATTCAACACACTACAGCCATAAACATGATCATCTCACGCAGTCACACACAAATGACCTTTTACATGAGACACAATGATGTCACTTCACTGACTATACGATTATTAAATAAAAACTACACTAAAATTGAAACTTATAATAGCCTATAGCATAAAACATATGAGAAAAGTACATAACAAAAAAAAGTCAAATTAACAAGAATAACATGAATTAACACTAAAAATATAAAAAGCCAATTCTAAAAATATGATTAATAATGAAACACAATAAAACCAACAACACAGATATTAATCCATGCAGACAAAATAACCAACAGTATATTTGTAAGGTAAACCTGAGTGTTTTTTAGTCATGAACTTTTTCAATTCGAGTCTGTTCACCTGTTCAACTTTTTCAATTCGAGTCTGTTCACAGCTCATGGTCACTGTTTGAAAACAGCAGAAAAGCAACTTTAAACCATTCTGTGTGTCAGAGGATGAATGTGAAAATATTTCTCTGCTGTTCTAAAGAAAACATTCTCAGAAAGCGTTCTCCAGCACAAGAACAGACCATAAACCTTCTTTAACCTCTTCAGTGGTCAACATTTCATTTTTGGTAAAGCTCATAATATACAGGTAATGAAATACCAAAGGCATAATTAAAGAATCCAGATTTAGCATAAAGATGCATTTTCTGTATCCATCAAGTCAAATGAAGTGAATTGACAAATATAAGCTCAAGGCTCATTGACTTTGTTTCATACATCACCAGACTGCCATCACATTTCATAGCCTCATTTTCAGCTTCCAGCTTTATACTAATGACTCAAACAACACAAAACACCCCGTCTGAAATCCCTTCATATTCATCTCAGCCTTTCAGCTCAAGCTAAACAAAATCTGCATGCAAGAACAACATTTATCATCCAAATAAAAGGCCAGAAAAATGTACACATATGCTTTGCCTTCCATTTAACTGCAGATGCTCAAAGATTCAAGTGATGAACTTCAAGACAAGAAAAGAAAAGTATGAAATGACGACTCGTGGAATAATACTGCACAACACTCATTCATCTTCACATATATTCCTCCCACAGCACAGACTGAAAGGTCAAGATGCTTTGGATAGAGAAATTAAAATCCTCTCTTATAAAAAACGCTCTTATTCAGCAGTTCTGCCGTCACATCAACATGCCAGGCCACATCTTTTATAAGTCTGGACCTGTTGTTGTATCGATCAGATGAAACACATCAGGTCAAAGTGTGCCAACAGAATAACAAGAACCCAAGAGAACAAGTCTTACATCACCAACTTCAACAATATTGATAAAGACACTAGAGGCGCCCAACACCTCCTGGATGAGCCATGTTATGTCCTTGAATACTTGCCAGCCTGTTTGTCAAAACCACTGATGTCGAACTCATTTAAAGTCAGAAAATGTCCAACCAAAGGTCCAATTAGGCCTATATAATGATTCAGCAAATTTACAATTCTTTCAGAATAAACAATTTTACATTTTTCCACATATGATTATCATGAAAGATTTTCCAAAACCCAAACAATCCTTTAGGTTGCACATGTGAAATTCATGTTCTCATTTTGCCCTGTTTTCCAGTAAACTTTCAGTATTTGTCTTAATCAAAATATCTAAACAATTATTAAGGCAATTTGTTTGGGATAAGACTTAAATTACATTGTGTAGTTTGTCAAATCTTTGTTAAATCTCATATCTGTTGAACTTTATTTCCAATCAGGTAGAAAAAGTCCCAATGAAAGGAAACCAGGAATTTCTCAATCTTGCATTCAACATGATACACATTTCTTCATGCAAAGTGAATGTTCTACTGGAAAACAAGATTCTGATAAATAAAATGATTTTTCTATTGTGTGAAACTTTTAATACCACAGCAAGCATTCCTCATATTCCTTAACAACAGATTCATGTACAAACTGGTTTTATATTTACAGACTGACTGATCTCACATATTTACTCAAGAACAGATGTAAAGCGTACTTTTAAAACCAGGTACAGCCTTTACTGCCTTTTCTTGACCATCTGATGTATTAACATGATCGCATGGAAATGTAAAAACTCTTTTACAAGGTGGCTTATATGTATGAATTTGTACGTTCTAATTTGAACACAAGTGTACGATTACTAGAAAAATCCCTAACGTAACTGGTGCGAAAGCAAATTGTACTACAAATGAGATCGTACAAATTCATATGAATTAACCAAAATTAGCCCCATCTAATAATACTTTTTACATCGGGATCATATACAGTATCATATAAATTGTGATATATAGAAACAAAAAAATTGTTAGCTTATTTCTGCCTTAAATCTTTAAGTATAATCAAACTGACAGGACAAATAATTTCAACAATTTTAAATATTATATAGTGATGAACTGCTGTAACTTAAAGTTTTTTTTAAAACTATACATTTATGTACACATATATTAACATAAATTTAATATGAGTGTTTTACATGTTTTGTCCACATGTTATCATTCTTAGAACATATTTTTGTTGGCTGAGATGAAGAAACTGAATATGCAAGACAAGGTATAGTACAAACTAGAATAAGAAAAATGCACAGCCAGCAAGCGCTTCATATCGCCTTCATGCTGGAAAATGTACACGAGCGTAATTCCATTTGTGCCTCTTCTGTGATGAGATCTGGCAGACAGATAGCGTTTTATCACACACGCTTGAGACTGTTTGTGGGATGAGAAATGCTCCAGGGAAAAAAGGCAAAGTTAGAGGATGAAAAATTCACTTCAGGCCCTTAGATGTCTTTTTGCAACTTTAGCAATTTTGTGTTTTGTTTAGCACCCTCAAATTTGAACATTTCTATACGATTACAAGACCGAATGATTGTGGCCGACCGTCATGGCTTGTGAAATGAAACAAGCTGATGTTAATTCACTCTTACTGTACCTGACCCCAGGCCTTTAAATGAGAAGGCTGTGCCGGGTAACCGAGCCCACAGGCACTTAAAATACAGCTGAGTGAGCATTTAGTGCACTTTCTGAATATGAAAGCGGCAAGTTTCCTCAAGCATGTCTACATTATGTTAATGACATTCAACAGGAGTGTTCCAGACATACCATCCCAAGGTCTTTTTTGCAGGCCCTAATAACACTCCAGAGAGAGAGAGAGAGAGAGAGAGAGAGAGAGCGAGAGAGAGAGAGAGAGAGAGAGAGAGAGAGAGAGAGAGAGAGAGAGAGAGAGAGAGAGAGAGAGAGAGAGAGAAAATATCACTTATCATTTATTCACGTCGTGCCACTTAACTGCTATAATTGCAACATCACCCAAAATGCATTGCATTCACATAGTTAAGCACTTTATAAGCAGTAGTATATAACAGAGCAATCAACTCCACATCTCTCTCTCTCTCTCTCTCTCTCTCTCTCTCTCCTCCCTGTGGACCTCCGCAGTTCCTCCTCCGGTGACTGATAATGATCCCGTGAATGAATTATTCAGCTCGGATTGTGTCCTACTTTGCATTTGCTTTGCTGACACCTGCTGGTACCTCAATAACAGAAGCAATCAGGCCTCATCTCACTCCGGGACACATTGGCAATGCACTGAAGAACTTTAATGTGTCACATCTCTCTGTTATAGGGACGCGGCTTTGGCCTGAAGTGTTCTGCATGGTCTGTCACCCTTTTGTTGTTATTTGATTATCTGGAGCGACCTGCTCATTTCACCACCGTCTCCTCCAGCATGCCCTGAATCTTAACGTTTGTCTCTGTGATGTGTTCCTATAGCTCGATACTGGTCACACGTACTGATAAATTATACACCTTGTAATGCACTGTAGTGTAGGTCACTTTGGATGAAATAGGCCTAATCTGCCAAATGCATAAATGCAAATGTGATGCATTACATCTGTTTCACACTGCATGCATTTTTAGAGCACAATTGACAAACCACACATACAACAATGGAAAAGTTGTTCATATTCCATTCATATGCAAACAGTAATAAAGTAGAGCAGTAGCTTCTTCCAAATGGTTATTTTACTACTGACATGCTCAGTGCTTAAGCAAGTTTGGTGTCTGAGTAACAAGTTGTTATTGTGCGATCGGCGTTTAGGTGACTGGAAAAAAATGTGAATAAATAAAATGCACCTTAAGTAGAGCAATATTAAATAAGATCTTAAGGAAGATTGTCTCCCGTTAATATCAATATTAACACCCTTTGCATATAAAATAAATGCGCGTTGCGTGCGCGTCACGTTTAGCATTACGCCTCCATTCATTTAAACGTATGAACACAAGCATATCACATACAACGTGTTTACGGACTTTTTATTGGACAAACATGTTATTGAGGCGCTGCATAGACCGTCCAAAGACATCGACAAGCTAAAAAACATTAGTGTTAAATGCGTGTACTTACTACATTTATTTGTCACCACCACAGATGTACTAAAAGCCACAAACCATTAGTTCGGGGGTTTTGGCGCTGTTACGTTATGACTTTAAACAGACGCCAGCTCTTTGAAACCACGCCCTCCAAAGACGTCAGCCAATCCAACAGACGCCCATAGGTGTGATTGACACTTCTTTCGATGATTTCTGTTATATAGTGGGGACACAATTTTAAAACTTTTTTCTAAAATAATACTAATTAAAAACTTTAAAACCGTTTATTATTATGTCCAGTAGAGATGCAACAATACAGTAAACCAGCGGTTCAATACGTTTTTCGGTTTTTGACCACGTTTTTCGGTTCGGCTTGAAAAAATAAAGTTTTTTTTTCCATTATTCTATGTTTAGGTGACAGGAACATGAGAATGTTAAGAAGAAAAAAGGTTTTGTTTGCAGTTCTCTTTATTTTTTTATTGTAAGCAAAGAAAACATAAGCAAATATCAGTGTTATAGTGTCAATAACAAGTTTAATAACTTTTCAAATATTAACCAATAATAATAAATAAATGGAAAGTACAGCTTGTTGATAATTTGTCAGGTGTTTAATTAAATATGAAAAAACATCTTTTATAAAACACAACACCCTTAGCTGTTATAAAATGCAATGTAACCCACTGCTTCTTGGGGCTTATTGCTTTATTATTCCATAGGCTACTAGATTTTGGTAAGTGAACACATGATTAAGCTAAAGATGCCAACTTTACTTGCTGTAGTGTATTTAACATACAAAGTCAAAAACATATCAAACATATAATATTCATGGCTTGGTATATAAATGGTCATTTATATTAAAACATCAGTTCATTATAAATAATAACGTGTCAGTAAGCTACAACAATAGTGCTAATTCATGTTTTTTTTTCTTTATAAACATTAAGATCAGCCCTCTGTGGCAAGATACGACTGTGTTGCGTTTCATCTTCAACTAGAAATCAAAATAATTGTTCTGCCACACTGCCATTATTAACTAGGCTACATAATTTACTATTAGCGGATTACTGTACTTTATTTAAATTACGAGATGTAGCATCTAGCGGACTAAGCTAACTCTTCAACTGTCAGGAATGCAAATTGAAAATAATCCATTTAGTTCGGCTATTTGTTTTTATGTAGTATTCAGAAACACGCAAGTGTAGTGATATAACTCATGTTTTAACTTATATCGGCAGCGCTCCGCCTTCCGCCATTCTTCTCCACATGAGGCTGTTTACATCAGAGTGCGCATGCGCCCCTAACTTTGCGCTCACTGATTGGATATTTCCTCGCAGATCAGAGCCAGTTCAGCAAGTAATAAAACGCATGGAAATTATTCGTGACGGTCGTACCGAACGGTTCAATATTATATTGAGTATTGTGGCATCCCTAATGTCCAGTTACCCAAAATTGGTACTATTGTGTAGGCCATGTGTTCTGAGTGCTCTTGTGCTTCTGAGCTCAGATGTGTATTTCTTTTTTTAATTAGCTCAAAACAAATTCCCCTCGTCATTCCTAACAATGCCCTGCAGTGGGATGTAAGCGAGAGAAGTCCTTTACTAATTCTTTTAGTTCCAGAAGGACCCAAGACATCACCGCTACCGTTCATGGATGAGCCGGGGGGAGGCAGACCATATTCACAGCCCAACCCAGACAAGCCCTCCAGAGACGAGTGACAACACGGATTACAAACCCACTGGGTTTATTCACAGATAAAAGCAGGTCTGGTCCTCTTAACAGCACAAATCCTGCTGTAATGCTGCTATAATATTCTGCTGCGGCCTACTTACACAAAACTCAACATTTTCTCTTCATTTATGCAGCCTGATGGTTTTCTCAGCCCATGTCATTTTTATGAATTACAAAATGGGGTTCTGTTTTCTCTACAAAAGAACTGGCTAGTAAAAGAGGACTGAAAACACATTTGAATTCATTTATTGATGGTGTTTTTAGGGTTGTAATCTGTATGAGAATAGATTTTAAAACATTCATCTCACATTTTATAAGAAAGAAAAGTTAAAATCTCTTTACTAAATGTATATTTAATATGTCCATTATATTTTAAACTTAAATAAAAAAATCTCAATTGTTTCTCCTAGACATAAACGGAGAGCAAATGAACACCTCACAAAAGTCTCCATTAGAGTTTCAGAAGACATCTCCACAATGTCTTGAACTGACTGAAGATTTGTCTGTGAAGTCAATATTATAAAATAATAAAGTCATTATTCTTTCTTTATATTCACATTTGATACGTTATTTTTTACATAATGCTACTTTTTATTAATCAATTTATTTGGATTGGCTGAGGGAAAGCGGGCAGGCAGTCTTTGATAATATCATGCTGCAGATCTGAAATGGATTTGCATTTAAAGACGGTTTAATCTCTCTTGGTCTCTAAATGCTTCAGGGCAACAGGACGAGACAAATCCCCGTCATCTGAAGAACAACGACGCGCTTCTGTTAATAGGAACAGGCAGGTGCCATTTCAGACCCCTCGGTTGGCATTACTTAAAATATTAATTGCTTTTTTGGTTTTAATGTTCTTTGCCATTTAAAATGGTAATTGCTTTTTCCTGTGAAAGGAAATGACTTGATGACATTACACGAGGACTGATTCATTTGACTGTGAGCTTTCCCCCTATTAACCCAGAACAAATATTTATACTCCTGCAAGTCAAGATAAAACGATCTCCCAAATATTGACCTAAATGCATGAGCATTATCACTGACATTAAAATGATATATGAAAATATGAGCAACAGATGGCTTTAATCTGATTAAGAGCTCTTGCGTGCCACCTTCTGAGTGACATTTGATGCAAAACAGCCAATGACACGATGAATGCATTGAGAACACATAACCCTTCACTAATTCCAACCAGCGAGGATACACAAATCCAGTTCCCAAATAAATAATGCTGTGAAGATTTCATACAAATAGGCCCATTTGGTCTGATATGAATATTTCATGGGCCTTCAGGCAAACATGAATCTGTAGAGGACATATATAAAACCCATAAAGCAACTTCACATGCACTAACAGGAGAACAGAAGCTCTCGATCTGTTACAGGGACACATTCAACCGATTCAACACTGACAGAATCATGTCAAGCATGATGACAGATATACATGAACGTGTGTGTTTATAAAACAGTACGTGAAAAATATTTATTAGGCTACTTAATAAAAAGAGTAAACACTACAATCTACTGCACAAGCCAAGTATGCATTCTATTGCATTGAAGTATGGAGCAAATATACTTAAATATCATTTTATTTCTGAGAAGTAAACTCGACTGTACTTTCTTAATGAATGAATAAACTTTCGAATGTAACGTTTTAAAAGAAGCATCGTAATAGCACATATGAATAAACTTCTTTTTTGTAAGATGGTGAAGCGGTTGTGTCTCATATGAACTGCTCCGGGAGCTTTGCCGAGTCACTGTAAACGTCCGGAGGGTAAAGCAGGTGGCAGGTGGGCAGACCGGCTCATTAAATACACAGATGGCTGATGATGAGGGGGTCTGAGCACATGGCACTTCACGAAAATAATACCATAATCCAGATAATAACGTGTAAGATAATAATAAGATGATGAACTGTCAGACCTCAGCTGATTGACCTCCTGAGAATCATTAAGATAAGCAACCAAAATAAAAACAATTCATCTTTTCATATAGAACTCAATCATTTCTCATCAGATTTACTCAAATCCAGATTATTAATCTACATTCATTTACACCTCCAGACTCAATGTGTTTCACTCTCATTTGATTCTCTTTTGTAAGACTGATTGTTGATACTTATATGAAACACAACTGAGAACTCCATCAACATCTGAGACAAATCATTTATCTTTGGGTTTTACATCTTCAATGTTCTTTATAAGGCAACAGACTGTAGTGTTTATGTGTGTGAGAAGCTTTAAAAACATGTAGATTAAATCACATACATCCCCCCTCACCACCACACACATCAATGTCGACGGAGATCTTGTCTCTGCCGTCTGTCCTTCAGACAGCTAATGGATGTACAGTAGATGGAAACGCCGGTCAGACTATAATAAAGTTAAATACAGTTTGCCGGAAAAGAAGACGGCCAATGTTCAATGTTTATGGTCTGTCAATACGCACCAAATTAGATTTTTGTGCATGGAAATATACATTATAGCTTGTCAAACGTGACCTGTCTTACGAATATATACAGTATACACACATAGGCTACTGTATACACATGCACACATACATATATTTTGCCCGGAATATATAATATTATTATAAAATATAATATATTCAAACAATAACTGTATCCAAGACTATATTTGCTATATTTATTTTCAAAAACGTCCTAATGGACAACCACAATAACTCAATTGTTAATCAAAATGGTTCAATAAATCTATAGTACACACTAAGAATACACTATACTTTATATAGATCACAGCTTATTTACAAAGGAAATAAATATACTTCATTAAATATCTATAAAACATTTCAAGTGTATTTTTAATGTGCGTTTTGAATAAAGTTAAACCATTTCTATACTATTCTAGTAGTAGACTAAATCGGTCCACATTTTAGTTTATAAAAGTATGCTTTAAGTACAGCAGTAGTAGTGAACAACTAGTTTACACATATACATTTGTTGCTTATATTTGAACTTATAAGTTTACTGATATATTATGTGAAAAAGTATTTAATAGGCCGCTTAATCAAAGAGGAAATACTACAAGCCAAGTGTATAAAATACTATGTTATGCTATGCTATGCTATCTCCATACCATCACAATCACTATACTTTAATAGTATATCTCAATCAAAAGATTATAGTATAGATCAAATATTCTTTTCTGTCAGTGTAAGTGCAGTATACAGTGAGCGTCATTTGAAGTGTATTTCTGAGAAGTACATTAAAAGAAGTACACTAATATAATAATAATATTGAATATACATCCTTTTGTAAGGGATATGAACCACTGATCCAACACAAGGTAAATGTGGTTACATTAAAGAAGGTTTCTTGTGTGATATAATGAAAGTGTGGTACGGTTTAAAAGCACTACTGTAACGTTTTTCATTGTGGGAAACCTTTCCTTTCAATAACTAAGTGTTTTTTTCAGGCAGAGATTTCTCACAGAGGCAGAACCGAATGTTCCAGCTGTCAAACTATTCACAGAGCAAGAATCAATCGCCATCTGGAGGATCAGCGTGCAAGGTCTGCAAAACCCTCATCGCGTCCATTCCTCACACAATAATGAGCTTCATGTTTCATTGTTGGAGTGAACGTTTCATTATTTTTCAAAGGCTGAATGATTCGGGTTCTTCATCACGGATCTTCACTCGTGTATCACGCAAATCTGACGCATCAGCGGTTCAGTCCAGATGCTAAATGATGCTCAGCATGTCATGTGACAGAATGTGTTTACTACAGGCTGAACCATCTCTTCTAACTTTCGGTGGAAAGTTTTAGGTTCAAAACGAGTTCAGAATCCAGGGCTGTAAATATTTCACATCATTATAGTCTTGTTACACTTCTAGAAATGAAGGGAATTCGAACAATAATATTGTTAATAAATTAAATAGCACAATAAATATCATAATGTATGTGTACCTCAGTAGGTAAATGTCCTTAAATGTAAAATGCAACCCTACTTACATTACTTTTAGTATTTACTATGGTAAATTGTATTATACTGTAGTATATTATAATAAATTCTACATTTTGTTAACCTGCTGTGAAATAACAAGCAAAATATTGAATGAAAAAATAAATATTTAAACTACAGTGATATGTATACTAATTTATACTCTTCGTTAAACTATAGTAAAATAATAATCTGTAGTAAATACTGTGGTAAACTTGAATTGTTACTATGGTCAATTTTATTATACAGTAGCATATGATCATAAATACTACACTTTACAAACTATATTAAAGTAATAATCTGCAGTACATGTTATAGTAAACATGAATATTTACTATGGTAAATTGTATTTTACAGCATGCACTTTTTTAAACTATAGTAAAGTAATGATCTGTAGTAAATACTGTGGTAAACTTTAATATTTACTATGGTAAATTGTATTATACTGTATACCCTTTGATCAACTATATTAAAGTAATAATCTGTAGTACATGCTATAGTAAACATGAATATTTACTATGGTAAATTGTATTTTACCGCATGCACTTTGATAAACTATATTAAAGTAATAATCTGTAGTACATGCTATAGTAGGCTAAACATTAATATGTACTATGGTAAATTGTATTTTACCGCATGCACTTTGATAAACTATGTTTAAGTAATGATCTGTAGTAAATACTGTGGTAAACTTTAATATTTACTATGGTAAATTGTATTATACTGTATACCCTTTGATCAACTTTATTAAAGTAAATAATCTGTAGTAAATACTGCCGTAAACTTCAATATTTACTATGATAAAGTTCAAAAAGTATTTAGAAATTTGACTACAGTGTACTATAGTAAACACTAAAGTATACTACAGTATTTTGTCATGTGAGACTCCCACTTCAGTGTCAGTTTGTCAATATAATGTTTATGTTTCGCTGATGTAAAGAGTTTACGTGATATTCTGAAGAATCGATTGTGTGGCGAGTTTTCATCTTCGACTCAATCACTGTTACTGACACACATTACCGTTACATTTACACCAATCCAGCAAAATCACCGTCGATGTGACGTATGAAAGAAATGTCATTATGTTCAATTTCCCCCTGTATCACTCACACATGAGTCCTGTGATGATTTCTCAATATTCCTCAGTGTCAGAGCCTCAGAGCCTCAGAGGATGAACTGACTGCTTCTGGTAATGTGACTTTTCTGTACTGGCCTGAAAAACAACACAAAGCAAACATCAGGCAGATTAAATAGTGAAAGACGTTGTTTGGCAGACGATGACAATCCATCTGTTGAGTTTTGTAGATGTTTTAGTAATGAACGATTTTTAAGGAATACTGTACCGTGTGTGAAGCAGACAGATGTCCCAGCTGTCTCTGTAAACAGCAGTAATAATCTGTGCCACGTCAGAAAACCAACCAATCACATGTGTTCGTCTGGAGCTGTCAATCATTGTGCATGTTGCTAACAATGCTAACATTCAGATGATTGGATGCAATATGAAACAACCTGAAAACACAATTGAAATGTTGAAAAGATGCACCTTTAATTTTTCAGCCAGAATGTGACACAAACAGTATTTTGGCCGCTGTGTGAAGGGTCATTTAAAACATGCAAAACCAACAGAATATATCAATAAGAAATATGACTTATTTACTTTCATATTTCATAGCATTCATTATAAAGGGAATATATCATTTAAAGTAAAATAGCACCGATGTTTGTGTAGTGTGCTGTCGATGTGCAAATGAAACCTTGTTTAACATCATTTACCTTTTTCTTTTTCAAAAAGCTTTTCTCCTCTTTGTATCTGCCCACTTATATGTTCTCCTCAAGGCAATTTCTGCTTACACAGATTTCTTTTAATATGCATGTATTTAAAAATCTCAATTATGTTCATGTATCCTGTGAAACGTGTGTTGAGCTCTTCATTATAGATAACTACTGTCCTGTCGGGATGTCCCGCTTCTTTTTTCAAAGTCAAAGTCATCTTTATTGTCAATTCTGCCACATGTACAGTACATACAAATGGAGATTCGGTTAAGTTATCTGCCAAGGTAAATGGTCCATTGCAACAGAAGCAGTTGCCATAGCAACAAGATGCTGCAATAATATTATTTATATTATTATTAATCTGCAGTCCAACTTAAATTTTCTAGTTATAGCTAACAGCAACATTTATCAAAATGTCCAACGAGGTCTATTACTAATAAAACATTTTTCTGCTTTATTTATTAATAGTTTGTGGTTTATTCTTTTAAACAGTTTATTCCCATCAAAACTGTTTCATCATAATATATTTGTAATTTAATACAGTGATGAATGTTTGTAAAATGATCCCACCTGTTTGTGTGTGTGTGTGTGTGTGTGTGTGTGTGTGTGTGTGTGTGTGTGTGTGTGTGTGTGTGTTGTTTACCTGTTTGTTTTTCTCTCATCCACTGTAGATATTTCTGCACTGACTTCAGAAACGACTTCACGCACTGAAGAAAATGACACGTCTGGTTCAGTCTGCTCACAAACCTTTCATTAAAATACCCAGCAGGCCGCGCTCAGCCCAGCATCAATACAGACAATACAGAGAGACGCGGTTCAGATAAAGGACCACAGCGCTTTTCCTGTCCTATTTATACATTTATTTATACGTTTAAGCAATCGAGAATTAACGTTTCCCATAGCGGAGCAAACCATATGCTGTGTTTAAACACCATATGCTCGTGTGTGATTTTGATAAAGTGCGCTGGATTGTGTTGAGATTGATGACGTTGTTTTTTGACTGCGAAGCTGCAATTTTAACCTACAATCCAATGAAGTCGAGAAGGTATTTAAAGCATCTTATTGGTAAAACTGAATGGCTGGTGATCAGTCGAGCTCAAGCTGAGCTTATCATTGTTAATAGAGTCCACATAATGCCCTTATAATTACAGCCCACAAACCCACTTATACAAAACTAATGCTCATTCTGACCGCTGTAATGGACACCATTACTCTCTCTCTCTCTCTCTCTCTCTCTCTCTCTCTGTATGTGCTAAAGCATTATACAGCTCCACGATAACTAAACACAAAACCAGATGCAAATGTTATTGCTCTGTTCATAGCTCATGGAGTGTTTCACTTAAAGTGACAGTTCACCCAAAAATTCAATTTTTTATTTTTTTTATTTGCTTGAACATGTATACAACAAAAATGAAATTTGTTGTTTATTAACTCACCCCCCGGCCATCCGTGACGTAGGTGACATTTTGACTTGAGTAGAACAATAAAGGAAGATTTTTTTTTATAAATCCGCTGCCCTCTAGTGCTTCATATAATAGGAGTATATGGGGTTCACCTGTCTAAGAGTTCCTAAAGCACATCATTCCAAAAAAGCGGCATGTTGACGTCTTGTAAAGCGAATCGATCAATATTTTCATCAAACTGAACGTTATTAATATGTAGGCTATGACACGGTACAGCCTCCGCACACGTCCCGATCGCGATCTTCTTCTTGTAGTATTTGGTGGCGGTGGTTTAGCGCCACCTGCAGAAAGGGAGTATTGAGTGACTGTTACTCAACACTCCCTTTCTGCAGGTGGCGCTAAACGCACCAGAAGCTGTTATGCCATCCGGCAAATACTACAAGATCGCGATCGGGACGTGTGCAGAGTCTGTACAGTATGGCCAATATTATTAAAAATAACCTTCAGTTTGATGAAAATATCGATCAATTCGCTTCACAAGACGTCAACATGTCGCCAGGAGCCGTTTTTTGTAATGATGTGCTTTAGGAACTCTTTGACAGGTGAACCCCATATACTCCTATTATATGTAGCACAGAGGGCAGCGGATTTACCATAAAATCTTCTTTATTGTTCTACTCAAAATGTCACCTACGTCACGGATGGCCTGGGGCGAGTAAATAAACAACAATTTTAAATTTTTGGGTGAACTATCCCTTTAAGTATTTACTCCGTCTCAGGTGTTTCTCGGGAGAAATGAAAGAGAATGAAATGAGAGTGAAGCACATGTAGAGTCTGGAGGTGTAAATGAATGTAGATTGTAGAGGTCAAATAATCTGGATTTCAGTCAAAAGAAATGTTTGAGTTCATATCGACTCAAGATCTTCAATAATATTGACTTTTGATTGCAGACGAGACAAATCTGAGCTCAGTTTGAGACATTGTTGACATCTCTTCTCAAACTCTGATCGAGACATTTGTGAGATTTCAGACTTTTGTTTCCAAGAAAATATCTGTGACACAGGTGAGACTTAAAGGTCTATTTGCTCCATCTCATTGATGTGCAGAAGAAACAGTATTTTGTCATTTCATAAACTACACACAAACTCTTAAAACCGAAAGCTGCTGCTTTCTCGAACTAACTTGTCTTTTCTAACCTCGAATCATCTTTCTCAGTCAGTCTGTAAGATTCCAGCAGTAATGCAAGAGATGTATTGTTAATAAGAGCGCACGCGGTCTGGCGTAAAGTGCTTTCCTGAACAAAGAGGCCAATTTCTCTGTCTGTTTAGGGCATGTAGATGTGTCCTGAACTGTAATTGTGGCCCGCAGGTCGAACACATACTGTTCATTGGATTAGAAAGAGCAGCTCGTGTCGTGAAGCAACATGTAATCACATTGTTACACTTCGCACCAGTGCGCTCGCTGTAAAGACGCCTATTTACATGCAAATTACTAATGCAGAATCATCATTACTGTCATTACCTGAACTCCACACGTCCAGAACACTGACGCTGAGCTGTGCAAATCAAATTTGCTTTTTTAATAAGTGTTACTGGCCTCAGATCAGAACCTTCTGGCTTCAGCGTGCCTCGGGCTGCTGTGTGTCATCAGAGACCTTATTATCACTGACATCCCAGAATGAAACAAAATCACACTTACCACGTTAACATTTTTCCATAATAGCATTTTGAAGATTTATGACACTATCATTTTATTGATTTTACAATGACACAAAGGTGATTATCTTTTGATTTGAGCTTATATAGCTGAATATAAAACCTATTTATATTGATGAACAACCTTTAGATGATAGTCAAATAATTAGATATTTATGTATCTGCCTTAACATTTACAGTAATAATACAAATATATAGCCTATTTATAGGAGTGATTTAGACAATTCATCCACACACATTTTATCTGTTTGTATATGTTTTTAATGTATGTGTGTACGTCTATGAAGATTAACAAAGGTATTTCTATTCTATTCACTTCTGCAGTCAATGTTTTATGCAACAAAAGAATTTAAAGGTAAATTGTTTCATTTCTGTGCAACATGGGATGAAGAACAAAGTATTCAAATCTAAAAAACAAAAGTGATATTTCACTTTTAATGAAATATAATGAATCATTCAAATGCGATTTTTCACTAATGCACACATAGAATTAATTCATTTAATCGAGATTTTGAATAGATTTATAAAAATGGAGAGATTCTATTAACACAATTCAATATTCCAGAATCACAGGATGAGAAGCCTATTCAAATGCATTCAAATCATTGAAATGTTGTTTAATAATATGCTGACTATAATATCATTGTGAAGTTACATGAATTTTTTTAAACCTAAAAATACAAGCGCACAGTGTGTCACATAAATGTTGTGATTTTGTCTCATTGTGACGTGCATTAACTTCAGAGGTTAAACTTTACGGCCGCGTTCTGTCTTTCAGACGTTTGTTCAGCTCCTTTAAGGAACACAACACAGCTTCTGACAGCTGACAGTGACTCCAGAAATAAAAGCATCATATAAAGAGTCAGCATGTAACTTGTGTTTTTTCTTCTCAGCTCATGAGATGCATGACAAACATATGAAAAAAAGCTCGGAAATCATGATCTGTTCAGATTCAAGTATGAAATGTTTCTCACGTGCATCAAAACCAAATGCATGATAGTTACTGAGATACAGGAGATTTTAGAAAACTAGAAATGAGTCTGTTTCTTACACAGAACTATAGCACGAAGACTTGAGCTATATTCTCTTGATCCCTGTAGCCTGATGTATGCGTAGAAGAAGTCATATGGCATAAACAGAAAACATCAATTCAAGACTCGAAACGACACACATTGACATCAATGACTGATTCTGACAATTAAAGTGCACAGATGTATTCTTCTTGATGAATTATGCAGAAGTGATTACTGGCATATTAAAAAGCAATAAGAGTGCATGTTTGACATTATGAGCTGATCATAATACAGATGACACATCTATTCGAGGACTTTAGTGGCCTGCGAGGAATTCATCAGGGACTTCCAATAAAAATGAACGAAGTGTAACAGAAATCATTCGGCATAAAGTTTAACAGGTGGGATGCACTTAAAAAACTAATACAATCCAACAAATATTTGACCAAACAAAACAAAGCTCTTAATTTAGCCTAAAAACTTCTATGTATAGGAGTTTAAAAGCGATTCAGGACCAATCTGAGAGCAACTCTGAGCACGGAAAAGACAAAAACTTTTATCGTAGTGAGAAGGCGGGGCTGACCCCGTTGCTATGTATGACACAATCTTTTGAAGACTGTGATTGGTTGGTTGGCCAAGAAAGAAAAAAGAGAAATAATTCGTCTTGTTTTACCGTACTCACGCACAAACACACAAACACACATACACTATATATATATATATTCTTTCTTTTTAATTTACCATGCTGTTAATGTTGTAAACAAATTTGATAGGAAATGAACAGCGACACAATAAGTTTGTGTAAGTGCTGTAATTGTTTGTGTATTCCCCGACAGTATAATCTACTCATTAAAAATGAGTGAACTGTACTCAAAACTGTGAAAAAAGTTCATTCTCATCTCATCTGAACATTCTGAGTTCCAGGAACACAAATAAAAGAATTATTCTATCTTCCAATGACATCAGTGTGATTCCCAGCATGCTTTGCATGGACTGGATAATGGAAGTAATGTTAAAATAAAGTATTATTTTATGTATTTAAATCAAAATGACAACAGGATGATGCCATAAATCTTTAGGATTCTGTTGTGTTGTTATTTTAAAGAGTTTTTGTTACATTCGTGATTTTAAGAGGTTACCATTGTGCAGATGAGTAGCACTTACTTACAGTAGGAGAACAGACTCTTAACATATCTTGAATGTTTGATCTGAAAGCATTATATTAGTAATGCTACAGCTGTAATCGGCTGTTGTTTCTTCATGAGAACATTGAGAATTATTTAAAGAAACTCAAGTGTAATATAAAACAAAATAATGAAAATAAGTGTACAGAAATAATTTGTATTGAGTTTACTGCACTTGTGTTTAGTGTCCTTTACTCAAAAGAATTGAGTTTATCTACTTAAAAGTTTTGTAGTAATAAGTTTCCACAAATATTTTGAGTTATCTTATCTTATCGGTGTTTACAGTAGAAGGTTGTGACAGACCCAAATCATCTCTGCTGCATAGATGCATTTCTCCAGTTGACAAATGTGTTCATGTGCGATTGAATGTGTTGTGTCTTATTAACTTATTTTATTTTTATAGCGCTTTACCATCTGCATTGCATCAAAACAGCTGTACAAGAAAACCAAAACCAAATTGAACACACACAAAACCAATAAAAATACAAAGATCAGATAAACCTTAGATGTAATATATGGATTTTGTGATGCATTGCAAAACATTTCTTCTCAATTTTTGTCCATTTTCTCTGCTGCTAAAGAAACTCTTAAGCCTCTTAAAAGTCCTCCAGCTACTCCTAACAATTTTGGACCTTAAGAGCTCTTTTAAGGGTTAAGATGCTTTATGAATGACGTTTTTCTTTACTGGGATCTTTTCTTTAATTTAAGAGGGAAACACCTACACATTTCTAGGAGCAACTCTTTGCGCTAAGATTTTTCATGAATATGGTTTGATTTATTTTATGCTCTTCAAGCTTTTGTTCTTAAAGAGACCTCAAGCATTTTAGCAGGTAACTTGAAAACAATGCAAACGCACCTATACTAGAAAACAACAGAACTGTGACACTAATAGAAAACGTTGAGGCTGGAGGTTTGTTGATAGCCGGATCAGGCCGGTGAATGTGAAGAGCTGTGGTGAAAACACAACAGACGGCTGGAGGATATGATGAGGATATGTTTGACAACTGCGTATAAAGTCAAACTTAACTGTTTGCTTCAGATGAAGACAGAAGAGAAAGTGTTGTGTAGGTTAAAGGAGCTGTTTGAGCTGGTCTGATGAGACAAAAACATCTGCCGATATCAAGAGTTTGTGTATTCGTGTTGCTCGGGTGTGTTTTAAAACCAGGATTATTGTTTTCCACAGAAGTGCAGAAATGGAACACTGTACCTTTAAAGAGATTTGTTGTTAGTATGCAGATGCTGACAGTACGTACAGCAGTGATGTTGAGAGCCAGCAGGTTTCGGTCGATATGTGATGCTTAACGCTGACACATTTCTCCAGAAGCATCAGTGTGGACTTGTGTTTGTTTGTCAGATCGCGTCACTGGAGGTGATGAAATGACAGGTAATGATTTAGCATTCATGCTGTTAGGATACGAGTTGAGCTGCAGAAAAAACAAACAAACAAAATGATCAGAAATATCAGAAACCATCAAACATCCCAGAACATACGTCCATTACAGCAAGAGATTCTGTAAACCTGGCTCTTTCTTCTGTGAAACACACACAAAGAACATTTTTGACTATGAAAATCCTGAGGCCATGAATTATTATTGTCTTATGAACTCTAGAAGAAATGCTCCCTGATAAAACAAGAGTATCTGAAGAATACAAGACAAGACATCTCTTATAACCGAAATTGAAAATATATGTTTACTTTGACATTAAAGAGGATGAACTTAAACCTAAAACACATGATGTTCTGCATTAGATTCATTGAATGTAATGGAGAATATCATAAAACACAATGACCTCTAGACAGCCGTATTCATTGCCTTGTCATAAAGTTTCAATCTAGAACAGAAACTGCATTTTTTTGATTCATCATCACTTCACAAATCAGATGAGACTCAGACACGTGAAACATGAACGTGCCTTCCTTCCATTGATGGATGAAACACGTGAAACCAGACGTAGAAATCCCAAACCTATCGATCATCTCCTGAAACATCATCATCCAAACAAACAGACATGAACGGGGAGAGAAACTGAAGACAGTCACATGGAAATCTGATTTATAAAGCAGCACATCTGTGCTTGTCAAAAAACCTTCAATGTTCTTCATCCTTACAATCTGAAGTCAAATCAAATTAAAGTAAAGTTTGTAGCTCTTACCTTGAGATTTACAGAATTGACGAAATTCCCAAACACGGCTTTATTTATACAGTTTGCTTGACTGGAGACTTTCTCAAATACAGAATCGTTCTGTATTGCCTGTATAGAGAAATGATAACATCCATGCTTTAGTCTTTTATCAATCAAATGTTTATATAATATTTTTTTTTTTTAGAGCTTTGGTGTGCCGACTTTTGTATTCGTTTTTTGGTCGAGCACCCATTTGAGGTAGATGTGCGTGCTTTTGTCCTCTTTCTGTAGAGAAATGATATCATAGAGAATATTAAATCAGCATCATCCTGCAAAAATTAGTGATAAAACAAAACAAGTGATAAAAACATATCACCATGAGCAGCATGTGTTTGGCTAAAGGATTTAAAGGAACAGTTCACCACTATTTCCTCCTGTTGTTTATAATAATGGGTTTATGCGCAGCTTGAGATTTTCTGCATTCTGAATATAAAGTCACGGAGGTTTTGAATGACATGAGGAAGTGTGCAAGTTCTCCCTCTCTTGACTTATTTTTTCCAAATAGTAACCCTGAGAGAAAATTGAGCCGATGCTCAACAACCCATGAAACCGAGCAGGCACAATGTGAGAAGAAAGTGTGGAATAAAGAGCCGCGGAGCGTGACGGCCCTGGAACAAAACTAGGAAGACTCGTGCATTATTTAGCCCGTCTGTCTGTTTCTGTCATTGCCAGAGAAAACCGGAAAATAAAAGAGAAGTGTGTGTTTTAAAACCCCTGCATGAGATGAAATGAATTTGCATTTTATCATACTGTAATAATGAATGATATGTTCATGAAGCCATCTATTACAGGTAAAACTTGCTCATATTATATTAAACCTGACAAAGAACTGTTTTACATGTGAAGAGTGCATTTCTATAAAAGTCTTTAAGGAACAGCACAGCAGCAAAAAATAAACATCACAAATTTGAAAAGCAAAGCACAGCGGTAGTGACAAATAAAAAATAATGCATTACATATATGTGAATATAGATAACTGTGCTAAAGAAAACATACTGTATGTACAGTAGACACACAAACACACTGAAATCTGGATGGTGTCTATTTTTGATGGTGTGTAAGATGAGAAACAGATCTAGTAGATTCAGGACTGACGCTGTTCTCTCAGGGGTTTCTGGGTAAAAAACACACAACTGAATCTTCTCCCTATAGACTGCAATACAACACTGTAAACATGACATTCAACACTGAGATACTTAAAGTTCAGACCCATCACAAGCTTCAGACTGTTAAAATAATGTCAGTAATGTTGAAATTAATTTTCTCAAAAAAATCTATATTTACTTAACCATCATGATGTCCCAGATGTATATGACTTTTATTATTGAATACAAACAAGTATTTTAAAATATGCCTTCCGAATGTGTGGGTGAAAATATTATGCATACTGAAAATGTATACCAATCATAATAAGACAAAACTGAATCATACAAATATTAATTTATAAGAATGAGCATTTGCTAAAATGTTAAATTGTTAGGAATTGCCATGAGATTGTGTTGTTTATTCTCTCAGGACTCAAGCATAGTCTTGAACATTTTGAAAGTTGTTTTATATCTTAAAAAGATATTTATAAACTAATATTTGATCACTTATGACTTTAATTCGACAGTTTACCTTTAAAAGCAATTGAACAAAACTGTGAAAAAACTATTTTGCTATTAATAAAACGAACACACAGCTTTGAGCTGTAAGAAACCCATTGTGTATATACTGTAATATATTTAAGTCCTGTCATTAATTTTGCTGATAATTACGCCTCTGAAACTTACCTGTAATCTCAAACCTCATGTTGTTTATTCCTTCACACGTTTGAAACTTTGTACATGTTTTTTAAACTTCAGCTAATAGGTTTTTAAAGTCAACTTCAAATACAAAATGACCCATTTTACCTCCCTTATACCTTCCTGGTGTAGTTGGGAATGATTTGTGGTGCACGTCATTGCAAAGCCTTCATGATCTTTAAACAAAAGTTATTAAATTACAACGCCTCTACATTCAGATGACATCAGGCCCAGAAAATAGCCAAACATGTTTGGACCAATCACCTTTGAGTATGCCGAGAGCTATGTTACAGGATGTTCCTCATCCTCACCTTTACTCTTGAATGCGTATAAAATCATATGTAACACAACACAGGCTGAAGATTTGTCCTCAGAGGTATTAAAGCTAATATTTATCTTTTTTAAAGCATGTTTACTGTGTAGAATAAAAATATCACTAAAATAACTTTAGTGATTTTTACGAGTTTTAAGTGACATGACAAATCACTATTACCTTTCAACTCCAGTCACATGACTTCATTCTAGTATGCAAAGCCCACTTTTCACCTCAAAAATCCCCAAATAATAATAGAGCTTATATACGTTGGGGTCTTAAGTCCTAAAATCACCTTGCTTTGCGGTTGAATTTTTGGTTAAAAATGATTTCATAAATATTGTTCATGTTAACTAATGAAGTCAACTAATGTCAATAAATGTTATTCTTACGGTTTATAATAATGATCTAGTTTTTAAAAAACCCTGATCTCAGAAGCTCATGTGAGGAGCTGAACAACACACTGATGCTGCTGGAGAAATGCAAACATTTTAAAACACGTTAGCGCTTGAAAGAATGACGCGTACAACATGTGTGCACTCATTTTAAATGTATAAAGTCGCACATATCTTTTACCAGTACTTGAAAATATTCATCAATGAGAAACAGATGTAAAAATGAACATTGGCGGGCACTTCATAGTGCAAATAATTGTCATCAAAACCTTTACAGAAACACCTGAGGAAAATTAATAAACGGCCATAAAAATCCAGAAAAGAGAAAAATGAATCCTATGAATCACACACATTCATTCAGTAATGTTATTCTGTACATTCACTGATGTTTTCAGACGGCTGTGGCCAGTAGAGCTGCGTGCCATCTATCAGTTTCTGGATTTAAAATGACTAAAAGATAAAAAGATAAACATGATTTTCATTATTTTACCTGAACAATGTTGCCAGCAGATGTAAGACATGATTTCCAAATTGATTTTGTAGAATTTTGGCGTCATTTTCTATATTTAAAACACTTTAATCACTAACAAAAACCTAGCCAACATTATAACCCAGTTATGGTGTTCATGTTTTTGTTATTTGGCCAATGTTCACAAGTTTAGTGGACTTATTTGTTTCTTAAATGAATAAAATGTATGTAAAAATACTGTATGGATGTTTACTTAAACCCAAATACAAGCAACAAATATATGGTTAATATTTATTATTTAGCTCTGTTAAATCACATTTAAGAATAATGGTGCTATTTGGAAAAAATCTAAAACCACATTTATTTTAAATAAATATAAATGTCTGAGTTTGATCATTAAATCCTTTTAGTAAACATTTAAAATCAAACCTGAACACCATACAAATTAAACATAAATTCAAAATGTTTCATGTTTGAAATAAAACACTAAATTAATCAAAGCTGTTTTCTACAATGTTTTAAAACAAAACGTAATATACAGATATTTGAATTACGCGGTGAATGTGTCACGGTCATGGCGCCGCTCTAGTGGTCACAGGCTGTAAGTGCGTCTGTGTTTGTTCTGCTGTTGGTCTTTGAAACAGAAGCGAGCATCACGACACAGTCAAACCTGAAACATCACATCATAAAACAATCCCATTCCCGTTTGAACCCAACTCATATTTCACCTTTCACACTGGCATTTTTTAAAGGAAACTTTTCGTAAATATCCCTGTCCTCGCCTCGAAAACAAAAAATTGGACGCGAAAAGGAAATCAATGGTGGGAGAGAAACAGAAATAAGACGCTAAAGGCTTTGGCAGAAGAGGTGAGAACAGAATACGCAATGAAAGGATGAAAGGAAAAAGATAAATTACAGGTGGGACGTGAAGAAAAGTGGTTTTCTGTCGCTCGGCATGACCCTCCGCGGCTCCGGGGCCGTTCGCGTTCCTCACGGAGGAAAGAAGCAAAGAAAACGGAGTTCTCGTCTCACGAAAGTCACGTGTCACTGATTGTCCACAGGAGAAAAGTCCGAGATTTACAATCACAGCGTAAAGAGGAGCGGAGACAAACTGACCGTCCACATCAGGGTCCTGTATCATCATCATATGTGTGTGTGTGTGTGTGTGTGTGTGTGTGTGGAATGATAAATATTACTCCAGAGACGTCTGTCTGGTGTTGTGCTCCTGTCGACAGCTCTTGCGTATGACGGGCAGCGGATGAGCCTCTGTGTTAAACACCCAGTCATCAAAAGGCAACAGGTCATCGTCCGAGAACAGCAGGTACAGGTATCTGTGGTCGCACATCACACAATCTGATGTTAAAAACACTAACATCCCATGATTTTACCGTGTTATGCACTGCAAAAAATGGCTTTCTTACTTATTATTTTTGTCTTGTTTTTCAGTATAAATGTCTAAAAATTCTTGAATCAAGATGCATTTTCTTCATAAGCAAAATGAGTCTTGAAAGTAAGTCTTGTTTTTAGGCCAAAAATATGAAATGTAAGTAAATTTGTGCTTAAAACAAGCAAAGAAATCTGCCAATGGGGTAAGAAAAAAAACCCTTGAGTTAAGTTGAACCTTTTTCTTAGACATTAAATTCAAGATTATTTTTCTTACCCCATTGGCAGATTTCTTTGCTTGTTTTAAGCACAAATTTACTTACATTTCATATTTTTGGCCTAAAAACAAGACTTCTTGTCTTAGGTCATTTTGCTTATGAAGAAAATGCATCTGGATTCAAGATTTTTGAGACATTTGTACTGAAAAACAAGAAAAAAAATAGTAAGTAAGAAAGCCATTTTTTGCAGTGTGAGCGTGGTGTTTCTCTTACTTGAGGGTCTCGGAGAGAAAGAAGCTCTGCTGCATGTTGTCATGACTGACTGTAGTGCCGTACACGTCTCTGATTCCTGAGAATCCTGCATCGACCCGACAGTGTTTCTCTAGCGCCTGACAACACGTGAAAAACGGTTCAAAAACAACACAACATTAAAACATGAGTAACGTACACTGCAATAAATGGCTTTCTTTTGTCTTGTTTTTCAGTATAAATGTCTAAAAAGTCTTAAATCAAGATGCATTTTCTTCATTAGCAAAATGACGCAAGAAATTAAGTCTTGTTTTTAGGCCAAAAATATGAAATGTAAGTAAATTTGTGCTTAAAATAAGCAAAGAAATCTGCCAATGGGGTAAGAAAAATAATCTTGAGTTAAGTTGAACCTTTTTCTTAGTCATTAAATTCAAGATATTTTTTCTTACCCCATTGGCAGATTTCTTTGCTTGTTTTAAGCACAAATTTACTTACATTTCATATTTTTGGCCTAAAAACAAGACTTATTTTCTTAGGTGATTTTGCTCATCAAGAAAATGCATCTGGATTGAAGAATTTTTAGACATTTGTACTGAAAAACAAGAAAAAAATACTAAGTAAATTCTAAGTTCTCACACACCTCCACTGCCTCCCAGCCCCACTCTCTGTATTTGGGGTCATGGGTCAAACGCCACATGTACATGTAGCTCTCGATGACCTCTGGCCTCAGGATGTAGTAGCGGTCACTCAGTCGTGTGGCTATCGCTTCTGCTCCTCCGTCAAAGCGAAACGCTTCCGGTCCCAGTTTAGTGGCTGTTGACACAGAAACACATTTCACCATGAAATCCATACGGTGTGTCTCCATACCCAACACATGTTCTCTGCTCTCGTGTGAGACATCAGTACGTCACAGCATGAGATCATGTGACCTTCACTCCTCATTTTCATTGGCTGTCAGCACATACCGTAGCATCACATCACATTAGCATGAGGAGAACTGTATATGAAAATGCTTGTTGAAGTTTAAGAATAAAAAAGAAATAAAAAAAATTGATTTCAAATTAATATTTAGTTTAATATCTTTCGTTTCTCAAGTAAATTAAGAATATTTAGAAAAATACTGGTATAATAAATTGCTGCTGTATTGAGATCCATGAAAAAGCTCTTATCTCTGAAAAGCACATTTAAAGTTTGACGTAATGAGGTCGAACTATAAAAAATACACGCAATACGTCTTCTGTCGACAAAGACTAAAAAAATCTACATACTTAAATAAAAGGAGAAAATAATTTTTTTGTCCATTAAACTGAAATGGGATCAAATTAAAGTATTAAATCTTCATTTAAGGACCTCAAGACAGACGGATGAAGAAAACTTCTGTAACTTCTAAACACAGGCTATGAGATTTGAATTGCTCTCGCATGGGGCAAAACTAGATAAAAATATAAATATATCTGTGTGTGTAGTTTGTGCGAGTCTTATGAAAACACAATGCTTTCAGAGCAGAATATAAAACAGCAAAACCAAACGCATCCCATTACGGCGCGTAAATCTAAAATTACACCCGGCCCCGGTCTGAGAGAATTCTCTAGTCTGAATAAACATTTTCATTTGCATACTGATTTTGGTTTGTTTTGTCTGAACACCGCGTCTCTTCTTCACAACACCTCAGTCTGGAAGGATATTTGCCGTGACTGCGTTGTGTTAACGTGTGGCCTGCTGTTTGTTATATTGATGAAGAGCGTCAGGAGTGTTATTGTCAACATTAATACGGAAATACTTCGACGGCAAAGCGGTTTTGGAAATCTGTTTGGGAAAACAGAAAGTCAGCGCACAGCGGGGTGTATTATAAACTCAAGACATCTTACATTTGAAGAATTTGAAAACCTCAAACCATAAGGCTCAAATAGGCTTTATATATTAAATATACAAATACATACATTTCGGAACTGACTCATTCGATTATATTTTCACACTTTTTTTTTGGTCTTGTTTTTCAGTATAAATGTCTAAAAATTCTTGAATGCATTTTCTTCATAAGCAAAATGAGGTAAGAAAATAAGTCTTGTTTTTAGGCCAAAATATGAAATGTAAGTAAATTTGTGCTTAAAACAAGCAAAAAAATCTGCCAATGGGGTAAGAAAAAACCCCTTGAATTAAGTTGAAACTTTTTCTTAGACATTAAATTCAAGATTATTTTTCTTACCCCATTGGCAGATTTCTTTGCTTGTTTTAAGCACAAATTTACTTACATTTCATATTTTTGGCCTAAAAACAAGACTTCTTTTCTTAGGTCATTTTGCTCATCAAGAAAACGCATCTGGATTCAAGAATTTTAAAACATTTGTACTTAAAAACAAGAAAAAAATACTAAGTAAGAAAGCCATTTTTTGCAGTGCATAGGGTCAGAAGATATAATCAAACAAGGGTATTATGACGTATTTGAGTTGTTCTGGTGGTAAATCTGATTCTTTTGGATTCTCAGGATGAGAACGTGTGAAGATAAAGCTCAGTTTAATGTCTGGGAGAGTAATGGTCTTCCTCTATCTGAGAGGACACAGATTGGATTTTCTGTACGACAGGTGAACTAGAAGCACGTGGAAGATAAGACACAAGCAGTACTTCAGGAAAACGCTATTTTTTAAGATCCCTCACTAACTAAACAGCAACATGAAACTGACTAGGGCTTCATTGTTTTACAGCCTCTTTAGACAAGATTCAAGTCTGTCTGTTATCTGTCGTAAAATATAGTCAGACTTCTCAGGGATCATTTATATCAACCATACCAAAAAAATGAGAATTAAGATGAAAGGGAAAAACCACAGATGAGATTTCTCAATTATTTCTCATAAATGTCAATCAGATTAAATGGAGAACAAATGGAAATGCTTCATTAAGTCTCGTCTGTGTCTCAGATATTTCTCCAGATAAAAAGAGTCAGAAATGTCCATTAGAGTTTCACAATTTCACAATATCTCAAACTGAGCTCAGATTTGTCTAAATTGATTTCTTACTTGGTAGTTTTGTCTTGTTTTTGAGTATAAATGTCTAAAAATTCTTGAATCAAGATGCAATTTCTTCATAAGCAAAATGACGTAAGAAATTAAGTCTTGTTTTTAGGCAAAAAATATGAAATGCAAGAAAATTGGTGCTTAAAACATGCAAAATCAAAACTGCACAAAAACCCCAAAACAAAATATTCTTAGTCATTAAATTCAAGATTATTTTTCTTGAATTTTTTGCTTGTTTTAAGCACAAATTTACTTAGATTTCATATTTTTTGCCTAAAAACAAGACTTAATTTCTTACGTCATTTTGCTTATGAAGAAAATGCATCTGGATTGAAGAATTTTTAGACATTTGTACTGAAAAACAAGAAAAAATACCAAGTAAGAAATCAATTTTTTGCAATGTGCAATCAAAAGTCAATATTATTGAAGACCTCAATATAAACTCAAACATTTCTCATCAAATTTAATCTCTACATTCATTCCACATCTCTCTTCATGCATTTCAACAATTACATTTTTTATTTCTATCCAAGATTCAGCTGAAACTTACACGAAACACAACTCTCTAACTCTTGAGCTATGAAAGAGCAACATCTGAGCAATAAGCTCTGTGCGTGTTCTCACCTGTGCGGCTGTAGGACTCGTGACAGGTGTGAGTGATCTCGGCTGCCAGGTTCAGGTAATGTTGTTTCTTCTCCTGAGATGCATCATCAGCACCGATGCCGATCATCCCGCCTGAGAAACAGGCCAGATGACCCATCTTATGGTCGAGGATGCCGCCCCTCCACTCGGCCACGTAAGTTAACCCACCCGGAGACTTCTGCACCAGGTTAGTCTCGATGGCCTGATCCAGTGAAAAGAAAATCCCCATTGACTTCCATAGTATGAACACAAAACCACAAAGACATTTCTCAAAATATCTTCTTCTTCTAAGCGCATCAAAGTTAAGGCTAAACCAAAATCCAGCACATATCATCAGCCATCAAAGCGTCTGTAAAGTGGCTTCGACTCAAGGCGATGCGAAATTTCAATAAAGCTCAGATGTATGCACACATAAAGGCAGAATAACACGCACATATGGCCTCAGGTATTGACGTTTATGCTTCAAACGTCTCTGTACAAGACAAGAGATGTCAAGCCTCATGTTGAGTCGACTACTGCAGCTGAAGGTGTTTAAATCTGCCGGAGAGAAACATCTGAGCGAGCGCTGCTGTTGTTTCAGGGTCTCTATGATGAAACAGACCATCTCATTCCTGAAGAAAATCTTCTCCATGCGTTTGCATTAACAAACATTCCCAACACACCTGAAATCTATTTACTTCATCATATATGTTGCATATCTTCCTGCGCATCCGAGAGTAATTGTTTTAAAAATAAACCATTAATAAAAGTACCTCCATAGCGCTGTAGTACATCCTCTTCGCTTCTTCATCCGTCTTGTCTGACATCAGGTAAGATTTAATGAGGTACTCATAGAAACTGTCACCGAGACCTCCGATAGAAACGTGATCTGAGAGAAAGAATCACAACATGATACAGATCAATACAACATTAACACATGTTCCCCAAAACAACAAAGAAACAACAACACGGTAGAATGTGTTACACTGTCATTTTCTCTTCTTTTTAACCTTTCTATTATCTTTGGGGTTAAATCGACCCCACAGCTACTCACAGAAAACATTCAGATTATTTTTTTTAAACCTTGATTAAACCTGACTTTTGCTTAAGGGGTCCCCAGAAATCTTAGAGAAATAAAAAGACAAAGCAAAAACTGCTATTAGTACTGTTCGATTTAGAAGTATTAATATTTATTTCTTCATCTCTTCTATCTTGCTACATGCATACTTTCCAGAATTGTTTATTTTTTATCTTTAGGGTGAGTTTTTCTCACTAAATCAATAAAAAGCATTATAAAAATAAGTTTGAATTAAATGCACTCTTGCAGGTAGCATAATAAAAAAATCTAAATAATATGAAAAATGAATAAACATGTGGCATGTATTTGTGAATGATAATCAGTTTTTTTTTCTCTCTATATGCACCAGACACTATTTTAACCAACACTCCATGTTACAAGAACCTAATAAGGACTAAACAAATGTTTACTTGTCAATGCACCAGAAATTAATTGTAAATTTGACTTCTCAACCTTAAATACCTCTTTTGCACAATTATTATGTAAAGTACTTGAATAGTCTGTCTTATGTTATGTGTATGTATAGTCAATGACTTATAGTATTTGTATAGTTAGATTACAGCTTTCAGTAAGTTAGTTATGTATAGGTTTAAAAAATTGTTCCTACGACTAGTGTTGTATGTTTATATTATGTTTATTTATGTAGCGATTTCGTTCCACTGTATGTCCACACATGTAGCGGAATGACAATAAAGCTCAACTAACTAACTAACTGAGTATATTCAAATCTGTCCTCATCAAAAAGAATAATTTACTATTAAATTATACATATAATTTAAAATACATGAATAAACTTTTCAAAACATGTTCACTGTATGTAAACAACACATCAGGTGATGTCATTTTTAAAGCAGAAGTAAACAGTTCATTTATATGCACATGTGCAGTTATGTTTGCTTCACAGACGATTATAAGAGTTATATTATCAGAAAAACATAATAGATCCGACCCACACGCGATTGTCATGCAAATCAAAATGAGTTAGGCGTGAAACAGACACAATCTCTCTCTCTCTCTCTCTCTCTCTCTCTCTCTCTCTCTCTCTCTCTCTCTCTGGCTCATTAACTATAGTCATGCAACACCAATTAGAGCTGCAATTGCAGATTAAGTTCAGCCCTTTCAAGAAAAAGAGAATGTTTCCCCTGTTTTGCAGGTGAATCTGATAGATTCAATTTCTGAAAGGTAATGGGATTTATTATCATTTTAATAACTTCTGGCTGAAGTTAGACAGGAGAGGCGCACCGGCTCAACCGATGTCACGGATGTCAGAGTAATTGCATCCGGAAACTTAAAAAGATGCTCTTGCGAGTCTGTCTTTAATGAATCATGAAAACATAAAACATGCCAGTGATGAACAAACAAAAGAACAACACAAACAGTACAGTGTGCAATATACACAACCAGTATAAACTCTTAAACTCTTACATGCCTGACATCACATTTTGTAGGCAAATACATCCAGGCAAAACATTATTGGAACAACATGAATGAGGTCGACTGGACAGTCATTTCCAAACTGGTTTAAAAGTTCATCTCATGATGTTTGTTTTAGGTTTTTTTTAAGGACAGTGGAGAGCAAACAGGAAAGAGTTGGAAATAGAGACGGGGGAGAGGGCAGTATATGTCGAGGCACTAACCACAGGGCTATCGATGCCGACCTCATGATGTTTGTTGAGAAAATGTCCAGAAGAATTAGAAGAAAATATATACTACTGGATATTTTTTTTTATTCAATATTTGATAATGCGTTCAGACCAAAATAAAGTGTTTCCTGAAATGACTTACGCTGAACCCAGTTTCCGCTGACAGGACTCAAGAAGTTGGGATACAGTCCATGAGGCTTCTCGATTTTGTTCAACAGCTTTCGAATGTTCATCACCTAATAAAAAACACAAGCACACTCATTCGCGCCCTGTATTCTGTTAAACTAAACAACGTGAGGTGAAATCTCGCACCTTCTCTGTAAACGTGGGGTTTCCGGAGAGCTCGGTCAGGTGCAGAAACTCCAGGTGCAGCGTGCCGAACTCCGCCAGGATGCTGCTTCCGGCCGACGCCCATCCCCAACTCCAACTGGTGCCACTGCAACAGAGAGCAAACCAGGCAACGTGAGCACCGCCACCCACGCCACGCCGCTGCCATGGCAACCGCATCCGCCGGCGGCAGGTAACAGCGTGGCTGGATGGTGCCATGGCAACAAAGCAGCGAACCACAGTAAGATGCTGATGTTAAGTGTTTGACGGAGACGTGTTAAAAGCTTTCGCTTCATTCCACACCTGAACGTCGAACAAATCTGGTCACGATTCAATAAATGATTTTGAGGAAGAAAGATGATTTAATGTGTCTGTGACATGTGTTCTACATCTGCTAAAACAAGAGAAAAATGGCAAACTTTATATTTTATAAGGGTATCCTGTTATTAAAAGCAAAGATATTCCACTTCTTCTCTTAAAGAGATGAATTCAGTCTATGTTTAGTCTTAATATTATCAAAATTTAATCTGTTGTTAAAGGCGGATGATCCCGTCTCCGCTGCGGCTGTAAGTGAAGTGAACTGAGAACAAAAAACATACGGAGAGACGAATCGAGAGCGAAGCCCGAGTGAGCTCAGAAATGAACAGCTCCGACTTCACCGCGCTCCCTGCAGGATTCATTCGGTGAAACTGCGGAACTAATTCACAAGATTATTTGTTTCTGGTTTTTATTGTGAGAGCGAGACACGCGCCGCTTCTCTTCTGAGGACGCGATCAATAGCGCTGATGTCTGGGGAGAAAAAGAAAAGTAGGGAAAAATCCACTGAAGCCGCTACCCAACAACTAATAGTGTTAACAAAAACCAGGAAGCGTGAAATGACTTCATGTCTTTGGTGTTTTTAAAGAAACCAAATATGAAACATATATGTATATAACATACATGATATTGTTCACAGATCTACCGACTTCACTTTAATGCATTCTGGGATTGCCAAATGCAGAAACGTCTGCAAATATCAACAGCCCTGTTGGTTTTGGAACAGAACTATCATCACACGCAAATCCTGGTTTTACATCCACGTTTCTAATCTGTTGCAGTCATAAAACCGCGACGCGTGCTCTTCATCTGCCGTCCTAACTAACCTGAGCGCCACAGCAGTCTTTGTCGTCTCCTGATCCATCTGTGATTCTGGCTCCTGTTCCTCATCTAACTGGAATTAGCTCTAGAATCGGTTAATTAAATTTGCCTGCAGCTGTCAAGGCGAGCTGGTGGGCTAATGGAAGCCAGGTGGGCGCCGGAGATGCCAGGAAGCGTCTCTTTCGGCGTCGCCGTGAGACGTAAAAGGTAAGATTTGAGACATATGGATTTGTGAATGGATGGGACGGGGGGAGGCCGCGCTGGATGCTCACCTGCCGAGGTTAATGACTCCTCGGGGAATGCCGGTGGGCGTGTTGAAAGCGGGTAAGAGCTTCTCGCCCAACTCCATCACCTTCTGTTTAAATATCTGAAAGACAAAAAAGAACAAGTGTGAGACTGAGAGTAACACATACGCAATGTGTTTTTAACACACACTCCCTTCAGTCTGCACCAGTTTAGCTTTATAGTTTGGTTTTTGACTTTATTTACAGGATACAGATGACGTCTGGTGACATCAGCGATGTTTGATTCTAGTCACACTCATGAGAATATAAAAGATGTGTTAATCACTTTATGTTCGTGTCTGTATTTTTTCTATATGTAATATTTGCCGTGATAATGCAGTTATGATGCTGTAAATGACTTTCGTTCATTGCATTAGAGTAATTTCAGCACATTTTAAAGCTTCAATAATGTTGAAAGAGTTTTAGCCGATTATGATATCTGTATATTTTAATGCTGTTCAGAACATGACTCACTTCTCAACATGACGCAGAGCTTTAAAACGCTCCCTGCCAACAGCGCTTACCATTACTGTCACTTCAGAACGGCACGTTTTATCAAATATATCCCAAATGGACTTTAAAATCCCCACAGAATCACTTTAAGAGGCACTTTCTTCTCTTTAAGACCGCATTAAAGTCAGCAGATAGCAACACACTCGCTGGCAGTTAAACTTGAAATGTTATTGACAGAAAAACTTCTATCCCGACTGTTTTCTAAGGCGAGTGTCACTATTGTCATTGCTCAGACTCTCAAATCTGTAACTTAATGTATTAACCCTGAAAGCTCAAATCCAGACAGATGTGCTGTTACTTTCTAAGATACTGGATTAGCGGATGACAACAAAGGTGAAAGAAATCTCACAGATTTACTCTGAAGGAGACACCTGAGCCATATATCACACAGACCTTGAGATCCTCTATTATGACAAGCGCAGCTTCATATAACTCTGTAAACAACACAACACAACACATGCAGGACACCTGCCCCGCCTCCACCGTCTCCTGATGACATCATCACACTGACACTGATTTACAAAAAACATGTGATTTATACGCACGCACGCATGCATGCACGCACGCACGCACGCACGCACACACACACACACACACACACACACAAATGCACGCTTGCATGCACGCACACACACATACACACACACACACGCACGCACGCACGCATGCACACACACAAACGCACGCACACATCTTAACGCACACACACGCACGCACGCACACACATAAACGCGCACACACACTAACGCACATGCACACACACACACGCACGCACGCACACACACACACACACACACGCACACATACACGCATAAATGCACACACACTAATGCGCGCACACACACACACACACACACACGCTTGCACGCACGCACACACACACACACACGCTTGCACGCACGCACACATACACGCATAAACGCACACACACACGCTTGCACGCACACATCTTAACGCACGCACGCACGCACACACATAAACGCGCGCACACACACGCACATGCACACAAACACACACACACACACACATATAAACACATAAACGCACACATGCTCGCATGCACACATACAGGCATAAACGCACACACACTAACGCACACGCACACATCTTAATGCACACACACGCGCACACACACACACACACACACACACACACACACACACAAACATGCTCGCACGCACACATACACGCACAAACATGCTCGCACGCACACATACACGCACACACACACGCACGCACATAAACGCACACACACACACGCACATAAACATGCACACACACACACAAACGCACACACGCGCTCGCACACACACACACAAACGCACACACGCGCTCGCACGCACACACACGCATTTGCAATGATGTTTCTGGAGATTATTTACCATTATTTCTTGTCTACTCTTAATAAAACTGACTCCCATAAAAAGACAATGTTGACTGACCTCTATTGACTGACCTCTATGGTATTCCATCATCCGATCATTGTGAATGCATTTCAGTTGAAAAGAACACAATGTGTGTGAAGGATCAAGCAGACACAGAAGTGTAAGTGATGCTGGAACACTGACTTTGATTTATGTGTCAGGAACAAAGGCACCTTGTGACACGGATCTACCTGCCGTCTGTTTACCGGCGTGTAAATCTCACGTCTTTGTTCTCTGTGATGTTTGCGCTGTGGAGATATCCATTGTTTTAATGAAACAAGAGGATAAAAGTTTTAGAGAATCATCTCTCTCAGCAGCTGAATGTGTCACAAAGCGACATATAGACGAATTCTCCGCTTGTTATCTCAGAATAAAGCGCCTGTTATTTTAGTATCCTGTGTCCTGCGATCACAGAGCTTCTTGTGGTGTATAACACAGATTAAAACATCAACGTCTCATTCCTGCATTATAAGAGCTGTAGAGGACACGTATAGACGGTTTTATCAGACACGTGCGCCTGGCCCGAAGTTAACTTTCAGTATGTGTTTGTTGCTCGATCTGGCTAGTGGCTAATAAACTATTTATATTTTATTGTATAATAATTGTATTATATAAACTATTTGTTGAATGGGTTGTGTAACTTTGTCACATTTAAGTTTAGTCAAGTAACGGTGCTTCTACTGGTAACCCAAAATAATACTAGACATACTTTTAACTCGCTTACTAATGTTATTTACTTGTTATTTCTTTATAATCTGCAGGGACTGTACCAGAAGTAAAGTTTGGGCGTGCATGCGCAGTAACGTTTGTTTATGTTGTTGCTTTAAAACCATCTATAAAAACTGAATGATGCTAAAAAAAACAGATGAGAGAATTAATTATTTGACATACAGCGTAACCATCAATCACAACTCAATTTTACAAAACCTGTCGAGAAAAAGTCAAAATCATATCTCACCCTGAAATCAAAACAATGTAAGGATTGTTTATTTGCCAGGCTTCATGCCTATGTTTATGACCTTTAGGATTCAGGCAATATTTTCAGGAGAATTTGTCAAAGCGACACTTTATCATGTGACTAAAGTTGAGAAAGTTTACATTTTGCCAGTCTCAACCTCAGACGTTACGAACACGGACCGCTGGCTGAACGTCTGATACGTAAAGAAACACTTTCTTGGAAACACTTCAGCGAGTTCAAAGCTGTTATCTGACTGGTCGAGTTCCACGGGATTTCTGGGAAACGTGCGTGTTGCGTTCTTTAACGGTCTGCCTGGAATCAAAATGCAGCCATCTAATCGAAGCTGTCGTGTTTACATCCGTTGCGATCATATACTGTATAAAACAGTATAAGACATAAAGAGAAATGTGTCCGAAATGCACTATATATATGTATAGTATACACTTTATATTGCATACTAATATGATAAAATAGTGAGAGAGACAGGCCATTATGCAACAATAATCATTTCCAACACTAGTGCAAAACACTGAGAATCTCTCACTTACGACACACACACAGACACTTTTATCCGAAGCAGCTTACAAAAGTGAAAAACCAATAAAGTGATTCATCTTAGAGAGGCAATAACACAAGAAGTGCTTTACAAATTTAGCAAAGTTTCAATATTCTTCTTAGAGACAATAGCTTTTTTAAATAGAGTAAAATACATCTTCAGCTGGACAGAGTTTTGGAGAACAGTTATTATCCTGAAAATTCAATTCAATCTCATTTTGTCTGAACGAATCCTGGGCCAAAAAAGAGATGATAAAATTCAGTGCTGATATTATGGCTGGAAATCCAGCACAATGCATTGTGGGATATAGCACTGCGTGAAGAGAGCTTTGTTATATTTTGGCAAATGAAGTCATCTGGGATTTTATGCATTCAGAAAATTTGCATACCGTGCGCATGGCACACACAAAATACTACTGGAGGATTGTGGGAACTCTAATGAGATTGAGGAGTAGTAGAGTTGAAGACTGAGGATCAGACCCCTGTCAGAGACTTGTGTTATCTCTCTCTCTCTCTCTCTCTCTCTCTCTCTCTCTCTCTCTCTCTCTCTCTCTCTCTCTCTGAGTTACCTGTAAGTCGAACTAGAGCTACACATGATGTAAACTAAAACATGGCTACACAATATGATTAAAAAAACTGTGATAATTGATAACATGCTAAATAACGTGATATGCAATATGCGATACAACAACGCGTGAGATCTTAAATAATATTTTTTTACATGCATAACATTTTTACATTCTTTCCAGGAAAAACTCTTGACCCTTTGACTATACAAAACTACTGAAGTATTAAAATCACAAAATCATTCAGGTATTTCAAATTATTGCACTTTTGTGATAATTTGATTTCAATATATCAGCTGTAGTCACCTGACAGAAATATTGCTATCTTTATACCACCATATGGCAGCTTATTTTGAATTATGTTTTAAAATTCATGTTTTTGTATTATATTTAATACAATTAGGCAATACCATATGGTAAAAAAATTTACATTAAAGAGATTTAGTGATTTATATCTTGACTCCAATGTACTGTGATGTTAAAGATTTCAGTCATAGCTCCACCCCTGCTGCTTAATATTTTATATATCAATTGTGTTTGTGTGATGGACATTCGTGTAAAATCTGTGTCAAACTACTCATTTCTAAGAATTTACTGTCTGAATTCTCTGACAAATAGAGGACAGTCAGTTAAGCCAAAGCAAAGCTGTGCTCCTCTGATAAACAAGCGTTTCAACCCCAACGGCTCGCCGCGTCTTTCACTCGGCTGGAAATAAAGGAAACGCTCAAAACTCAATTATGTCAATCTGTAGAAGACCATCTCTATCATAGATGAATGGATGACACAGTTTGATGCTATTTCACAAATCCCATTTCATGTTCGTCCCAGGAAAAACTCCAAATAAGGAAAACCCTACAACACGCTTGCCAAAAATGTCAATCCCATGTGCTGCGTGGGTGAAGGACGACTGTGAGTTGGACAAAACCGTGAACACATGGCTGGAAGGCATCGATTCGCTTTAAAGAAATGAAATTAACATTTATAACTGTGAGTGGGTGCTATGATCAAAATCTCACATCACGTATGAGTCATTTTATCACACAGTAGCAGCATATGTCACAATATAGTTCATTTAGCCAGAAATTTAACGAAAACATGTTTATACATGAAATAAGCATAAGGCAATGCCTACTTCTGGATAATTTAGTAAATGAAACCCTTTACGAATACATTATTTCTTTACATGTTATTTCATTACTGGAAATTATTACATGCAAACCATCATTACATCTTCCTGTCGCAGCCATGATGTCTCTAAAACAAGAGCTTTATAAACGAATATAATATATTTATAATTCACAATTAATATTGTATTACTGTCATGGGTCCGATCCCAGTGATTGCACATACTTAGAAACAAATGTACAACGTATTACACAATGTAAGTCGCTTTGGATAAAAGTGTCTGCCAAATGCGTAAATGTAAATTATAAACCAAAAATCTTCTAAAACATTAAAAACAAATAAAAAAATTAGGTACAATAATCTGGATTTTATTAGAAATGTTTGACTTCATATTGAGATCTTCAATATATTGACTTTTGATTGCAGACGAGACAAATCTGAGCTCAGTTTGAGACGTTGTTGAGATCCGTTTTGTGAGATTCATCTCCTTTTCTTTTTTATGGACATTAAATAAGGTATAGCTACCGACAAATGTAAACGATACAGAAAACCTCTAGCAGATGGAACATTGTGGTGTTATTTATAGTAGTACCACCCAACAGCCCTACTTACAACCCCGAGACGTGTGAAAGCGTACAGATGGGCATAAGACAATGTTTGAGAAGACGAACACACAGCATGGAATAAAAGCTGAGATCAGCGAAGTCAGTGGTGAATATGAGTGGTTGAGAACAGGTCAAGTAAGCAGGTCAAACTCATCCGAAACAGATTTATGCTTGAAAAATAATAAAAGCCGAGGTGGTGTTACCGCTGTGAGATCTGCCGTCTCTCGCTTGGCTGTTTTAAATGTGACATTTTGCACTGCGGTTTAGCTCCAGATCGCATGATAATCTTGGGCTGGGATGCTCAGATACACGACGACCGTCCGTTGTTCTCCCATGATGCAAAACCAACCCGATCTCACAGGAAGTCGTAAGTATTTTACGAGGTACTAATTCGTATGAATCATACGTTGCGAGTCGTACAAAAACGTACGATTAAGCGATACTGAAGGCCCGTCCCTACACTGCCGCGAAAGCAAACCGTACTAAAATGTACGACCTTGTAAAATACTTAGGATTTCGCCGTGAGATTGCGTTGTGCAAAACACGACCTGTTGGCCTTCTTCGCCAAGTCCAGCAGAGCTTATTTGCACCTCTTATTGTCAGCAACAATAATTTTATTTCTCACATGAGCATCTCATGAGGAGTCAGCTCGAACAGAACTGGTTCTGGATGAGAATTTTGCAGAGAACTCTCACATCTCGCATGCGAGCCGGCAGGTGATGCTGAATAATGCTTTTGATAGTCTCCCCCTGTGAGACGAGGGTCTCCACGCCGCCGTCGGGCTCCGCTCTGATTGGCCGCCGTACTCTGATGCCGAGTATGTACTGCGATTGCCGTCAATCACCATCAGCCCTTTCCTATTAAATGATCCCTGCGTACTTGTCAACAATACACTTGGTAGCGTGCAGTGATGAGCACAGATCCATGACCATTTAACTGTAATTTAGGTTGGGTTTACAGCCGAGCGAAAATCTACACTGAACTGACTGACCCAGCGAGAGACCCGCCGTCCGTCCGTCCGTCTCTTGAGCTCCCTAACTGTGGTGTTGATGGAATATAAGCAGAGCGATGTGCTGTTTCACATCATTAATGAGACGTCAGTACAGATTATTCCACTTTACCCATAAAGATGAAAGCAGATTTTGATGCGGTTTGTTAGGAAGAGTAATTAAACTGCAGAGACATTGATAGCTTCATCAATCATACAGCACGTACATCACAAGTCATTTCTGTCAGAAAACACCTTTAAAACTCTACAATGCTTGTGTTGCAGTATAAGAAAATATTTCTATACAAGGGAATAAAAGACTTTTTAAAAAGATCTGCCAAGGTTAAACATTATTCGAGCTAAAATATGGTACACGTGTCATTTCTCTGTGACTGATTAATATTATTCAGAAATATTCTTCATATTATTTAACCCTATTTTTATTCAAGTTAGACAAACCAGGTAACAGCACAACACATCTTCTTAAAATAAAGACAAGTTTGTGCTACTTGTACTCTTGATTCATCAAAATGATGCTATGGGAAGTTGTTAAAAAGTTTTTTTTTAATTAAAACAATATTATTTTGTTTTCATTATGGAAAGAAAAAACAAAGAAAGTTTTAATTAGAACATCAGTGCATATCACCCAGAGACATGACAAAACAAAACAAACAAAAAACACTCAAACCAAAGTAGTGCAATTATTAAAAACTCACTCATATTGTACAAGAAAACCTATATGTAAAAAAAGAGTTAAGCATATATTAACAATATGCAATATGATGGACACACAAACATCTATTATCATCATTTACATTTACATTTATGCATTTGGCAGATGCTTTTATCCAAAGCTTCAACATGAGCACTGACTACTAGCTCAGTACAGTAAATAGAGACTGAATGGTTTTAAATCATTTTCCCACTCACACTTTAAATAACTTGTTCATAACTCTGTTCTGCCAGAGATTAAAACAATCAAATTATGGTGGATGGAGGAAAACCACATTTATTAAATGCCTGCTGGGAAAAAATGAACAATGTAAGAGGCTGGTGCAGATTCCTACACAGCACACAAAGAACAAGTGGATAAATACATAAATATATAAAGATTTAAAACAGAGATTTCTATAAATATGTTGTAGTTTTCCTGACACATGTATAAAAAAGCCGCTCTAGTCTTGCAGAACACTGTCCATAATGAACCTTCCTTTAATAATAAAACTAGATGAAGTTAAAAGGGTCACTGCATGAATGAATGAGCTATATCTGCTTTCTTAAAGAAGAGAGAGAGAGAAAGAGATAAACCTATAATACAAAAAAATAGATACAATTCAAATACAGTATATGCACTACTTTTCAAATTTTTTGGCAAATATCAAAATTAGTTCAATTTAGAAATATGACTGAGTTTGAAAGAGATTTAATCTCATCTCCCCCCAAAAGTTGACCTGCCTAGTGCCAACGGAGGTCACAATAAACGACTTAAAGAAGCCGTGTTGTTTCCTGCTATTCTGTTTTTATATTAATAAAGATTCTGTAAAATAAATGAATGGCCATTAAAACAACACTAGTTTTATTAAAAGCAGACCAAAGTAATAACTAAGCCATATGAAGACTGCATTTCTCAACAAGTGAGATTCTTCACTTGAAGAACCCAATGTGATGTTGAGCAGAGACATGAGGTCATGTCATCACATCCTCTCCTCACATCCCATCGCTCTCATCTGACCTGATTAATGTCATTTACAAACACATGATTGCTCAGTAAAAACACTCCACAGCCGAGATAAACAAATCAATCTAACGGATAAACACCCTCCTGCTAAACTTATCACAGAGGAAAATATCACCACATTTCATCTAGTTTTATTATTAAAGGAAGGTTCATTATGGACAGTGTTCTGCAAGACTAGAGCGGCTTTTTTAAACATGTGTCAGGAAAACTACAACATAATTATAGAAATCTCTTTGTTTTAAATCTTTATATATCTATGTATTTATTCACCACATGACTGACGGAAGACCATCAATCTGATTCTAGAGAGTGCAGGATGAATCCACAATACTTAAAAACTTTTCGTGCAAATTTCCCTCTCCGTTTGACATTTCTCAACTTGCGATTAATGCAAATATTGTAAATTCGCTGCAATTGCATCACCAAATTTGCACCATTGGCGCCGTCCGGCGTGCATTTGCATCTACTCGCGAATTTGCTCGACTTTGTACTGTATGTAATGTCCTTACTAATGTACTTTACTAGTTTAACCCATCATTAGAATAACTACACAGACGGTTTGTTTCATTTCAGTTGAATATCAACCAAGATGCCACCAATGTGATTCCAGACCAACAAAAACACAAAACATGGTTTTCTCTGTATGCAAACACGCATTGGATAATGTTCTTTACATCTATTAGCTCGTTTTTTGGTTCATTTGAGCTCTGGATGTCTTTCTGTATATTATCCTCAGTCCTGTGACCTCAGAGGTCAGTGTTGTTTACTTACTTTCATCACATAAACCTCATAAACACAAACAGACACCGAAGAACATCTCACATTCATGACACCTCACACTAAAACTGAACCAGACTGTAAACACACTTCCTGATGAATGCGGTATGACTAAACCCAAACGTCACAGAATGAGTACATTTATATAATTTATATAATAGTACCTGTCACAACAGTTATTTTCATGGAAATTCAACTCAAATATCTGTTATATAAAACAACATTTTTGGATAATCTAGTAAAAAAACCTTTTTTTATTTGATGTTTTTTGTGATGCAAACCAAATCAGATTATTCATAACAAATGAATCGGCGCAAAAACAGATTTGCATTACGTAGCACTTGAATTAAAAACAAAAGCATAATTCTGGATTCTTAAACATCTGATATATGTGGCCATCACGTTATGAAGATGAAATATTTCATATTCATACTTTTTAAAATCGTGCAACAAATATATGACCTTCCAAACGGTTTAATCTCTTTAAGATGACACATTTATTCCTACATTTGATATCTCTCCATACCATCATCTCTACTGTATACAGTAACATACAGACAGAAGCAGTGAGAAACACTGCGGTCCTTGCCTTCCTGCCCTTCTCAACATCTGTTGCCATAGTAACACAAAACCGATGCGCCGCACTCGATAGCATTTACCACACGAACCGTCCTTTCTGATAACCTTGTTGCTAAAGGTCAAATGATTGGTACGAACACTTCAATATTTGTTGACTCTACTCGTAATAGTGAAGTGAAACGAAATGCATCAGAAAATTGGCCAGCAAGCAAACTGTAGCACAGATCATGTGTTAGGACGGGTTATGGATGGGTCTTGGCATCAGGGTTCCTGAGCTCGGCAGTCTGCGCATCTATAAATCCAGAAGTGTACATAAATTTAACATGGCCATAAAGCACGATCAGCACTTCATGAGGATTTAAAGACACTGGTTGAGTGTAAAAAAATCTTCAACTAACTAAAGTTTATGCGTAAAAATAGTGAGTAAAACACTAAATAAAAATATTATTTCATAAAACAGACTACAAAAAAAAGATGCATTTTCATATCTGAATGACTTGTTAAGATATTGCTTTACTCTGTGGAACTCATTTTACCTGCAGTAAAGGAAAAATAAAACTAAACTCAATTACTGCGGACTGTGACCCCCGAGAGGCCCTGAAGCGCTGATGACACTACAGTGGCCAGAAAAAAACACATAAACAAAAGAACTTGCAAGAGAAGTGCAAAGAGGTGCAATTTTCCAGCTTTAAAAGAGCAAAGCGCCAGCCGCTAAATCAGCTGCTACCTGTCACATATTTAACCCTTACATTCGTGCCCAACATCCATAGACAGGCCGAGATAAGAGACTCAAAGAGCAAAGACTGAGATGCACGACAAGAGGAATGCATGTAAATGTACAACTTGATCTCACAGGAAGTCGTATTTTACGAGGTGGCTAATTCGTATGAATTCATACGATGTGAGTTGTACAAAAACGTATGATTAAGCAATACTAAAAGCCCACCACTAACCCCGCCCGTACACCAAACGTCGCTGGCGCGAAAGAAACGTCGCTGGCTCGGAAGCAAACGTCGCTGGCGCGGAAGCAAACGTCGCTGGCGCGGAAGCAAACGTCGCTGGCGCGGAAGAAACGTCGCTGGCTCGGAAGCAAACGTCGCTGGCGCGGAAAGAAACGTCGCTGGCGCGGAAGCAAACGTCGCTGGCGCGGAAACACACGTCGCTGGCTCGGAAAGAAACGTCGCTGGCGCGGAAGCAAACGTCGCTGGCGCGGAAGCAAACGTCGCTGGCGCGGAAGCAAACGTCGCTGGCGCGGAAGCAAACGTCGCTGGCGCGGGAAGAAACGTCGCTGGCGCGGGAAGAAACGTCGCTGCTGCGGAAGCAGCCGTCGCTGGCGCGGAAGCAGCCGTCGCTGGCGCGAAAGCAGCCGTCCCTGGCGCGGAAGCAGCCGTCGCTGCCGCGGAAGCAAACGTCGCTGGCGCGGAAGCGGCGGAAGCAAACGTCGCTGACGTGTCTTTTGAATAAATCATTATTATCATTATTATAAGCATACTGTTGTGAATTGGAGTTAATATATGAAACGTTCTATTATATTTTAAATAATTTATACACAATTCTTTCTGTGGTTAGTTGAACAATGAATATAAATCTCTTTTATGCTATTTTATATTATAATATAAATATGAATCATATTATATAATATATTATTATCATTTATATTTATTATCATTTTTGCTATGTCACACCATAGGCCACATTTAATATTATTACAAAAAAGGTGTTCAAATCTGGTTCTCCAATGAAAGAATAATCTAAAGTGTATATCAAACATAAAAACACAAGCCCTGATATTAGGAGATCATACAATATGTGCTTGTGTTTAAAGAATCCACCACGTTGTACCGTCTCTACAATAAATAGACTTGGATTTTAACATAAAATACGACCTGTACACATTCTTGACATTTTACCACTTAAATAGACTTGTTAAGAACTATTTATTACCAACACTTAAAGACCACCACATTGACTAAAATACATCCACATTTTTTTTCATGTCATTTTTCTCTTTAATTTCCCCTAAACATCTGCTATATTGACTTACGCCCGAAGACATTAGGCTGCGGTATTTAACAACTGTAGCCTCCACATAACAAAATAGATGAGGAGAGATTCTGGGTAGCTTTAATTGACCCCCATACACCCACAATCTGCCTCTCCAGCCCCGTCAATTACAGAGTAGCTTGAGGATTGTCCCTGCGCAAACCCCCAATACCCAACACAACCATAAACCCCGGCCATGCCAAACTCATAACCATACATTACAGTCGACCGCGGCTATTTTACAGCCCAGCTGCTGCGGCGGGCTCATTTATCCCCGCTGAACACAGAATCATCCGGGAGCGTTCGGATACACGGCCGTATGACCACTGGACAAAACATGAGCTAATTGTGTTACGTGGCCCAGGGCAGTCGTGGCCCAGTGGTTAGAGAGTTGGACTCATGACCCGAAGGTTGCTGGTTTGATTCTCAGGTCTGACGGGTAACGGCTGAGGTGCCCTTGAGTAAGGCACCTAACCCCCACTTGCTTACTATACAAAATGTACAAATGTATAGTACAATGTAATGTAAGTCGCTTTGGATAAAAGCGTCTGCCAAATGCATAAATGTAAATGTAAATGTTACAGTAAACACAAGAAACTGATGCGTGTAACGCTAATAATTCACTCATTTACCTTTACAAGACAAGCCTCATTCTGGAGTCATTCTGACAGATGCAAATGTACATTATTATTTATTCGTATCATATAATTGATTGCAGCATCGCAACCTTGTAACCTCTCTCGCAATTAATGCGACGCTTTTATGTGCTTAATTAAAAGTCATCGCAGCTTCATGTAGAAGAAAAAACACGCGCGCACTCAATTACGTTCTTAAATGAGAAGGAGAGAGCAATTTCTGCTGTGGTTTATGAAGAGCCCTGAGTGACACCGGCACATTAATCTGAAGGAAAATAAGAGTCTTCAATAAGCAGCACATGAAAGTCGGAGAAGGAGAAAGTTTGCCGATATTGAATTTTCCCTCGTGTGCCGTTGAAATATTAGCCGGCTATTTTTACGAGGATGCGGTTGCTGTGCGGTCTTTGACTTTATCACCTGCAATGCATCTAATGAGACGGACTCAAGACGGTTTAAACTAGATGCGTAAACTTGTCTCGCAGGTCCACATAAACATGTCAACAGTCTTTAACCTGTTCATAAATGTATGGTGTGAAAGAAAGACAATTCACAGATGAGATCTCTATAAGTTATTTCTGCTAGACATCAATGAGATTGCATGGAGAGCAAATGGAGTCTCATCTGCATCTCAAAAAGAGTCGGAAATGTCATTAGAGTTTGAGAAGAAATGTCAACAATGCCTCAAACTGAGCTCAGATTTATCAAGTCTGCAACCAAAAGTCAATATTATTGAAGATCTCAATATGAACTCAAACATTTCTCATCAAATTTACTCACATCCATTCATTTACACCTCTTTACTCTTTATGTGCTTCAACAGTTATGTGATTCTCTTTTATTTCTCTTGAAACTCTACAGCGGTATGAAATCAAACCATTTCTTTATCTCCACTGTCTATACAGTTGTGCTCTTGTTCCAAATCAAGAAAAGTTTGAAGAATCACTGACCTTCTGCAAGACAAATTCAGACGTGCAGCCTGCCGACGAAAACGCAGCACGATCAAAAATAATTCCCACCTCTGCTCGCTTTTATCTCTCCGATAATGTGAGTCGGATGTGAACGAGTAACATTTGGGTATCTGTCGCCTCAACACCTGCTTTAATTTTACAGGGAAAAGGAGTTCTCACACCAGCTGCTGTGTTAGTCATAAATCACAATATCAACATCTATGACAAATTACATTTACAACTCATTTCGTTTCTATAATCTGCTGTACTAACGCACATATTTATTAAATGAGAAAATGTATTTTGGCAATATTTTCATTATATAAATGAAAACCTGCAGCATGTTATTTCATTAAAAGATGTGTAGAAGGGACTGTTCACCTATACTTTTATAATTATAATATTTTTTTGTACGCAAACTCACACCAGAATCAACCTGACCGAAGGTTCAAGAGAGGACAAGCGTTATAACAGCTCATAACCTGTCGTGAGTTTTATGAACGGTGATGACCGACTGACACACGTCTTCTCTCAGGAGCACAAATCAACTTTAAACTCAGTGTGTTCAGGGAAAGCATTGATTCGAGCGCAGGAATCAATAGCGTTCTCATTGTTAAAAGTTACGGCCTTCTGCCCATAAACAGCATTTTCAGCACGGACGATCGAAGATCTTAAGACTGCCTTTCTAATAATGAGAGACGGGCAGCAAAACCTGATTCCAAAAACCTCTGGTTGTGACACGCTGCACTAATCCCAGAATTCCTTCTGATTTGGTCTTTCTACAGTGTATGACTTCAAATGTTTTTCTTTGCAAAGCTTTTTGTATTCATAAAACACATTACAAAACGTTTCTAGTCCTAGATAGTGTTCATATTTACATTTATGAATTGGCAGATGCTTCCATCCAAAGCAACTTACAATGCATTTATCGTACATCTATACATTAGATCAGTATGTGAGTTTCCTGTTCAAATGATGTCGACGTGCGGACAGCCACACTATTCTTTGGCCTTTAGAGAGTTTACAGTAGTTTACATGTTAGGAGCTGAATTTGACCTGAAAAAAAACCTACACTAAACTAAAGCACCATTTAATCATTTTGTTTGGCTTTAACAGGCATTTCTTTTTAATCGACTGATGCTTTTATTTTCGGTCATTTTCTACCCTTGTTCTGAACAGTCAGAATTCCTCTCTGATATGACTCCATTTTGATTTTACACAAAAGGATTATATTGAGCTCCTGAGCAAAGCCGCATGCACACAGCAGGACTCTGCTGCCATTACCCTCATCTACATTGATCTTTTCGGGAATAAAAAGCGACTTTCTAAAGAATAATACAGAAAACTATTAACAGTCAGGGGAGAAACCACAGTTAGGCAGTTATTTTATATCAAAACTGCTCCGCTCTGCTTGTGTAAGCATCTCCAAACAACAACTTTGTATCTCAACAGGGAACATTCAGATAAAATCAACGTATAGCTTGAATGTCCCGTAAGTGGTTTTAGATAAAAGTGTCCGCCTAATGCATAACATGTAAACACTGGCTCCACTAATGCATGTGATAGACGGTGTTCTGTTTGTCTGACCAATGGCAGACGGAGGGAGTCAAAACAAGCCTGTTTGCATTTTACAATTCGATTTGGTGGTTCAAATATTCCACTCTTCACCTCTAACTTGCTCTTTAAATCCCTTTACGCCTCATCGTCACCCCAGATAACAGAACGCTTTCTAAAGCATTCTGACGCTCATATTGTGAACAGCAGGGGTTCCTCGACTACACTGACGGGACGGCGATAGAACCGCAGGTCGACAGAAGGTAACACCCACAGGGAAAAACAGTACGAGCCCATGACACTCCAGTAAATATAAACATGGAAAGAGCATAAAGATGATGCTAAATTACACAATGCGTGTACACCAGCATGAGAATGTAATGACTCTATCAATAATGCAGCGTATAACTCGTGCCGCAGGAGAATCTACGCGTCTGATGTTTATTCAGGTCACCCGTACGTCCTGAAAGGTTTGATACGATCGCTGTAGCGGCACTAATAAAACATTTATACAAAAGAGGAATCCTGCAGGCGCGCTGGATGATGGAAGGAAAAAGAGGAGCTAATGCTCTTTCTAGTGCTGTGATATGATCTTATGGCAATTCAACGGCAGGCAGTTCTTCTGAGAAATAGACCTATAGGCTTTTGATATAACGGCTTTAAGAGCAGAATATTTCAAGGTATTGCAAGCGTACCTTGGACAGGTTCAAATAAACAGTGTTAAAAGGAAACAGTGCAGAGTTATATTCAGGGATGTGTGTCCGGGTTATTTCTGCACCTCAGAACTGGGAGAAAAACACACAGCTGTTAAACTGCATAAACTCTTAGTATGCCTATAAGTTCACTTGTAGTACTAGTTTTTTAACTAGTGTGCTCAAAGTTTACTCTTGATACACTGAAAAAAAAATTTGGGCTGCTTGTCCAATCTACTTAAATTAAATTAGTTAAATCAACAAAAATGTGGTCAAAAATTTGGTCAAAACATGATTTTTTCATGTTTAGTTATGTAACTTAATCCATTTATGTTACGACTACATGAATGATTTGTGTTGCGTTAACATAAAATTGTACAACTGGGAAGAGGATTTGCATTTCCCAGCATGCTTTGCATAAGACTGCATTTTGAGAGGTATTTTCTTAATCAAGTGTTGTTTTATGTGTTTTTCAGTCAAGATCTTTGACATTTAGAGGAGTTTTATATATTTTTGAGGTTTGTGGTTATTGTTCAGAAAAGCGTTGCCTTTGGTTAGTGAGCGGTTACATTTTAAAATGTGAAGTTTTATTAAGATTTGTTAACGTTTTATCTTCTTGTTCAAGATAAATGAAAATCGAATGTAAACTCAAAATATTTATGTGAAATGAAAATATGAAACTTTAACATATAAAAATCATGTTTGTTTAACAAACATAAATTGAGAAAATTGAACATAGATAAATTATGCTGAGTAAACGTAACTTTGTTATGTGCAACCGATGTACATATTTTTTATGTTAATCCAACAGATTTAAAAAAAAAAATTCTTAAGTAAAGTATGCTTTTATAAACTAAAAAGATAACCAATTTAGACCCCCAATCAAATAGTATTGGAATTACTATACTACACAGAGTATGCATAGACAATATCTGTTCTACACTTCAATAAGCCATAAATGTGCATGAAACCTTAATGACAAATACACTGTAAAAGTTTGAGAAAAACTTTAAAAATATTAGTTTACTTGTTATGTTAACTAATATTTTTAAATTGCATTAATTCAAATTTTTAAAGCAGCCAGGTTACTTATTTTTTATTTCTTTTTTACATTGTAGTTCCAAATGTCACTTAGATGCAGATTTTTGGGACTTTTACTGAGCAGCCAGACCAGTAGAGACTGAATAACATTTCACTCATTTATTATCTTAAAAGAAGACATCTAAAGGAAGAATCCTTCATTGTTTAAAAACATCAGCGCTCATGGTTTATCTCCAGAGCCCTAATGTTGTGTTCTATACTCAATAAAACTCAAGCTGTCAGTTTTATGTTCACAGGTTGACTCAATTTCGTGTTTTAGAGTCCAGATCATAACATAAACACCCTCAATAGTGACAGCTGTGTCATGTGTGTCATGTGTTTTGAGTGAGACAGAGATTCACTGTCAGGACAGAGTCTGTAGCTCATGTGGTAACACAAAAACTAAATATACCTGGAATGCAAATGCATAAACACGCAAACACTTATGATGTTGTTTACATTCCATCCAGATCATCTACAGCTCACATTCTGCTAATACAAACAAGTTCATCTTCATCTGGATCTCTTACTGCAGAGGTCTCATTTTTCTTCATTTATGTTTTTACAGATTTGATCACAACTATATTTCTACATCATTCAAAAAATCACTAAAATTATGTACAGTATACATTAGTGTATATCAAAAGTTTAGGATCACTTGTTGTATGTTCCAATGTTTGAACTTACTTTTGCAGACAGAAATGTAAATGTGCCAACATTTCACTTTTAATTCGTTAGAAAACAAAATTTGTAATTCAAAAAAATATTTTAAAATGGATTACTTGCAGCGAATGATGAATAAAAAGCTAAAATAGACATTTCTTCAGTACTGCTTCTGACGTTGAGATCTCAAGAAGCTGGATGATGAAATGCCAAATGTACGATTTTGTAAATTTTAGACAAAGGATGACTACTTTGAAGCTAAAATATAACATTTATTTTGTTCATTTATTATATAGTTCATATATTTTGAATGCTTTTGTCACAGCATAATTCCCAAAGTTACACCTGTATTATTCAATGGTTTTGATAGGTTTAGGGAAAAAACCGTTTGTATATGTTAGTATATACTGTATATATGGTATGTGTACTTGAACCTGACACAGACGTACATATAAAGATAAATCTATAAATCCAGACTGCTCAAAAATGGCCAGAGAACCAGCATCCGTCATTCTCTGGACTAATTCAGACTTAAAATCAATGTGCATTAGGCTGAACAACACGTCTGTGTTTACGTCATTCTCCACTCAAATCTGATGCTTTTAGTCTAAAATATACATTTCGCTCTCGCTGTGGTCACGCTCCCTGTAATGCCAGCATTTCTTCAGAGGATCAAAGGAGTCGAGTGATTGTGAGGAGCAGTGAGATGAAACTGAGTCTTACCTCATCTCCGGTCAGGTAGAACGCAGACAGAAGACCGCCGACGTACCGAATGTTCACCTCAAACACAGACGCCTCTCCGTTCTGCAGAACACAAACAGCATTAAGACACTTACAGTATCTCTGTTGCCATAGTCACCTAATGACTTGGATTAGAAAATGAGAAAAAAAATGTTTCTGGACGGTGATCACGCTTGTAAGACAAGATTGTTTCCTCTTAAATAGATGTTGCTGGTGTTGGTAGAGATCAAAATGCATTTTTCATCTATAAATTCAATCTGTGTTTTATACTATACAAATATTTTCAACATTGAAAACTGTAAATTCAAAGCCCCAGGGTGAGAGAAAGGACATCAAAAACTAAACTAACTGGCCCAATATAACTTCAAAAACATTATAAGGGGGAAGAAAATAGATATAAAAAATCATATGACCTCTTTAAAGAACATTCCACATCTTCTTTCATGCAAACATCCCTGTATCGTTCTGTATAGTATAGCTGCGGGATACAGCCAAGATGGACCAGGAGGACACACTGTTATTAAACACTTTTAGATAATGTCCCCGAGGGCTGAAGACTATTGATTTAGAAAATAGCATGAACAATGAACTTTCCTTCTTTTCTTGATCATTTCGGTTCAGTGAAATGTTAACAGTCCAAAGAGGTTTCGTGAAACTATGTATGTGAATAGATGTATAGATGCCACATTAGGACCATATGTGACCCTGGATCACAAAACCAGTCTTAAGTAGCACGAGGACATTTGTAGTAAAAGCCAAAAATACAGCGTATGGGTCAAAATGAGCCATTTTTCTTTTATGGCAAAAATCATTAGGATATGAAGTAAAGATCATGTTCCATGAAGATATTTTGTACATTTCCTACCGTAAATATTTTAAAACTTTATTTTTGTGAGTAATATGCTATGCTAAGGACTTCATTTGAACAACTTTAAAGGCCATTTTCTCAAAATTTAGATTTTTTTGCACCCTCAGATTCTCTGAGTTTTAAATAGTTGTATCTCAGCCAAATATTGTCCCAACAAACTATACATCAATAGAAATCTTATTTATTCAGCAAAGATCTCAATTTCAAAAAACTGACCCATAACACTGGTTTTGTGATCAAGGGTCACATATGTACATCAACATTATTAGATGCTTTCATGCAACAGCGAGGAAAGTGCTGTATTATATTAACATTAAACATTAACATTAAAATGTGCATATCTCTATAATATACAGAGCGATGTGTAAGATAAGAGCAGTAAATATCTTTGAGAGGCCCTACAGATTTACAGCGTGTCACTATAATTGGCATCGCTTGAGTCCTTATTGACTTGAGCAAGATCATCTCAAGAGAAGATGATAAGAGAGTGTATTCGATCTATTCATTGATGTACTGATCAACCCTCGGTCACAATTATATATATCACACAATATCTAAAGACACCTGGAGCTTCAACTAGGCCTGAACTCTGAACAAGGAGCGAGAGAGAAAAACCACAAAGCGTATATGAGAATCTCTTCTTCTACACTCAGGTTCACTCAAAGCCAACATAAAGTTAAATAATCCCAACTCACACAAAGAGGATTTCAATCTTAAATAAATGAAGCTACCACGTAATTCACAGAGATGACAAAGAAGCTACTCTGAACCCCCTATGCTTTTCAGAAAGCAGAACGCCGTGAATTCAGACGGGTTTAGAAAGGATTACTGTGACACAGATCCAAACAAATAAGATTAAACACGTAAATAAAACATTCGCATTATATGTGTGTGCTTATAAAACACAAAAGTCGAGAGACTGTTGCGCATTATCTTTTGTGTAGCTCGTAGCTACGAAAACTCAGTTGGGTTCCTCAGTTTTAAAATGACAAACATGACATCATTTCCTCTAAGAAGTGACACTTTAACGCAGGTCATTAGCCTTTTGTTCTGAAGTCCATTAGAGCTGAATGCTTTCAATCAGGTTGTGTTGTGTTATTATATGTAGTGGACATCTGGCCTGTTGTGTGCTCATGGGTAATGGCACTAAATTAACATTTCACAATCGTGTGGATTGGCGTAGGAAAGGCGTATGGAGAGATGCCACCGAGATGCTATTGTTAGGTGCACAAAAATGGAACAATGAATGAAATTACAGGGACTAAAAATACAACGCGCTGAAAGCTCCTCGAGGTTTAAGCTCGGAAATGCGTTGCCTTGTGTTTTTTATTCCTCGCATGCTGGTGAGCAGTCGAGTGTAACCGGGACAGATTTAAAAGACGAGCTGCCCAGTTTGGTGTGGAAATAGGCAATGGGGGAATGTGTTTGTGAGTTTGTCAGAGATCCAAGTATTTTTCCCCTTAAAAGGTTTATTTAAAAATAGAAAAACATTTGTTTACGCACGTACTGTTTCGGGGTGAAAACACTGTATAATAATTAATATGCTTGGAGAAGTCTTACAGTACATTAGCAGATGCTTTTATTCAAAACAATGAAGTGATTCATCTTAGGTAAGCTACAGCAGGAGGCTAAATGAAAGTAAATACATTTTCCTTGAGGCCTGTGGTGAAGATACACCGACAACTATTAAAATGTCTCCAGTAAACTAGACAGAGAAGATCTCAAGCACTCGAGTAGGACCACATACAAAACACATATAAGTAAACATTGAAAATGTAAAAAAAAGTCTGCAAAAAAACGACATTTGGTGCATTTTACCACCTGTATTATGGTTACAATTTTTCATTGTTATAAACTGCAAATTTGTTTTCTGGCAACCACAGCTTTATATCCTAAAAACAACACATTTGTTTTCCTTCATTTGTTCTAAAACAATCTGTCAATCGTGACAGAAGCCTTGGCATGCTGGGAGACATACACGTTGTATATGCTTTTGCCAACATTGTATCTTTAGTTTAGTGAAAAATAGAAGTTTCAAACTGTTGTGAGTCTGCTAAAGTTTATGTTATCAATCTGTCCGGCTGTTGTTAACAAACATTGATGAATCTGTTGTGTCATCACAAAGTGTTAAACTCTCAGTATTTAAACTTTTACTAGCCATCGCTGATCATAAAAACACAGACTTCATTTACACAGAGTCTGTATGCATGCAAGATATTTCTATAGCCAAAGCTTTTGAATATCTGATATTCATATAATTTGTGACATTTGTAAAAAATGACATTCAAAACGGACAAGAAGTCTTATTTTCTATCATCTCTAAAATAAAACGAAAAGTTCATAAGGGAAAGTGTTTGTAGTGCACGATAAATGACATCATAAACAAGATGAACGATTATTCATGTGTGAATCAAACTTACAACAATTCCTGGCACAGTTTTCTACATGATATTTTCTTATATCCCTGCATGTGGGCAGAGACAAATCACATACAACAGAGAAATCCATCACAGAAATCCATCTTCCTATACTTCATTACTGTATATACACTGAAAAATAAAGCCAATGTTAGCAGTGACAACTTAACCCAAATAGCATAATGCTATATTTGATATATTTTGGGTGTATTTTCTCTATATTTTAGATTATGAGTAGGTGTCTCTCAGTCACTCAGTTTCCTCTACATCTCTGTTGGACATTCAGTCACATTAACAGAGAAATAAAATGTAAAAAGTATACTTTTCAGTAACCTAAAATAACCCTGAAAATTAAAACCTGAGTGTTGAAGAAGCACAGATGCAGGTTTTACCCAAAATCCATTCGCTTTCTGCTAAATTAAAAGACAACGTTCATAAAGACAAACCACTAGAGTAATGACAGACAATTACAGAGAGCAGTCCCCCCCCCTCTCTCTCTCTCTCTCTCTCTCTCTCTCTCTCTCTCTCCACATATCTTACCTGTCGATACAACTGTGAGCGGGCGAGACGAAGCTTTCCTGACAATATATGGATGAAATTCAGCTGGAATGAACATTAACCCTATTTTTGGGAATGTTTTATTGCACATTCCCCAAAGGATTTAAGATCATTAATGGTATCAAAAATCCTAAACCAAAATGTCCTCTTATTTTTTTGGCCCTTCTACAGCCAGTAGCTTTTTATATGCTTCTATCTTTCTCTCAGGTCACCTTCATCCATCACACAATCCCACAATTACAGGAAATTACCTATCTGACCGTAACATGAATTATTAATACATTGAGCCTAAAAAGGCATAAATCTAGTCCAAATGTGCGTTAAGGCATAAAAACACGGCAGCATCTGAACCTGACCTTGTGAAATGACCACAGAGCTGATATTCATCTGATATTTATTAGAACAGAAACTCTTGTGTTCTTGGTTCTTCTGATTTAATTCACAGAGGAACAAATCTAAAGCTTTATTGAATGATTCAGAGCTCAGATGCAGAGGGATTCTGCTGAAATTAAGACAATTGAAAATCAAATTCAACTTCATCAAGATTAAATTGATATTCATTAAAATGAAGTCTGGAAGACTAATTGAACTATTACGGAATAAACACAAGTCTGGAAAGAAACACATGATTTGATTTGCTTGTTGCCTCGGGCCTCGCGCCTGCGGTGTTATTCCTGCCGATTTAATATAGAAATATTAAAGTTATAATGTAAGTTATATAATTAAAAATATAAGCGTATAAAACAAATAAAAATTGATGTATAAATACTTGACCATTTTAAAGGTAATATTTAAATATTTGACCATGTGTATAACAATGTCTCCTAAAGCGTCCGTATTATTGCATATACATTGTGAGATATTTGAAAATAAAACCATCTGCACAAACTAAAATATAAATAAATAACTGGTGTGTCTAACATCTAGATTTCTTTCTGTAAGCATTGAGATACTAACTACACTTATAAATTTGACTCTTTTTCTGCGCCAGGAGAGACTTTGAGTGCAGAAGAGGTGAAGAAACACGCTCATTATCTGGCGTCTCTTTCTGTGAAATATCATTTACACTGTACGCTGTTGTCAAATTCACTCATTCGGACTGAACATATTTGGAAATGTCAAGCGCGTCCATGCAGATAAACGTCTGTATCTCTGTTACTAATTCTCAGAGACAGAGTAAGTGAAATATTGCTCTTTAAAAATTCACTAACACACCCTTATTGATCCTTTGCTAAGTCCAGGACCTCTTGTTTAAGATTTCCATGAATTATTTTTAGAAAGTAAAAATATATTTTACATTTATAAATGCATTTAGATTAATCTAAATCGACTTGCAGTGTGCTCAATCTATACATTTGTTTTAATCCTTGCAAATCGGACCCATGACCTCTGCGTTTCTAACACAACGCTCTGCCAAAAGAGCTACAAAAACGCATCGTTTTTCATATTCAAACAATGTTTTAAATAAAAAAATGATTAAAATGTGTAGATGAATAATATGAATGAGAAAAATCCTTAGATACACTGAGATAAATAAAGGTAACATTTCAAACAAACAGTTAAATAAAAAGTTGGGTATGGGTCACCATATCTGACAAATAGGTCACGTTCAGCTTCAGAAACAAACAGAGGAGAGAAGCTGGCGGATGGACGGGAAGCACAAGGAAGGAAATGGAAAGTGAAGGAGAGCGTGAGTGTGACGGGGTCTGTCCTCAAACCACAGGACTCCATTAATGTCTCTCCATTTGTTCTGCTGAGTTTCATTCGATCAGCAGAGAAGAAGAAGAGAGAAGAGAGCTGTGCTCACTGAACACAAACACTCTCACTAAATCTCACTGAAGAAACAAATGTGCATCTCTAGACTCATTGAGCTGGTTAGACTTTCATAGATGTTGAAATGTAATATGAAGTCTGTCTCAGTTTTCTGTTTAGTCTTGTCTACAACCACCCGGCAGAAAGAGACTCTCTGACCTATTACAGTTTTTACAGAACAGGGTTATCTATCTGAATATATCTGAACTTGATACAAATCAAATAAATTCACAGCGGTGTGCTCATAAAATGGTTATATTAAACACTATAATACATTTGAAGTCAAACATATACCTTCATTCACAACCATAGAAATGTTAATGTCTAGTTTACTTCAACCTCAAACTAAACTCGAAAACCTAAACATCCATTGGCAAATCCAGCCATGAAATCTTTAAATCCAATGTTTCTTTACGGTCCCTTGGATATGCTACAGATACTTTAACGCACAAAAAACAGAAATATCCTTCATTCTGGTTAAGATTCTCTGAAAAAAGTCATCCCCATTTTAATTTTTCAATTTCATAGCAAAGTGATGCAAAGCTCATTATCAGTACGTGTTAACTTTTACCCTACAAAAATGAAAATGTGCATCTCTCAGCTTCTTACAGACAGCTGATGTTAATCTCCTTCTAAACTTTCACTTGAATAAAAGTGTTTTCTATATAAATCTTTGATTTCATGTTAAGGTTTCATGTTGATTCACCTCTACACTGCAAAAAATGACTTTCTTACTTAGTATTTTATCTTGATTTCAAGCACAAATGTCTAAAAAAAAATTCTTAAATCAAGATGCATTTTCTTAAAGAGCAAAATGACCTGAGAAAATAAGTCTTGTTTTTAGACAAAACATATTACATTTAAGAGAATTCGTGCAACAAAAACAACTTATATACTTATAAAAAACGATTATATTTCTTACCCCATTGGCAGATTTCTTTGCTTGTTTTAAGCACAAATTGTATATTTTAACAAGACTTATTTTCTTAGGTCCTTCTGCTCATCAACAAAATGCATCTTGATTCAAAATTTCTAGACATTTGTACTGAAATCAGGACAACCATACTAAGTAAGAAAGTGATTTTTGCAGTGATAGAGAAGTGTCAGTCATGTAAATGAGAGAGAGAGAGAGAGAGAGAGAGAGAGAGAGAGAGGGAGAGAGAGAGAGAGAGTAACAGACCGTATCGCTCTAAACTTCAGTCAGATCTGTCATCGCCAACATTCAGCCTCGACCGCCGAGCGTCTCAATGTGTGAATAGGGCAATCAAATCAGACACGGTAATAAGAAAGTGCTTCTTCGAGAGCTTAAATTCTCTTCAATTACCCTTTACATTCAGTCTCTGATTGGCTGATTTGAGTTTAGCTGTGTTGAATCACATTACCGCTACAGATCGGAACTAATCAGATTATTCCCATTGCACCGCCTGCAGTATAAACACAGCCATTAGGATTCTTCTCTGTTTGCATTGGCTTCAGAAAGCCAGAAGAAATTCATTCTCCTGACCTCAGGATAAATGCGCTTGACACCGCTTTGGCCCCGTGGTAACGCCGGGATTAACTCAGAATCGCTTAAACTAGATGACGGGGTGGAGAACAGGTAAAGTCATTCCTCTCACGATCGGGGGGATATTTGGAAGACAAATCTCTACACGACTCATCCGTTCCGTCTTCCTCACGTTTGACCCGATTACAGCCCACAAACTCGATCTCCGTCAGTCGGTTCCGCCCACCGTCCGGCTGGCCCGAGATACGACCTGCCCGCGGTTATTAATGTAAGTGCTCTTGATAAGACCGTCATGTGACCGGCTGTTCGTTTAGCTTCTCTGTCTTACTGTTACCTCCCAATGTCTGATACATATTTATGATCTAAAGGCGTCTCGGAAAAACTCAGAGAATGTATTGAGACACTCAAGGGCCTGATTGAGACTGCGGTAAAGAGTCTGGTGAAGTACAAGCAAGGTGCAACCAAATCAAAAAACGGCAGAATTGCTGATGGTGCAGAAAGAATTAATTTATATATATATATATATATATATATATGTATGTCTACTGTATCTTCCAACCCAAAACTAATCTATTATTATTATTATTATTATTATTATATTTAAGTAGATTTCATTTATAATTATAAGAAAATTAAAAAAAAATTAAAAACGTTCTAAATTTAAAATGGTCAAAATAGACTACAATTTAAAAAAATAGACAAGTAATTCTAAATTTGAGGAATTATTATTCTAAAATGTATAAAACATTCATAAGAAGAATTCTGATTTAATTGTTTTATTCAGACTAGAGGGCTACATTGGGTTTGGGCTCCCTTGGGACCCAATGCAAATCTCGCAGGATCGGGCGGTTTTCACATTTGCTGTTCGCTATCAAAAAATATAGCGCAGGATTTGCGGGTCCCGGGGATTTAGACAGACTAGGCGTGTTTCTTTAGCGAAGCAGCGCGGATCAAAAAAACCGTCTGGATAAAAAAAGCATCGATTAGAGTGGCCACGATCAGCTCCGGTGGCTGCGTTGAAGCCGTAACGTAAATCAGGGTCAATATGAACTCATCTGTGTTCGGTTGGAGCGGTGAATCAATAGATGGCGCTGTTCTGAACGGCATCTACACTGAATTTGCAAATAAAAACGAAAACAAATCAAAACCACCACGGTCAAATATCTGTAATCTATCTCTTCTCACACAGCACAGGGATCTGGAGTTTTGTTGACCGTGACACAGATGCACAGGCTGCAGATTTCTCGCTCACATTAGACGACCGAGACGCTCGGCTCTCCATCACAGAGTAAATTGTCAGCGAAAGAGTGAAAACTGCAGGGGGCAGATTGATTCAGAGAGCACATGGACTGACGGATGATGCTGACTTTCTGTGAGTGTCTTCATGATGGACGGTGTGAGTGAGGACACTGCTCACACACTTCACAACCAAACCAACAGAATCTCACATCAGATACTGCGACTGAACTCATGAGACATTCAGGACTCTAGAGTAATCGTGTGTGTGTGTGTGTGTGTGTGTGTGTGTGTTGCTGTATATTTGGAAAGGCCAACAAAACAGAAAACACCCTCCATATGTACGACTGGGCTTTCTACCAAAACTACGTTCAAAATATTACAAGAACCTTTAAAGTAGAGCCAAAGAAGCTTCTGGCAAAAACACAGCGGTTAGAAACTCTGTGCATTACAATGAATCTGAGACAAAACCTCTGTGAATTTATCCTCATATACTTTTTTTTAAAATTTCCTTTCTGCCTTTAATATTAATAAAACATTTATATCCTTATAAATAATTGGATAACAGTAAGATTGTATTTACTAACATTAGTCAATGCATTAGCTAACAACAAACAATATATATATATATTTTTTAATGCATTTGGCAGACGCTTTTATACATTTCATTGTACTATTAATTGTGCTATTAATTGTGCATTAACTCATTTTACCATTTTTGATGTAGAACACAACAGAAGATATTTTGAGAAATGTCTCAGTGGTTTTGTTCTGAAGAAAGAAAGAAACTCATACAGGTTTGACATGACATGACTAAATGTTGAAAGACTTCTCATTTTAGAGTGATCTATGCCTTTGTTTTGTTTTAATAAATGCTCTGATAGGTTTTAAAGGTTACAGGTTTTTTTAAATACAATGAACATTTATCTCAAAAGAAATTGGATTTTAAAGAATACTCCTGAGAAATGAGACCGAAAACAAGAGGTGGAGAGGTTTTGAATATTCCCAACAGTGATGGCTGACTAATCTCTCTCTCTCTCTCTCTCTCTCTCTCTCTCTCTCTCTCTCTCTCTCATCTACAGTACAGTATTGGCAGGCCTCCGTGGCCTCTGGCTGCTGAACACGTCTATTATCACAGGATTATTCTTTGAAGAAGTCGCGCCCTCTCCGTCTTTCCTTCAATCGGCCCGTTGTGCTTTCCTCTCCAGCTCATTCATTAAATTCAGCGACGGGCCGAGCGATCCGAGCGCGGGCAGACAGAAGCAGTCCAGTAAAGATAAAGCCCACTTGGGCCCGATCACAAGTCACAACAGAGGCCTTTGATTCACTCACCAACGTTCACTTTGGACCAAAACGGTCTCAATTCCCACAACTAAACACTGGTTAAAAGAAACAATTGATTCCAGCACAGCATGTGATCAATAGAAAGCTTTTACACGAGCGCTTCAGACGGCCTGAGATTTACACAGTTAGACAGTGAGTGTCTGTCATTTACTCCAACCAAACACGCTGCAACAACACCAAACCAACAACTACGACTTTCTATCACAAAACACATTTCATTCATTTAACTGTGAATATTCATAGAAACAATTCAATAGTTTAAAACAATGGCAAGTATTTCTCACCTAAATAAGCAAATATGCAGTAAAAATAATTAGAAGCAATTAGATAAAAACAAATGAAGATACAAATAAGCTAAACCTCAAGTTGCAATACTAAGAATGCAAAGAATACAAAAAATTATGAATTAAAAGTTTAAAAAGAACTATCAACAGCTTCAGTAGTTTAGTATTAAAAAGCTGAATGATGCAGTTTGTGTGTCTCACCGAGTTCAGGTCGAGGTTGTTTTGGACCCATTCCTTCGCTTCTTCATACTCGTCCATCAGACCCATGATGTAAAGTGTGTCCAGAGAATCCACGATAGAAGCCCCTCGAAGACCACCTGCATACACACACACAGACTTTTATACTGACCTAATGGTATTTTTAACCTGTAACCATCACACAAATCTTTCTTCATGTTCAAAAAAACATCATGAAGTTTGTTTAGTAATCAATTTACATCATGAGGACCGCTGGCTGATACACACAATGTAGGTGTTTTAAACTGAAACTTACTTTATTCTTATATTGTATTCCTTCATAAAACAAAACTAAAGATCTTAGGTCAAGTACATTTGTCTTGCTTTAAAAATGCATGTCTTTAAAGGCCTGTGCACACCTGGACAATAATCGCACGCGTTTATCGCCAACGTTTAACGCCTCGTGACTAAACAAAGAGCGCCAATGTGAGAATGCACACGGAAGCGAAAAACGCCGGACGTAAAAGCATCATTGATCACGTGCCTGGAGCTGCTGAAGTTACAGAAAACACAACTTGGTGGCGCTCAAGCACACGCTTGCAAGCTTACATTGATAACGACGACAAAGATGAATCAAGGCAAAATCATAAATAAAAAAGCGAGTGTCCGAAGCATAAGTTGAGCACTATTTCTGTTTTCATTAAGCATTGCCAGTGAAAATCGCTTGGGATGAACGTCAAAAAACGTCTCGGAAAAACGCTGGCGTAAAACGCGTGCGATTATCGTCCAGGTGTGCGCAGGCCGTAAGAGTGTGCATCTCTGCTTCTTCAGGTTCAGATGATGTAATATTGTTATGATAATCTTTTATTGTGTGTTTTAAGCAGAAAACCATCCTGACAGCAGTATGTGAGGTCTATACAGCTTCAAAGCTTCCCCTACACTTCATTTAAACACATTAAAATCTCTTAATGAAACATTTCCACAGCTTTTATTTAATTCGGTCATCCTCAAATGAGATTGCTCAGTCTTTAATGCAAAAAATATGCAAACCTCCACGAACAAAACAACATCTTTATTGCGAGTTCGCAGGCGGTCGGCCCATCAGCAGATGAAAAGCGCATTATATGTAGATAGATGACGTTGACAAACAATGAAATATTTCATCAGTCCAACGAGAATAAAGGAGTTATTAAAAAGTCTTAGAAGACGGTCTGCAGCGGGTTGACTCGCAGAACTCTTTTATAGCTTTCCTGACTGGAAGTGCACATCTAATAAGAATTTCAATTACGAGCTCAGGAACCGAACGTGATATAGAATGAATAAGCAACCCCCACAGGGCAAAACCTTTCCTGTGACCTCACGAGAAATACTGGAGCTGGTGGAGGATTTAAACACACTGCAGTGAAAATGAGCCGTGCGGGTAAACCGGAGCCCGCGGTCTCGTGTGCCCGAGTGATAATGTGATGCAACTTCCAGCAACGCAACTCGTATGCCAGCGCGGGTCTGAGGGTACTAATAAATGATGCTGTAATCTGTTTAGTGAACATAAACTGAAATGGAAAGTCACAGAAACAGCTGCCTAGCTTATACTTATGAGATTCTTCTCAAATTCAGATTTTCTTCTTCGTTCTGCTACATTCTCAAAATGCTGGGTTGTTTAAATCAATGGTTGGGTAAAGTATGGACATGCCCACATAGACAAACGGCTAAAACCTTGACACAACGGGCCATCGATCGGACGTCTGGCAATGTCGGGTGTTTTTTTAGTAAGATGTCGTTTTGTTGGCGTGTTCAGCGCCGTTTCCTTCAGTCGGATGCCGGCAGTTGTTGTTTTTTTGTTATATTTATGGGCTTTTTGCCTTTATTGTGATAGGATAGTAAAGAGATGACAGGAAAGTGCTGGGTAGCGATAGGAGAGCACGAGATGGGAATCAAACTCGGGTCGGCGAGACTTTTTCTCCCCGTACGCAGGCGATGTGAGGAGACGACGCGATCACGCAGCGCTAGTTCTTTGGTGTCGGCCCGGTGTGTCAAGGCCTTTAGGTTCAAATGAACATAGAAAATGTCCCTATGTGACCCTGGATCACAAAACCTTAAGTCTTAAGTAGCACGAGAACATTTGTAGTAATAGCCAAAAATACATCGTATGGGTCTTTTATGGCAAAAATCATAAGGATATGAAGTAAAGATCATGTTCCATGAAGATATTTTGTACATTTCCTACCATAAATATATCAAAACTTGATTTTTGTGAGTAATATGCTATGCTAAGGACTTCATTTGGACAACTTTAAAGGTGATTTTCCTCAATATTTTGATTTTTTTTAAAAATCTCAATTCCAAAAAATTTACCCAAAAGACCAGCGTCACATATTTGACCAAAACGTGTATCATTTTCATTTGAATGACTATAAGCAAGGGCCTTTAAAGGGCGTTTATCAATTTTATTTAGCCTTTATGTATTTTACCGGGTATCTGACCAAAAAAAAGTGCTTGTCAATTTAGACATCTGAGGTTTCAACGATATATTACATTTCTTTGAAACGACGTTTTTTTATGATTCATGAAATATAAACAATATATTCATATTATTTTAATAAAGTACGATTCTTCAGTATTTTTGATAATTTATTAAATCATAAATGAAGTTGAAGTTATCACAGAAGTGACTCATGAGAAGCACAAGCTCTGTTCTAGTTTCAGCTCTACATCAATCTCCTTCATCGCTCCATCACGTCAGATATCCGATACATGACATTTCCGCTCATTCCTCCTTTCTAATCAACATTCACACCCCACAGAGAGCACGGCCCGGCTTAACCTTTGACCTCTCCTTTAATCCCGATATGGGCCGCTTAATGAGGTCACCAGCAGACGGAGCCGTCTCACTGAGAACTGCAGCGCTCATTACTGTAGTAACACATCAGAGATCTCTAACATCTCTCTGAGCTCAAACTGAGACATCAATGAGTTATAAAGAGAGAAAGATAACAGAGACCGTCAAGCACTTGTTAATCTGAGAATAACAAACTGTCCTAAAGACAAAATATACATGTACATTTCAGTTGCTTTTCTTGTTTTAAGCTTAAATCAAATTAATCATAATCTTAAAATGAGAAAATAACTATTTACTAGTGCAAAGTAACTCTTGCATAAGTTTATTATCTTGTATTACCTTGGGTTTTTCTTTTGTCAGTACAGATATTAAAACATTCTTAAATCAACATACATTTACTTTTCTGAACAATTTATTAAAACGAGGACAAGAAAAGCATATCTGAATGGGGTAAGAAAATCTTGTTGAATTAAGATTCTTTTCTCCCCTATTGGCAGATAATTTGATAGCTCAACCCATTTGAATGTTACATATATTTAATATATATTAGAAAACATGACCTTGATATAGGATTTTTTTTATATTTGTGCTGTAAAACAAGACAATAACACCGAGTGAGAAATGATTTTGTTGAAAAGTTTTTTACTCAAAAAGACAAATCCAGATTAAGATCTTGTTTTTTGCAGGCAGGCCAGGTTCTGTCGGACTGAAGCTCATTATAATTTGTGTTTTTGGTTTCATTATCTTATATAAATGAAATAAAATCTGAGTTTACCTCTTTCTGAATATTTATTATTTTCACGCACGCACGCACACTTCTGTCAATTCTCTCGGCATAAAGATGAAAAACACGTAACGTTTGAAGAATGCTCTTGATTTAGCGTAGCGCTCTGCTCCGTGAGCAATATTTGTGATCTAATGACAAATGATATCGATGGCAGCCGGAGAAAGAGAAGGATCTTTAATGCCGCTGGTTCCAGGTCCCTCCGGCAGCGGCGCAGCGCGGTGAAGCGTGCTAAATTCCTATTGGAAACAGCAGCAAAGCACCGCTGATTGATAGACTCAGATGAGGCAGGAAGCAGATCAATCCATCACACCCATCACATCCTCCACCATCTTATTCATTACTGCCGCCCCAGACACCAGCACGGAGGCCCGGAGAGGACATGACAAAAGTCACGAAAGAGACAGGATATGCATAAAGTTTCTCCTGTATTTAATATGTAATGTTACATCTCAAGCACCTCAGGTGACCTTTGACCCTTACCCATAAATCTCTGTGCTGACCTCTTTTATTGATGTTTTTTAACGGATGACATCATAAATTCAATACGGATGATGGAAAAAAGTACACTTCAATTTAAATTTACGTGTAAGTTTTCATACAGGTGTCCAAAGAAATAAAATATCACAGATGTCACACGGATAATATGCATTGCAATGCGCATTTATGATATTTATTATACATGTCAGTGGTGATATTGTGTAGAAATAGAGCAACATGGAAATAAAGTATAAATGTGTGTTCTCTACGCACAAGCTCTCTTTATTCTGTGCTTAAAACACATGGACTGAAAGAATTTGACTTTCTACTCATCATTGGACCTCAAAATAAGAAAATGGTCTTTGCTTTTGTACAAAATGCCATATATACTGTAAATAAGTAAATGTATATCAAACTACACAAACATTGTGTTTCTCAGCAAGACGTTTCTGTTTCGTATTAATGTTCTGTGGGAAGTGCACTTGGAGTTGTGTCATGAAATAAAGTTCACTTTTTACCTGATCTACTGATACAAAGGGATCTCAGGAATCTACTTCAAGAACACTTAAAGGTATTTCAAGTATATAAATTCATACCTAAATACTCAATCCTGTCACTATAACTCATAAAGTGTGTGTCAGTGTCTCTCTCCCTCATCTCTGGTGTGGTGATTATTAAAGCGAGCGAGAGAAACCCATTATTTGAGGTTTGATGCTACACTAACTGCTAGTCAGAGCGTTTCTCTTAAACGTTCTGATAATCCAACGCTTCGGTCCAGCGATCTGAGACCTCACGCACGAGCTGAATGACGTCTGATCTGATAACTGCTGCGCTACACACACAAAACTGATAAATCAAGAGACTATTCCTGAAAAACATAGAGACATTTCAAAGAATATCCAGATAACGGTCTTATCTAAAACCTATAAACACATTTCTCCTTTAATGCTGCTCTCAGTTCAGCTTTACATGTGGATGAAAGAAACAAACCTGCTGGGTGGTTTGTAGGGTAAAACTGTACAGCTTTGGGAAGAAATATGCATGTGTATTCAAGTGAATGTAATTGAAATAAATGCAGTCTAATAAACCTGTTATATTGTTAATAAAAATAAAATTGAGAAAGTAAATGAATAACTCACTCTCCAATCTTCACCCTTGGCTGGATAACGGTTTCATTTTCTAATAAACTGATTTAAGTTCATTTAGCATTCATTATTTTTCCCACTTTTTAAATAGTTTTTGAAAACTTGTGAAAACTGTGTGAATATCTGAATCTTTGTTCTATTGCTTTTAATTGTTGTGTTGACCGTAATTTATGTGAGGCTTGAAGCAACTTCACCTTCATTTAATGTCTTAATAATTCAATATTAAAACGTAACTTTTCTAAAAGTTCAAGGTTGTGTTCAACAGCATATTAGTTCTTGCTGTGTTCTCATAATTAATACCAATACAAAACAAAAATGACAGATGAGATTTCTTTAATATCTCAATTATTTCACTACATGCCAATGAGACTTAATAGAATCTGTTTCTCTTGAGAAAAAAAGAGAATCTCACAAATGTCATTAGAGTTTGAGAAGAGATTTCAACAACGTCTCAAACTGAGCTCAGATTTGTCAAGTCTCACACACACACACACAAACACACACTCACAGGCACAAATACACACACGCACACGTACGTACGCACGCAGACACACATACACACACGTACAAACACACATTCGCAGACACAAAAACACACACGCACACGTACATACGCACGCAGACACACACGCACACGCACACACACACACGCACACACACACACACACACATACACGTACAAACACACACACGTAAAAACACACACACGTAAAAACACACACTCACAGGCACAAATACAAACACGCACACGTACGTACGCACGCACGCAGACACACATACACACACGTACAAACACACATTCGCAGACACAAAAACACACACGCACACGTACATACGCACGCAGACACGCACGCACACACACACACACACACACACGTACAAACACACACACGTAAAAACACACACACGTAAAAACACACACACGCACAAACACACACTCACAGGCACAAATACACACACGCACACGTACGTACGCACGCAGACACACATACACACGTACAAACACACCTGCACACGTACAAACACACATTTGCAGACACAAAAACACACACGCACACGTACATACGCACGCAGACACACGCACGCATGCACGCACACACACACACACACGCACGCACACGTACAAACACACACTCACAGGCACAAATACACACACACACACGTACGTACGTATGCACGCAGACACACGTACACACACACACTCACAGGCACAAATACACACACGCACACGTAGGTACGCACGCAGACACAAACACACACGCACAAATACACACACACGTACATACGCACGCAGACACGTACAAACACACACACGTACATGTACGTACACACGCACATGTACGTACGCACGCACACAGACGCACACACGCACGCAGACACGTACAAACACACACACGTACATACGCACGCAGACACGTACAAACACACACATGCACATGTACGTACACACGCACATGTACGTACGCACGCACACAGACGCACACACGCACGCAGACACGTACAAACACACACACGCACGCAGACACGTACAAACACACACACGTACATGTACGTACGCACACAGACGCACACACACGTACATACGCACACAGACGCACACACGCACGCAGACACGTACAAACACACACACGTACATGTACGTAGGCACGCACACAGACGCACACACACGTACATACGCACGCAGACACACACACACGCACACACACACACACACACACACACACACGTACAAACACACACACGCACAAACACACACTCACAGGCACAAATACACACACGCACACGTACGTACGCACGCAGACACACATACACACACGTACAAACACACCTGCACACGTACAAACACACATTTGCAGACACACGCACGCACACACACACACACGCACGCACACGTACAAACACACACTCACACACACACACACACGTACGTACGCACGCACACAGTTGTTTGGTGTTGGTCTATGGAGGGTCAGTGTGTAATCAGGCAGTGAAGTAGCAGTCTGTTCTGTAAGAGTTATTCTAATTGGTCAAGCCAGGAGCGTTTCATTTGCTCGCCCAGCTGCTTCTGTTATGACAACGTCTCCAATATGATTAGTTAGTCCTGACGGCACAATCGAAGCAGCAGATGCGACGCGCCGCCGGCTCCCACCTAACTTGACTGTGACGGAAGAAAAGAATCAATAAACGTAGAGGTAGTCCAATGGAAAGAGGATTCTGAATAAAAACACACCAGTTCAGACTGGAAACAACAGCAGAGAAACCGTGAGAGGAGATGGAAGTCACCTGGATCAAGACTGACACACGAATCACTGAATGACAAGACTGAGTGTTCATATTGACATTTGACTTATTAAAATCGACCCAAAACAAAGCCATTTATCCTATAGAAGCAGCAGCATGAGAAACATGGTAAAAATAAAGTAAAAGATGGTTAAAATAGAGGTAATATTCAGTGAGGTAATAAATAAAATAAATCAGTTATGTAATTTGATTAATAACCCTATCATACTAATTTGTTAAATGTATTTCTAAAGCTTTTCTATTTAATTTCAGGCTTAAATTTAATGTATTTGTCATCTTTCTATATAGAAACTGAGTTCAGTAAAAACGCAGTAAAGTTTCATCAATATGCTGTACATCATATTGAGAGAAGAGCAATCGTGCCATGTATTCTGTCGTCTTTATTTTTCATATTTATGGTTATTATATTAAAGCAGAACCTCAGATCTGAATCTGATCAAATGAAACGTAATAACTCTAACCGTAGTGATCACATGATGTCAGTAAATCACATGATCAACTCATTGATCTTCACTTTGCTCATTCTCAGATGATATGCGGCACACATGATGTGATTATCTGAAGAAACGGGCAGACTCTGCAGATATCGGAAGCGAGCCGGAGACAGCAGTGACCTCTTCAGAGGATGTGTGTTTCCCAGCGGTACAAACGCACATTTTACACTTTAATATGATATAACCAATGCAATATATTCAAATATATGTATAAAAAAACACTTTTCAATACACATTTATATTAGGGCGACCTAATTCATTTTGACCAGTTCCATGCAAAAGATGAAGAGAAGAATCTGTATTACGGTCCAGTATTTCCATGCACACTCCTGCAGAGTTTCAATAATTCAATATTTGAAGATCCTCTTTTCCCCTGTCGACTGATATGAGCAGCCAATATAAATTAGTCAAATAAATGCATTAAGGGTCTGAAAGATTGAAAAGCTATAATCTGCAGAATACATGGAAACATATTAAAATGGAAATTCACACAATGGATCTTGTGGTTGGTGGAAATTAACTCTTGACGCTGATGATTTCACACCGTGTGACGCCGGCCCATTTTAACAAGTGACCACAGCGGTGACAGGAACATATTGGATTTAAGAACATCAGGAACATGATAACTGCGTCTCAAACCCACACACCTGAAAATCTTTCTCTTGTATTTATGATTTCATTAGGTGTCCAACATCTCATCTGTGTCATTTACTTCAACATGATGATAAACTGCGAATATGACACTTCAAAAAGCAAGACAAACATCCCTATTGTTAAGTGTCATCAAAAAAAACATTTTTTGTGTAATTGTGTAAACACATGAAGAGTCTCGAGGTGTAAATGAATGTAGACTGTAGAGGTCAAATCATCTGAATTTGATGAGAAATTAGTTCATATTGAGATCTTCAATAATATTGACTTTTGACTTGACAAATCTGAGCTCCGTTTGAGACGTTGTTGACATCTCTTCTCAAATTGAGACATTTCTGACTCTTTTCGACAAAAATCGACATCTAATGTGTTCATGGACATCAGGGGGAATGACGTCGATGAGTAAACTGGATAAGAGCGTCACACTCGAGACAGCATCACTACTGAAACATGTCACTGTCCCTCAATCTGTACTGTAACACATTCACAAATCTCCTTTAATCCATCAGTCTGTCATATACTGGATGTGTGGCCAGAGTTTCATAATCTGCGAGTTAAGCAACTCTCTGATCATTCACTTAATGTTTCAATAGATGGCTCAAAATAGTCCATTATGAGATTTTAAATCATTTGTTGTGGTAAAAATAAGACAATACTACTGTACACCCAGAAAATGCTTTAGTTATTTCTCCTAAACAGCAATAAGATGAATGCATAAAAAGCCACAGTTCCTTTATGGAACAATAATATAGGACTACACTGAAAAATATAATGCTATAATACATTTAAATAAATAAGAAATATGAAATACATTTCTATAGAATTAACCCAATATTTAATTATTTTTTACAATATATAAAAATATCCTTATGTAGGCTATTATTCAATATATTGTGATAATGTAATATATTAATTATTAAATATATTTTTGTAATATATATGAAATTATTTAATATTGTGACAGTTAATATATAGGAAAATATATTTTCTTGCCGTAATATGTATGTACATTTCTAAAGTCTCAACAATGTCTCAGAGAATGCTCAATATAAATATCAAAAATCAAAGATCTGATTTCTCATCCAAATCATCTAATGATCTAAACTATGCCACCCACCCATAATATCTTTATAGTAGCTTTACAGCTGATATTAATGTATGTTAACAGTCATCTCATTCGTGTCTATTAGACTTTAGATGTGTCCATATAAGCTCTCAGTCTATACAGCAGTCACATGTTCCTCTGGGTGTTGTCGGGATCTTTGTATTCTAAGTAAATGTAAATGTGACAACACACATCAACAAATCCATCATCTTAACATCCGGTTTACATTAATAATGTACATTTTCCAAACTCCTGGAAAACTCCCAAATCTAAACAAGTCTCTTTATCTCATCTGTTCGCAGCATCACTGGTCCCCTGATGCTCAACTGCAGGACTCTGCTCATCACAGACAATTACAGCTTCTGTCTTCATGTACCAGCAATACAGACCAGCGCCTACAAACCTCAGTGTTATGAAAAGAGCCGGTATCACTGAAAACACTTCTTCAGATCTACACAACACACATCATCTCATCATCTAATAATAAAAAACTATACAAAACCCCACCTGCCAGTTCACCCAAACAGTTCATGTACTTTATCCGTAATAACTCCCTGCTGGCTGGAAAAACATATACTGATGAATTTCATACCCTGAATCCACTGTAAATGACTTTGGACACGTGTGCAAAACGCATGAATGTAAGTGTAAAGTATGTGAGATGCAATAAAAGATCAGTAAAACCACCATCGAATGCGTCCAGGGCTTTTTAATACGTAAGTCATATTGCACACAGAAACCACACCTATTAAAGAACAATACATGTTATGCATACATTACAGTATATGTTAAATACTGGTTAAAGTAACAGTTTAGATCAAAATCTGATAAACAATGTTCACAACCTTTTTTATATGTATATGTTGGATTGATGTTTACATACCAGAATAGAGTTAAATATTTTAAATCACACTGTTTTATAGTTATTATGGTTTTTGAAGCTTTATAAATATTTTAAGTTAGCTTTAACTGATTTTTAATATTTTGATTTTTCCATGTTTTAAACTAAAATAAACCACATTTATTTAACAAATAAAATTTGGATAAAAAATGTATATATTACATTTTTTTGCAATTTTGTCTATTTATTATTTTTATTTGTAATTTCTAGTTTCATTTATTTATTTTTCAGTTTATTGCCAAGTCAACATTTCTATTTTCAGGTCTGTATTTTATAATTGTATGTGATATATTCTATACTTTATCATTTAAATGTACAGAAATGTTTTTAATAGTTGTAGTTTTATTCATCTATATTAATGCTGTTATTGTAGAATAACACACAGCCATGAATTGTTGAGGGATCTGAATTAAAGTGAAATCGAGTCTATTATGAATTAATTTTGACTTTTACCTTGAGCACATCCCACACCATTAGATCTTCTCCGGCACTTTCCGTCAGCCTCAGCAGAGTTCAGTGTACGTGGGAAGTGTCGGGGGAGCAGAGGTGGGCAGTTTACAGAGTGTGTTATGAAACTGCTTTAATAAAAAGCCATTCTTTGTTGATAAAAGCTCTGGACTGCACATGGAGGTTTTCAAGGTTAACGCTGCACAGACACAAACGTTGTGATGTATTACTGCTTCCTCTTTCCGCTTTTATTGACCATTGCTTGTGAGCTTTGATGCTTCACAACAAAAGTTGCTCAGTTTGTGGGGGAGGAAACGCATTAAAATGTTTTATAGATCTTTTGACATTTTTTCTTAAACATGCAACATAATCTGATCAATAAGGCGTATGACCGATCAAAAGGTCAAAACAATCAATACACAAGCTTAAATTTCATATAGATGACCTCTGGATGCAGGTCTCCGTCCTGTTCAATGATGTAATCTCACACTAGGACAGTCTGAACCGCACCAGGCTTATATCCTGAACTAAAACTATTACAAATTTCTGTTAAATGAAATCAAATAAAACGCAGACCCAAATATTATTTAAAAAAAATATAATGACAAAAAATATGTCATAAGTTTAAATTGAGGCACTAAAATTATTGTTTGGAAATATATCAAACTAAACTAAAACTTAAATAAAAATAAATTAAACCTAAATACAAATATTAAATAACATAAGATCAAATATAAGTAATATAAACAATAATATTAATGTTATTTAAAAAAAATAAAAAATATATAGATGTTGCTTGCATGTTTAATTGAGCGCAAAAATGGTTAAACAAAAAAAGAAAACAACCCTAAATTAAAATGTAAAATAATATAAAATATAATATATATAAATAATAAAGCGCCAAAAAAATAATAAATGAATAAATGCTTATTCAAAATATTATTATGACGACTAAAATTACACCGAGAGCACTAATGATGACCATTAAATGACAGACGGGCTTTGCTTCAAACCCACATTATACATCTGACATATAGAGTCGACCCATCCCAACATAATAGCACTGTTATTAGTTCACTGTACAAAACTAAATGAATGTCAATAAATCTTTTTTACAAATTATCACATAAATCAATTCAAACTACTACATTATACTGAACTGCATAGATCAACAAAAAACTAGATTATTAGTGAAAATTCTCGCTATTTTCTTAAGAATAAAAAGGCTGAAACCAGCACATCTTGGTACAGACATCTCTGATGGTTTTAATGTACGGCTGATTGTGTTTGCATTACTGACCCATATATAACAGCAGTGAATAATACAGGATTATACTGTATTACGGATTATCTGTAATCTGTACCGCTTTAATTCAGACTGGAGAAAAGCACAAAAGATGCAACACAACGCAATGCAAAACACTCATTTTCTTCCTGTGTGGAAGAATGCATCTGGTCCTCTTACACAACAAAACTGTATGATAACAGTAATCCACATGACTCACACACTCATCCAAAATCACTTTACATATTATCACATTCCTGTTTGTAGTATTGTATATATTTGTTGAGGTCATCACACATTGCAGCTACTGGTATTTTAACACAAACGCAAATGAGACTGAAGAATTTAGGACGAGGGTGAATAAGTAATGACATTTATAAGCGTAAAGTTACATTTCTTTGCGTTAGATAAAAAGATGTGGTTACTTTTCTAGAAGTAAACAACTAGATTGTGTAAAGCGGCCTGTTTCTCCAGTTCATTCATCCGCTTGTCTAATCCAGTTGGCAAAAAAGATGTTGGAGGTTGTTTCAAAGTCAGCTTTGTTCATTGGTTTTCTCAGTTTTGCTCAGGGGGAGGCAATGAATAGGACGTTTCCATGGACACATGACAGATAGAGTTGGGCTTCATTAAAAATCCCACAATGCACCTCAACGCCGGCGCCTCCGGACCAGACACGGGCGTTTCTGGAAGGGGTCCGAGGTCAAAGCCTCGTAAATTCCAACCGGCATGTTTTACATTTGCTCTTTCAGTCTGAATGTGGTGGGCTTGTGCAACTATTTGCTCTATTTAGAGGATTGAACGGAGACGCATACATTTGATTCAGAACTATTGTTTGAGGATGGAGCCGTTCCAAAGCGCTCTGTGTCCGGAGACTAGCTAGTAAATAAGTGAAGAAACTTTTAGAAAAACAAAGACATAGTGAGAACATCTGTACCACCTCCAGCTATTCTATTTTATTTATTTATTTTGTATTTCTAATAAGAGTAAAACACTTTAAATGCATCTGAATCAACAGTATGTAAATGGTAAAGTTCACAGCCGGAGGAAAGTGAATGAAATTAGCACATTTCATCTCACCTTCACAGTTTCTGGAGCATGTAAGGTTTGAGAAAACACATCAGGATGTTATTGATTCGGTGTTACAAACACGTTAGTTAATGATTCATAGATTTACTGAGAGCGGGTTAATCCTCTGACTGTTCAACAATAGATTACAAGACCAATGTGATCAATACACTTGATCAGAGAAATGAAGACAAACACCAAGCCCTGAAGGAGAAAAACAGACTTATATGTAAGTATATTTTGCATTAAGTAGAGTTGGGCGATGTCTACCAAACTGGCACCTACGGTGAACGATTGTACTCTCCTGGCGTCTGGCAGTGAAGACCAGGAGGTTTCTCTCAATTTAAGCGCGCTTGTCGCCCGTCTACATTTGAAATAATGAAAAGGGTCGGGAATCATGATGCCGGCTCAACATTGTGATAAAGATTCGTGACAAGAATCATCTTTAAACTTAATAAACATAAATCAACATTTTTTCATAAAAAAACCTTTTGGTAACACTTTACTTATAATGCACTATATGTATAATGCACTATAAAGAGTTAGTAATGCATTAAAATTGTTCATAATGTGTGTTGTGATATATTATGGGCCCTATATTAATGATTTAAGCGCATGGTCTAAAGCGTAAGTGCTCTTAAGGAGTGTTCGAATCCACTTTTGTTGGTGTAGCGACGGAAAAACAGTCGGCGCGCCCCGGCCGCATGGTCTAAACGTGTTGTCCCTATTTTCTTAATGAGTAATGGGTGTGTTTTTGGCAAAATGTGCAGTAAACCAATCAGAGTCTCATCTTTCATTCCCTTTAAGAGACAGTTGCGCTCGCGCCACTGAGTATTTGCTATTTACACGGCGGAGTTTGCAAGAGACTGAACGCTTCTCTATGGAGGAAACGACACACATTATTATTGTGTACATAAAGATAAAAATCTGCTCGCTTTAAACCTCAACCATCTATATGACAAGTCAGATTTTTATGTATAATATTTTACATTATAGTCGTTTTATTTGAAATATTTGTCTTGTTTGTGTGCTGCTGCGCGTCCCTCTGTGTGTAATAAGCAGATTATTTTTACACAGCCTTAGTGAGGAAACCACACAAATTATTATTTACATAAAGATAAAAATCCAACGTGTCCTGTGTCCTGTATCCTGGTCTGCTCGCGCACTTTAACCTCGATCTACAGTCCGATTTGTATATGTACACAATAATCTTTTACATTGTAGATCTTTTGTTTTTAATATTTGGCTTGTTTGTGTGCTGCTGTTGCCATTTGGAAACTTTTGCAATCTCATCTGCGTCTCAAATATTTCTCCTGAGAAAATGAGTTTCATAAGAGATGTCAACAATGTCTCAAGCTGAGCTCAGATTTGTCTTATCTGCAATCAAAAGTCAATATTATTGAAGATCTCAATATATCACATTTAGCCAAATCCAGATTATTTGACCTCTACGATCTACAATCATTTAACAACAGAGTAAGTTACTTAAATACCTAATTCACCACAACCACATACATTCATTCAGACTTTACATTGCATCCAAAGTCACATCCCTACCACATCACTGAACATCTCTGCAGAGAACCACATCATAAACACTTAGAAAGCACTACAACCAATGTGCTGTGATAATCGAATGATCTATATCCTGTGATGAAACATGTTTTATTAAAATGTTTGAGCTCTTCACACGTCCCTAAGAGTTCAGCATCTCTCCATTACAGCTGTGTAATTTCATCCCAATACTAAGCTCATGTACTCGTAAAAGTTCACCGATACCAAAGGCCGATACCTCATGTGACATAACTGACTGAAATTTGTGCTTTGAAAGTTTGTGACAAGCACATAAAATAATTTCTTTTTTTATAATGTGTTTGAGGTGAAGTTGTAATTATAAGTTATTCTATTTTTATTACTTTCACTGTGTTGGGCTTGGAAAATTGCAACCTCACCAAAAAAGAAATAAAAAATACAGATAAAGGGATTGGTATTGGCGAGTACCAGAAAAAATATTGTCTTTAAAATAAAATGGCATTGGTGCATCCCTAACATTATCAGGACCTGATGGATAAAATGAAGCTCTTGCATAATATTTCATTTCAGAAACATCACAAAAATAAAATGGACTGGAAACAGTGTTTAATATCCACTTTACACATACACATACACACACATCCATAAACACTCTCATACAGTACACACACATCTATACATAAAGTACACACACATATACAAACTCTCCAACACACAGATACATACATACATACATGCACACAAACAAATACTCACACAAACATACACACAAAAAACTTTTTTACTATCTCCGTAGGGACAGTCCATAAGCATAATGATTTTTATACCGTACAAACTGTATATTTTATTCCCTACACCTAAACCTAAAGATCATAGAAATCATTTTGCGATTTTCAAAAATTATCTTTATGTACGATTTATAAGCTTTTTTGCCCATGGGGACCTAAATTTTGGTCCCCACGGTGACACGAGTCCCCGCAAGTTGGTGTGTATTCAGGTTTACGTCCCCACCGGGATATAAAAACCAAACACACACACACAAACAGATATTCTCCAGCGGTTTGAGTGACGTCGCTGTGAAGACACATCATCATCACTCGACACACACACACACACACCAGAAAAACACTACATGTGTCACTCATGTGTTTTCCTAATGACTCATAACAAAAACACAGGACATTTATCATTTCATGCACTGATTCAGATGAGATCAGAATAATAGATCTATACATCAGCTGGGACTGTCTGCGTGAGGCATGTCAACTGAGATGACAGCAACAGCGAAAGCACCAAAAACTGCATTGAAAATGCAACAAGAAACTTTGCTTGATCATTCCCGTATTCAAGCAGAATGCCACTGGGATCGGGTGGGATTTGATATGTCAGAGCACACAGGTAACCTGACTGAGAGAATGAGAGAATTGGCTTTCATCCTCATCATTGTTTCTCTGTCATTGAGTGATAGCGGGCAGATGTTAAACACAAAAGCCCCTGACAGTCACGTACTTTGATTCCTTCAAAGTGAAATATCGAAATCAATCGAAAGCTGCTATTGAGATCTGTAATGACTTTCTCATCACGCCATAAACTCGGAATATTTACTGTGTAATAAAGGCCGAGAGTATTATTACGTATTTCATGAGCAGTTTTATTGTCAGAAATGTTCATATGCAGAAAATGTTACTATCATGTCTCAGATATTTCTTCAAATGTCTCTGTCATGAGTTTGAGAGGAGATGTCAACAACGTCTCAAACTGAGCTCAGATTTGTCTCGTCTGTGATCAAAAGTCACTATTATTGAAGATCTTAATATAAACTCAAACATTTCTCATCAAATCCAGATTATTTGACCTACACTCATTTACACCTCCAGACTCTACATGTGTTTCTCGTTGATTCTCTTTGTATTTCTCAATTTTAGGAGAAACATCTGAGACTAAATTGAGACTTCAGTGTGTTTTTGGCCGGTCGTGTAAATGTAAAGCGTCTCACAGATCTGTTTACTCACAGGATTAAACTACAGGACACTACAGCGTTCAATTTCATCCTCGGCTTGTTTCAAGGAAATGAATAAAGATCACAGAGATCTGAGGAGTGTAAACTCATTAGCTTATCCGATTAGTTATATTTCACATCTTTTCCCAGGCTTGAAAGATTTTTCCTAAATTGTGAGCTACATAAAATTCACACCCGCAGCTCAGAATTGGATCATCCGATGGGAAAGACAGATAACTTCCCAAAGCTAATTGGGTTTTTTCTGATAGAAACCAGCAATTATCTGATAAAGTGCTGAAGCTTTGACCCTTTTCTGCCACACATGTTCAATTCCTGAATTTAGCAACACAACACTATTACGCGATCTATGTTTATTCAGTCAATGACCATCAGGTGTTATTTCTCCGGGATTTCTCTTTCATAGCTCAGGAGATTTGTTTTTCCTAAACGTGTTTCAATGAGAATCAAATGAGAGTGTAATAGTTAAAACACATGAAGAGTCTGGAGGTGGAAATGAATGTAGATTGTAGAAGTCAAATAATCTGGATTTGATGAGAAATGTTTGAGTTCATATTGAGATCTTTTCTGTTTTACAGAATGTTTACATCACAGAACACACAACAGTTTATTCCCTCAATCCAAACTGACCTTCCATAGTGTTTATTAATGGACAAAAATCCATCTTCCTCAACCTTAATTTTAAAGCTAAATTCCATCTGATATTCTAATATACAGGTGAGATTATTATTAAAACACTTCTGCATAATCAGACAGCTGAAGGTTCAGCAACAACATCTACATGAAATACAGATGGATCTCTTCTTCTAGAGCAAACTCATCTTTAAGACCTTCATCTCTCGGTTTTAATCTCAACTTGCTTCTAACCAGGATGTGTTTTTAAAAGGCCAGCGCACATTAAATGAGATGAGGCTCAATGATCAGAGATGTACATCTGATGCACTTAAAAACTGAACCTGTCTCATCATAGCATCTTAACTTAAAGTGAACATCAATGAGTGTGTATAGAACTAAAAACAATATCTATCTGTAGTCTTGCGCCGTTTTTCATCAATCTCAGAGTTTGAAACCAGAGACATTAAAGTACAAACCACACCCTGACATTATTACCGTATCAGTATTTTGACATCGGTTGAAAGATGATTTAAACAGTAAAACTCACAGATTTGAGGTAAATGTTAATCTTACTCACCGAACATATTCCCAATGTGTCCATTCCTGGTTAGAGGTCGAAGTTCATTCTTGCCCCAGGCGTAACGCTTATAGTTGTCCCAGGCAAACTTCATCATCTGCAAAAAAACAAAAACATATGAGAAACACTTTATCCTGAACAATGCGTTTAAGGTTGAATTATTGTACTTCAACAGGACAGAACATTAAAACATTATATTAAGATGCAAACAGACTCATCCAACCCTCAAACATCAACAAACAGAAAGAACAGAGGGAAAAAACTAAAAGAAATCTGAAAAAGGAAAGATTTAAGCCCTATTCGGTCGGGTAAATGGGGTCACATGTGTGCAAACACAGGTCTGTTCGGATTCTGTTGGTAATAGAATACAAACAGAAGCTTTCAACCTTCTTTAATGATGATATGCGTCGTCGTATTCGGAAAGCACTTGTCCCGCAGCCTAGAACGCAATGCAATATTTGGAAAAAAAATGTGGAAAACTACAGAAAATGGCATTTACGTATGTATTTACGCCTGGTCTATTCGCACAGGATTATCTGAGGTCATTTTTCTGGACCTATTTACAAAAAGTAAAAGTCGCCTCAATCTTTACTGACATAGCATATTTGGACAATAATCAATAATGAAACATGTGCAACAACAAGAAAATAACAAGAATATGTGAATATGCATGCATATACATAGAAGATCAGGCTTCTGTCATCATGATGCACGACTCAGTTTGTCATGAAAAGTTTTTTTATTGCTCAAAAGTGTGATATCG